>JALIGW010000007.1:29800919-29950919 GCA_023053685.1 Diadophis punctatus similis | reverse complement strand
CCCTGGCCTTCTATGAGATGTAGAAATTTTGTTGTTGCACTAATTTTCAGTCTTGTTCTCAGTATTTCTAGTTACTAGGAATGAACTCAAGTACACACATTGCCTTCAAGTACACACATTGTATTCAACATGTTTTGTGGGATTGCAAGTAATAACTATAATTTTATGTGTGTGTTCTACATTTCTTTTGGTGTTTTTCTTTGTCAGAGTACACACAGTGTGACTATTTTGAGACAACCCAGGAGCAAAATACAGTAAACAGAGATTTGTCTTTCAAATAGTGGTTTGTCTACAAGGAATATATACATACACGTACTAGGCAAAGTCAGGCAATCAATCATCAACTATAGCACGGAAGCGCACACACACACACACACAGAGAGATGCTCTCACAGGGCCTCTTATATATACAGCCTCTTAAAGTGATATAACCTTGCTGACTCATTTAACTTAAATAACCTTGCTGACTCATTTTCATTGCATCATCATTTCAGTATTACAGCATTACAGCATTATAACATTACATCAGCTGGTCAGCTATTAAATCATCATTACCCTGATATTCTTCTTTCTTTCTTTCCATTCTCATTCACAGAAACAGGTTCTTACATGCCTTTTAAAAAGATCCAGGAACTGTGTTTGATGCAAAAAATGTCTTTCTGCTTGTCTAATTTGTTATCAAATCAGGGTCAGCCAGTTTAGTAGAATAACTATCTTTTGGCAGTTGTATTGGCATCCAGACTCAATTCAATGTTTTTAACCATTACTCATAAAATATTACATGACTTGAGCCTTGTTAACTTCAGGAGTATCTTCTTCAGGTAGATCATGCCTACTCTATATGGTCCAGTTGGGAGAGGCTGCTCTGAATACATTTCCATCAGAAAATTAGAGCAACTAAAACTCAGAGAATGGCCTTGGCTGTGAAACAAATTATACTCAAAGTCAGACTGACCCCCAACCCTGCTTTTCTTTAGAAGTACAATGAAAGTAGTTT
Organism: Diadophis punctatus similis; assembly: GCA_023053685.1. Taxonomy (NCBI): domain Eukaryota; kingdom Metazoa; phylum Chordata; class Lepidosauria; order Squamata; family Dipsadidae; genus Diadophis; species Diadophis punctatus. Next base: position 29,949,922 of record JALIGW010000007.1, on the reverse strand, counting down.
TCTTAAGAAGAGCATTTGATGAGAAAATGTTTTAACTGTGCGCTGTGGTGTATTGGATATAATCTTTCATCTTTTACATTTTATTATTGGTTGTTGTTATGGTTTTATTGTTTGATCTGTCTTAGCTATCTAGAGTCTGTTGAATCAAGTGGAATGTTTTATAAATAAAATCAAGAAAGAATTTCTCAAACCATGTGTTTTAAAAGATGGAATAGACATTGTGAGATTCTTTATTAAACCAGCATCATTGCCTTTGCGATTCAAAGCAAGATCATGTAAAGATTTGACACATCCCAATGCATTCACAATTCAGCTTTATACACGACCTTTAAAAAAAAATTGCAACCTTATTATGTTTCTCTTCAGTCTCCACCATTCATTATCTCCCCTTCTTGAGGAAAGAAGCGGGCATACTGCAATGCTCAGCTCTTCCCCCTTTCAAAGAATTTTCTTGCTTTGTTTCTTCATTTCAATCTTATAAGTTCTTATTCTCACCATTTTGCTTCTATTCTCAATGGCTATTGTATCTAGAAATTTACTTGAAGTACAATGTCTAGGGAACAGAATTGGTTTTTTTTTTTTAAAGGAACAAAAACCTTTGCTGGTTGATTTTCTTTTAGACTCTCTTTGTAAGGAAACATTGATGTCAGCAATAGACAATTAAACATACTGATTGAAGTTTATTTATCATTATCCAAACTAATTAATGCATGCAACAATACAATTTGTTGTTGTCCCATATGGAAAGCATTTTTAAAACAAGAATGTCCAAACTAATTTAAATGCAAAACGTTTCATCCCAAAATGCTCCACTGCAACTTCAGAACAATTGTTTTGAGTTTGGGTTGAGTTTTCTGCATTTTATATTTTTTATGAACTCAAACAGCTGAGTGTTGAATTTGAAACTGGAGGTTAGAGCTCATAACGTGTTATTCAACAGAGAACATTTCTGGAAGTGTAGGAACAATGCATCTCAAGCCTGAAACAACCCTTTAAAACATAAAACTGAATATTTGAGTTCAAAATGTTTAAAACTTTCAATTGTTTTGTACATATCTATTTAGGAATGCCATTGTTCACTTTAAAAAAAGAAAAAATGAGAATTTTGCTTGATTGTTACGGTTTAATGTTCTATTAAAAAAGAAAAAGCTTGCAGCAGCCCTCGTCTTCATTCAATAAAAAGGCGGAGAGATGCTGGGATGAGAGAATTGTATTGACATTCTATAATCATGCAGAAATGAATCACTAAAGCTTATTTCTTTTTTCTCAGCATCTACTTTTTAACTCTGTAGCTGTCAGACCCACAGTCTGAGTTGGTTTTTCAGAGGTAATGATATAAACCTTCTGGTACAAAACCTTTTTCACCACTCAGCCAGATATCAATTACATGAGTGCAATGTTCTTTTTGGAGCCAATAATGCTGTCTTGATTGAAGAAGGCCTCAGCAAACAGAAGCAGATTAAACTATTGCCCTTGTTAAGAAAGAAGGGTTTGATTTAAATCACAGGCCCCAAATGCCTTAGCGCTGTGTTGCTGCTTTCAAGTTAGCTATCAAGTTGGTGAGTGGTGTGAATTAGATGCACTGAAAGCACTTATTATTATTTCTATTTTGAGGCTGCTCAATCAAAAGCTTGACATTCTCATGAAGAAAATTGGCATTGTTACCTGTATGATGTCCAAATTATATTTCTACCAGTTAAATATAAAAAAAAAACCCACCCATGCTTCGGTTGATCACTGCAGCCCAAATCTATATTCAGTGCTTTGTTCCTTGTAATGCTTCCACCCAGGGCTGCCTTTTCACTTTCCGCTCATCTATGAAGTGGCTCAGAGACCACCCACTGACTCTGCGGGCTTTGAGTTGCTCAGCAATTAAAGTGATAGCTAGTCTCAGCACGAAGGAACAGCAGGAAAATAACAGAAGGAAGATCTCACTTAGATCAACCCTCCCTGCTCCCCAGAACTCAATACTCTTCATTACTTTCATGAGTTTATCCCTCAAAAAGGATGTAATTTTTTGACTATTTGTTCAGGGTTTTTACTGCCACAGGAGGATTTCTAATCTGGCTCCTTCGTTTGCTCTCATATTGCTTTTTGCGTTACTGTACTTGAGTTTTGATAAAAGATGCTATCCATAACAGGGCGCTGATCGCATTATTTATACTATATATTTCTTTGACCAATATAGACCCAGGAAATCTTTACCTTCAGAAATGATGGTGAACAGGTACATCTGATGCTATAATGTGGAAGAAGACAAACAAAACAAGAACTAAAAACAAATTACCTGGCACAAAACTTCCCTTTTCCAAAAGGGCATAGCATGGAGAAACACACCACATACCAATCATCAGTAGGCGCTAATTCTTCTAGAGAGGCTTCAACTGGCTCTTTTTAGACTCCTTCATTTATTGACTCTTTTTAGACTCCTTCATTTCTTTAAAGATTCTTTTACTTAAAACCAAAGGATAAGATAGCAGCCTAAAAGTCAAGACACTTTTTTGGTGCCGTCTTCCTTTTTAAGAAGTTCTTTTAAAAAAAATAGCTGCAGGTTGTTATTATTATTATAAACTTTTATTCATTAAACATGAAACTTAGTCAACTGAACATTTATAGATGTATCACAAATATTATTGACTGGCACTGATGGTTGATATGGGTTGCTGCCAGCATTCTAGGTATCGACCAAGTATCTTCTTAAAATGTATGTTGTTCCGAGGAGTGCAGTCTTTTGCAGTTCTACTGGTGTTATTGCAGGAAACTGTAATTTCTTGATGTACTTTGTAAAATGATGCCAAGTGCCAATTGGAACTGGAATTGCCATTGCTTAGCAATGCAGCCATAAAGCATAACCACATCGCCTAGCGACAGAGATCTCTGAAATCCTGATTGCTATCCTTAACTGGATCCCACAGTTCTTAGAAGAGGCAACTTCCTGCTGGCTCCCCAGAACCAAAGTCCAGAGAAGAAACTGGCAGGAAATTGCAAGTCACAGGTCGATAGGCAGGTAAAAGGTGACATGGTGAGGGAAGAAGTGGTTGATGCTGATATGTGGGAAACAATCAGGAAGGGTACACAAGGATGTGAAAGGATGCATGACAGCTGTTGCTGGCAGTTCTGTTGGTCCCTGAGCTTGCAACAATATTTTTATTGTTCTTTAAGGGAGACAGAAACCCCATCTCTGTAACCACTTCCCCCCCTTTTTAAAATGGGTTAGTAATTGCTAGTCATATGGGAGCCTGGTTTTTCACTTCTTTCTTTCATTCCATTACAGAATGTAGCCTGGTACATATATTTATTTTATTTATTTATTTATTTATTTATTTTGTCAAGTACATGTTGGTAATATACATAGATGTAACATTGTTTATATACATAAGATTGGTACTGAAAGAGGGAACATTAGGACAGGGACGGTAGGCACGCTGGTGCACGCCCCTTACTGACCTCTTAGGAATCGAGTGAGGTCAACAGTGGACAGTCTAAGGGTAAAGTTTTGGGGGTTTGGTGATGAAACCACAGAGTCAGGTAGTGAGTTTCAGGCATTTACCACTCTGTTGCTAAAGTCGTATTTTCTACAGTCAAGTTTGGAGCGGTTCACTTTGAGTTTGTATCTGTTATGTGCTTGTGTATTGTTGTGGTTGAAGCTGAAGTAGTCATTGACAGGAAGGACATTGTAGCAGATAATTTTATGAGCTATGCTTTGGTCGTGCCGAAGGCGATGTAGTTCTTCACAATCTGTGCCATTCCCCCCCTTAATGCCATGAATTATCAGATATGCACGTACTGTGTGATTTGACATAGCGATCAGTGCAACAGTCCTCAGATTCCAGTTCAACGACATGTATTCAGTGGCTGCAGTTTGACCACCAGGCAACCAATGGATGACTGGCAATGGAATCTAATAATCTAACTTTTGCTGCAAGCTAGTGACTTATAAGTCAAAGATTGACATGCAAATAAGTATTTTGAAGAAATTAAGTGAACGAACATGCTGAACAGAATAACAGAATAACAGAATTGAAAGGGATATTAGAGATCTTCTAGTCCAACCCCCTGTTCAAGCAGGAAACCCTGAAATAACCATTTCAGAAAAATGGTTGTCCAATCTCTTCTTAAAAAATTCCAGTGTTGGAGCACTCACAATTCTGGAGGCATTCTGATTAATTGTTATAACTGTCAAGAAATTTCTCCTATGGCTCTCTCACATACCAACCCATCTTTGCTGCTATCTAGAAGTCATCAGGATTGATATATCAACGGTATTTGGAGAGAGAAAGAGAAGAAGAAAAAATGATTGAGCAACATCCAGCTTTTACAAGCACTACCCCGGCACACATTGTCATGTCAGTTTTTCCACACTAGACTTTCAGCCAGGGGAAAATGTCGGGTCACATCTTTATATATCCTGTTGTGTGGAAGAGCAGCATAGCATGGCACTGTTCCAGATGCACATCAAAGGCATATTGTGGGACCAGCATGATTTATTCTCACACAATTTCCTCTTTGCTCCTGGAAGAAAACATAGCAATGTTGTCAGTTATTTTTAATGCTAGCTGATGAATGCTAGAAGGTCATGAGTAAAAGTGACTTTTAATCCACCAGGCCTTTTTCTGGATAACTGCTCTGTGTGATCACACTCCTGGATACAGAAATGTCAATATTTCAATGTATTATTACAGGGATGATGGTGAGGTTGTACACCAAAGTAATTTCCTCCATGCAGCTTCCCCTCCGACCATCTTACTTGTAGCTGCTGATTAGTTTCATCTAGTTCTCCAAATTGAGAATTGGTTGGGAAAGGAAGAAGGGCTGGTCTGAAATAGGTGAACTGATAGGAGCAGGAAGAAGGGCTGGTCTGAAATAGGTGAAATCTTCAATTGCCCTAAGCAAGTGGCCCTAGATAGCTGGGAACTGGATTGGAGGAAGAATGTTTTCAGAGACATCAAATACTCATAAAGAGCTGGGCAAGTCCTAAGTCTTGAGAATTCATAATGTCACTGAAGCCCATGGAGCAGGGGTGTCAAATTCGCGGGCCACGAGCCGGATGCATCACATGCTAGCGAAGGGGAAAAAGTTATGATATGTCACATGACAACACACTGATACTGCTGCTCTAGAGCATCTCTATGGCAGTTTCAAGAGGAGAAGAGAGATAATATCAGGAGAAAATGTCCTATAAAGATGGCTATTAATGTATGTTCAGTTCATAGTTTACTCCTTTTAAAGATATTTTTAAAAGTTTACCCTTTGATAAATAATTCCGTTTGTCAATTATTTTTCTTCTTAGAAATACACATGAAATACAATTTTATGGGAGGGAAGACATTTACAGTAGATTGGGACCCTTCTGAATATCCTATTAAGGTTGAAACTAGAAAATCAGTTCATCAATTCTTGCTTTACCTTCATAACCAGTGGTGGGTTCCTACTGGTGCGGTCCACTCTATAGCACCGGTAGCGACCGGCTGGTGACATCACGGATGTTGTAACTGGTCATAAATGTGTATGTGTGCGCGCGTACGTACATGTGTGCATGCATAAGGCTGTCAAAACTCAAAAAACAGGTCAAGTAGCTCTGAGGAGGTCAGTCATAAATTTGAACACTTGCTAAGCAACCGGCCATTAAGCGAGGACCACTTGTATTTGGTTTGCCTTAAGGGTTCAGAGCTGTATGGAATCTGGTTTCTTTTAATCCTTTGGGGGATTGTAAAAGGTCCGGATGCAGGAATCCTCGTAGGGGGAACTAGGATCGTGACCACTTAACCACACCCGCCCAGTCACATGACTATGAAGCCATGCCTGCCCAGTCACATGACCATCAAGCCACTCCCATCCGGTCACATGACCATCAAGCCATGCCCACAAAATTAAGCCACACCCACAGAGTGGTAGTAAAAAATTTAGGAACCCGCCCCTGTTCATAACATATGATTTTCATAAAAATGAGTTTTAACTCCTGGTCAAGGTTTTGAGAATAAATATAGGTTAAAGTAACATAACATTAGGAAGAGAGAGTTGGAAGCTACAATTCATATTGAAATTTACTAAAATTGCTTTACAACAGTCTAGAATGGAGAAACATACTCGAGAAGAGCCAAAAATAGCTTCTCAGCCCTGTAGATGAGTTAGTAAAAATGTACTTTATTCTGTGAAAGATCTGCAGTCTAATAAATTGGCATTCAAGGAGTGCCACAAACAATAATTTATATTACAGCTTGCATTACAGTGTACAGGTGTCCAAAAGTTATTACAGTCTAGTCACTTGACTTCAAATTGTATGAAAGTAATAGTAGGCCTTTATATCAGTTGTAGTCAGAAAATTCCTATTTTGTTTTGCTTTCCTATCAGTTTAGGTTTGTTATCAAGATTCTGACACCAATAAAATACAAGAAGGGCACAAAATTAAATTTTCTGTTTCTGGTTTACTTTTGTTGTGATAACTCCAATATCATCGGATAGAAGATAGAAACTTATTTAAGCCTTTTTAATTTTCCACACTAAAACTTAGAAGAAGGGAGGGAGAAAGGGCAGAAAGCAGGTAGACATGGACATGTTGACATAGCAGTCAACATACTGGAGCAAAGCAAAGCATGAAACAATCTTTAGATAAACTTCCATAACAGAAAACAGTTGATATTCAGCTTTTGCTCCAAAATTCCTCAAAATATTTATTTTTTAATTTTAGGCATAAACATGTGACCATATACAGCTTATTTCTATATGTATAGAACGTATAACAAACTTGCATCATCACGGCAGCATCACGTGACGTATCGGGACTTTCCCCCCCTTTGCTAAACCGGGCGTGGGTCTGGCCAGCATGTGACGCATCTGGCCTGTGGGCCGGCAGTTTGACAGCCCTCATGTATAATATTTACCTAAGAATTCTCTTTCCCATAGTAACATTTCATTCTCAGTCATGAAGATTCTTCATCTCTGTCTATCTTTCTAACCTTGTGCATTAAAAATCATACTGAATATCAGTTTATTAGATGTTTATCCCACTGTTATTATTTGTATAAATAAATTAACATGGCAAATATATCCAACACATGTTCCTCCTCCTATTTTCTCCATAACAACCCAGTAAGATGGGTTGGCCTGTGAGTGAGTCACTGGTCCAGAGTCGTTCAGTCAGTTTTGATGCCTAAATCAGGATTAGAACTCATAATCTCCTGGTTTCCATCCTGGTAATTTCTTCAAAACTTCAACATTTATTTATCTTGTCAACTATTTAGGTTTTCAGGATTACTCAGCTGTACTTTACACTCACTGGGTGGGTGGATGGGTGGGTGGGTAGATACATGAGGTATATCAGTTTTGCATATGTTCACCCAGAAAATGTGGTTCCTATTTCCATATCAACCCACAATAAAAAAACCCCCACACAAATATATTTAAATGACATCATTTGGTGTATGCTTTATTGAAAGCATACACATAGAATTGAGATGTCATTTATTTTAGTAAATCCAATCCTTTGCTCAGTAGAGAATTCTGTAGTATAGTATGTCTAATGTACCTTTGTCTATCTTTGCTTGTTCACAATCAATAAAGTGTAAATTGGTGTCATTACCGACAGTTTGCAATTTGCAATTGTTTTGTATGTATATAAACCCCACATTTATATATTAAATTTCAATAATATACAAAATAGTTGTACAAATGTATATTCAAATTCGTAGAGAATGTGCATTACTTTGAGCACATCTAAAAATATGGGAATAGCATTGATAGCATTGGGAGAAGTGTGATATTTGATATGGCTAAGGTGAAAATTACTTTTGCTTGTGATCAAAATATAATAGCTTGCAATGAAGAATATTCATTTCTGAAAATAGCATGGTTAAAAAAAAGATTAAGGAAAAAAACTCGTATGTGAAGAAATCTCATCCTTCAGTGCAAGAACATGGATTATTGAGATCAATGGGAATTCTATGTAGTATTTTATTTCTCAAAGCTCAGGGTTTTTTGAATCCAGACAACCAAATATGCAAACCAAAAACATCTGCAGGGAGAGGTCAAGGATAAACAAATGAGAACAACATCAGATCTTATGGATGTCCCAGGTGCAACATCTATTAAAAATCCTGTTTCAAGAAATATCTCCTGCATAGTTTATACAGATAAATCAATACATTTATGCAGATACAAATAATATATTAAAGTACAACTATACACGAACAAATGAAGGCAGCCCACCCTTTTTGATTATTATCTAACATTTTCTGACATAAGTGCCTACCAAGATTCACTGGAAATAACAACATTATAGCTATACAGCTTTGGATGATGGTTTACACTCTGGAAGGAAACCAGAAGTTCAAGAACCTCCTTCTAGTCAACCAGATTGTGGAATCCTGACAATTCAATTGCAGCTGTGCTTCCGGCATTTGCAGGATCAATCCTAGTGCAGCATGTAAAAATGTACTCAACATTGATCCACATGTCTTTGGACATGTTGACCATGTATTAGTTTTTTCCAGGAATAAGATTATCTCGATCCTTCAAGCTTGAAACTCTTCAGTTAACCTTAATTTAAAATTCTATCTCCCCCCATCCATCCTCTTTTTCAGGAACTGATTTGGACTATGTCATTTCCTTGCTTTTTGTTCCTAATCTCCTTTTTAAAATCCCTATTCAACACTCAATTTACTTTTCTGCCTTGTTTTATCTGAGTGGGTCATGAAAGTAAGGGTATGGCTATCTGATGAGAGCTAAGTAGCTCGAAATAGATCTATAATAGTCTCCTTTTATTTTCATTTATCAGCAAAAAATGCTACACATATAGAAGATAGTGTGTCAGCTATAGAAACTGCCTGGATGGTCCCAGAGAGGGGCCGAAAGGCAAAATGACAGCTGTGATGCTTTCTCCCATATTTGGGTACACCAGGATAATATGACAGAAAAACATATATAACCCTTTCCTGGTGAAGAGCTGATAGGGAATAGAGCCTGTGGCCTAATGGCTAAGCTGCTGCCTTACAAGGCAGGAAGCCCAGGTTCAATTCCCAGTAAGGGTATGGCTATCTGACAAGAGCTACAGTAGCTCGAAATAGATAAATAATAGTCTCCCTTTATTTTCATTTATCAGCAAAAATGCCACACAGACACACACATGGAAATGTGAGTCTTAATAACATCTTTTTATTTAAAGATATAAAAATCCTGAGGTTGCAGTGACATGGTGGCACAATATTTATATTCTTTACTATGCATCTGCCAGAAAAATATTGTCTGGCATCCATGCACTGCAACCAAAATATCTAAAGACAGCAAAGAAAACAAACATGCAATACTTTTTAATGGCCAACCAAATTAGCACAAAAGCATGTGTGAGCATTTCTACATTCCAGAATTCTTAAACAGCCAAGATATTACAGGATTAGATTGAATTCCCCATTTTGGCCAGATATTCAAACTATGAGACCTGCAATTCATTCCCAGTATGGAAATTGTGAACTGAATGCAAAATCAGTATTATTGACATCCATCCCATCTTCCCTCTCAATGTCTGAAAATGGAATTAAATACTAGAAGCAACCTAAGAAACTAGTGTAATCTGCTACCATTCAGGTATACAGGGATGTCACAAGGCAGGGTCAAAAAAATCCATATGGCATTTTATAGGCATTGTTTTTTATGGGCATTGCATTGTTGTGGTTGCCATCTGGACTTTTTTTGACTATTTTCGAGAATTCTAGAAGGGATAGTTGAAGAAATATGGGTCAAGTCCCCATGAAGCGATGTTAGAAAACTAGAAGGCACTGAAAAAAGGTCAGCAATTCTGTCTTTATAAGTAAAGATTAGCTGATCAGCTGCCTCTTTCTGGATATTATGCTGCTGCTTTATTTGGATTCCCTTCTTCATTTTTGTCTGCTAATTTTTATTTCACACTTTTCTACTACCTTGAATTTATTACCAATGAAATCTTCTGTAAGTAAATCTGAAACTGCAATGAACTTATTTAGAATAATTGCTATCCCAGTAACATTTTTCTTTTGGCCCAGCATGCTGGGTAAGGACAAATAAACATATTTTAATCAGCAAATATTAAGATTAAAAGTAGGAAGCAACATGAGAAATGATCATGAGAAATTATTCCATTTAGATGCTTCTATTACGTTGTTTGAACATAGCATTCATTGGGATGTGAACGCCTTTATCAAATTTGTTATCTTATTGTACCTGATATCAAGCAAACCTTGTCACAATATTGAAAAGACTGTCACTAATTAAAATGGAGATATATATATATACCATGTATATATATTTGCCCAGAAATAATAATATAAGTACTTTCCCCTCATTCTGTGCTTAGCTAATGAAGCTCTTTTAAAGATAGCAATTTTATGCTGTTTTAAAATCTACTTTAAAATCTATTTTTTTTGCTCAGAAATAGTATCCTTTGGAAACCATTATTATAAAGCAATTTATTGCACTTCTTTATCTTGTTGCATCCTTGCATAGAAATACTTAAAAAAATCAATGCTAACATTTTGATTTCCTTTAGAATTTAATTTCAGTATTTGTAAGTGAATGCTGATTGTGTTGCTGATGAATGGATTTTTTTTAAGGGAATAATGGGACAATTGTTCTGGACTTCACAGGTATTTGAAACGAGCAAGTGGATCATTTCATTAAAGGCTCTGGAAATAATTTAGTAACATGGGTGTACAATCTGCAGCCCTACAGGTGTCATAGAAATACAATTCTTAATAGTCCCAGCAATATAGTTAATCATGAGGAATGAGGGAAGATGTTCAGTAACATCTGGAGGAACATGTGTTCTGCACCCATAATAAAACCCAAGAGTCCCTCCCCCATATTTTAGGTTAATTAGACTATGAACTTTAAGGGGCATTAGAGCTACAAAGTTGATTTAGGACACACAGAGAAAAAAGTATATCAGCATTCAAATGAACACTTTGTCCATGCAATACATAATGCACTGGGTTTATGAAACAGTATTTATTTATTTAATAGATTTGTATGCCGCCCAACTCCCAAAGGGACTCAGTAGAACAGATAGGCATAATTTTGTTACAAAAACAAGTAGGGTGATCAATCATGGTTCATAAGAGTACATTAGGTCACATCAAATACTATACTGAAGCAATATTGTTATTTCCAATTCATTCTTACTGTGGTAAGACATATCTCCTGTTTAAGAAACTTTTGATATTTTCTAAGGTGGCGTGATGGCTCAGTGGTTAAAATGCTGGGCTTGTCAGCTGGAAAGCTGATAGCCCAGGTTTGAGACCCAAGCGCTATATGGCAGGAAGAGCTCCCATTATTCGCGCCAGCTCCTGCCTTCTTAGCAGTTTGAAAGCATGCAAATATGACTAGACAAATAGGTAGCGTTTTGGCAGGAAGGTTACTGCATTCCATATTTTCATGCTGGTACATGATGATGGAAGTGTCTCTTAGACCAGGGGCCCCCAACCCCTGGTCCATGGACCGGCATGCCAGAAACTGGGCTGCACAAACAAGCAAAGCCCCATCCGCAGGATGCAGGCAGCATGTGAAACCACAACGTCTCCGGTCTGTAAAAAAAACTTCTCTCTACAGAACTGGTCCCTGGTGCCTGAAAGGTTGGGGGGGGGGGCACTGTCTTAGACAACATAGTTTCCCTTGGCTGAGAATCAAAGATGAGCACTTCCCCTTTGAGTCATTCACGACAGAATAGGGAAACTTTTAAACATTTTGATATTTTCTATTCATATTCACATATATGGGCCCAAGATGGCTTTTAGAATAGAAGCAGATACCTCTGCTATAAGGTTGCTTCAAGTGATAGCAATAGCAATAGCACTTAGATTTATATACTGCTTCATTGTGCTTTACAGCTCTCTCTAAGTGGTTTACAGAGTCAGCATATTGCCCCCAACAATCTGGGTCCTCATTTTACCCACCTCGGAAGGATGGAAGGCTGAGTCAACCTTTAGCCTGGTGAGATTTGAACTGCCAAATTGCAGGCAGCCAGCAGGCAGCAGAATTACCCTGCAGTACTGCATTCTAACCTCTGCACCACTGCGGGTCTTTTTCTGGCGGTTAGCTCCTAAATGTTTATTACGTCTCTTGTTTTAATATGTTTTTATTCTAGGAAAGATATCCTTATAGGCTGTTGAATTATCTGATGTAAATGACAATGATGATAACTATGACACCTTGTTGGGTTTATTATTGTTATTTCTATTAGAAGCTGGGAAGTTTTCACTCAGGTCCGCTCTTTGGAAGCAGAACAGGTAATACCTGATTGGCTCCTCTTGGCCAGGGCTCTCTATTTAAACCGAAGTCATAGCCTAGGGTTTGCTGATGTTTGCTCACTGTAACCAATAAAGAGCTGAAGTCACTCAACCTCTCTCCTGCCTCTTCAGTATCGGAACTCAACAATCTTCATTTTGAGGGCTAGTATATACCACAGAATTGGTGTTTGTTTTACATGGCTGTTGATATTCAGATCTTCCTGTTTCTTTATTGTCTTTGTCTTAGAATGTTTTCTTCAATCTTTCTCTGGCCTTACTTCAACCAATTTAAACTTCTCACTCAGTTTCATTCATACACTAAATAGTTTTAACTAGAAATCAGAGCTTCTTGCTCTAGTTAACATTCTTGCATTGGTTACGTTTATCTTTATGCTTACCATATACATTTCATTTGTTATTGATATTTTTGTTTATTGTTTTGAAACAATAATTCATCTGGTGATATATAAACAGAATAAATAAATACATGCATTTTAAAAATGCTAATTGTTCCCAAATTGACAATAAAATATTTGCTAAAATAATTATTAAAAATTGTTTATTTCTTAGTGTAGTTCTATTATTATTTTGTACTGTGTTATGCTTCTTACATACAAGCACATTGGAGTGAGGCAATTAAATAAATGTAGAGTTGAATTTATCATTACAAAAGAAAAGATGATCACCTTCAGGAGCTTAATAAGTTATCAGAAAAATATGGTTATTTAACTAATATTCTTATTTGTTTAAAGGAAAAAGGGTCAGAGACCATGAATTCACTTCGACTTTTGGAATATAAATCTGCCATATTTGGCCTGCATATGCTTGCACAATCACTAGATGGGAGCAAAGAGATAAAATTTCTTTTTGCTTCCATTTAGCGATCATTCCAATTTTACAGCCCATTATGGTAGACTTTTTGGCAATAAGCATTTTGACAGGAGAGAAAAATATCGTTGTTGTTCTGCTTCAAACAGTAATATCACTTTTTGCCTGAAAGTTCTAATTAGAGGTATTGCATAGGACTCCCTTGATTCATTATATTTATAGAGAGTAAGGAAGATTACGGTATCTTGACAGAATAGGGTAATGGGCTGGTATGCGAGTAGGAAGGATGGATTTTTCCCCATGCTGTCTTCCCATCTCTGGTGGTAGAGATAAAGTATCTTTTTATCATGTATAACACACACACCTGCTCTTACTTGGCAATTACGTGGAACAGGAACAGGTAAACATTCTGAACTTTGCATTTGATTCACTGATATGCTACCAGTGGAATGAATGCAATCTGGGAATCAATATAGAACTTTTAAATGTCATTCAATGTAGAACTCTATGGCATCTTCTTTTCAAAAATTGAAGGTCTTAGGCTGCTCAGTTTGTTTGATCTAAATGCAAAAAATGGGTCTTTAAATTTAGGAGACATCTTGGCATATCAAATCTGCTTTGTTATAGCTTATTAATTATGTCTGACATATGGGAAACTACTCCTGGCAATAACCAGCTTGTTAAAATGAGACACAATTTGTGATAACATAACTAAAGCCTTTAAAAAGAGAGACCAGATTATTTTCTGCCCAGTCACTCACACCATCTGTCTTTTAACACATAGTCATCTTTCCCTTTATTTTTGTGTATTCACCCGCACACAGCTTTCGGACCTTCCTCCTGCCTTTTTCAAGTAACTACCAGAGGCTGTTCTATTCTGATGCTTCATTAGAACAAAGTAACTGGAGGCACAGCATTATAAACTGGACCACATGGATGGAATACATATTTTCAAACCACCTGTAATCCAAAATTATATAATGAACACATGTTAAAAAAACCCTTGAGAGTGAGCATTGCTTGCAAAGTTATATTTTCTCAAAGTAGAACAGCTTGGCTTGAATATTGTGTGCAAATATCAGGGTTTTGTTGTAGAATTAAAGCATCTGGGACTTGAAAGTGGAACAATAAAGCAATAAATACATAGGAAGAACATATAAAACCTTTTTCAGATGTGGGAGGAGATTTACCCGTGTTTTCCCGAAAATAAAACCCTGTCTTATATTTTTTTGAATCCGGAAATAAGTGTTTGGGCTTATTCTCGGGGAGGTCTTATTATTTTGGGGCATGTAGAGCAAGATGGGGCTCCTCTTGCCATATTACCTGATTTCCAGCTCTGTCTCTCTAACCCTAACCAGAGGAAATGGCAAGGACTGGCTACACATGCTGTTAAATATTTTCAGGGGGGCTTATTTTCGGGAGGGGGCCTATTTTAGTGCATGCATTCAAAAGCCCGATTGGGCTTATTATCTGGGGAGGTCTTATTTTCAGGGAAACAGGGTATTTGCCTTCAAATGTTAATATGGAGCTGGTTAGCCTTTGTTCAAATGGATAGGATGAGAAATAAAGGCTGGATGAAGGATGAAACTACACATGGCCCCACTCCTTAGGTCAATGTTTCCTAACCTGGGCACTTTCTTTGAGCGTAGATTTCAACTGCCAGAAGCCTCTGATCAGAATGTTATTGTGGACACTTCTTGGAGTTGAAGTCTCCATTTCTGAAACATATCCAGTTGGGGATGTACCTTAGAATCTCTGTAAACAGATTTGATTGGTAATTATAGCCCCTTGCTCTTAAATATTCTCTTGACCACAGAATTATCTTGACCATAGATATAATAGCTATGCAGTGATAATAAGAGGCTGGGTTCAGATCTTATAAAGTCATGGCTTGCTAGACTGAGATCAGTAAGTCCTCTAAGAAGTTTCAACATAATAAGAGTATGTGTTGTGTCATGCTAATTATTTCCACAAAAATGATTTTTGATTTGAGTTGTTATTCTGTTAGCAGCCAGAAAATTTAACAGAACATTTAAATCTTCAGCAGTTTTATTAAGTTATACACATATCCAAGATGGTCATTGGGCCTCTTAGACAAGGAAAATTATGAAGGTGTCTTGCTTGTCTGACTTTCACTTCAATTGTAATGATTTTCCAAGCTCTAATGCATTTTACTGTGCTCTTCAAGTTTTGATTCCTGCTTTCATCTCTGTCCTGACACTTTCTCACCTCATATCACAGCCAGCCTGCTGTCTTTATTTACTTCGGTTGAGAAAATTAAATACAAGAAAACACTGTGTCTCAAACAGCTGGATTGGTATGAGTTTGAAGAGAATTCTAGACATCAGAACACTCTTTTCCCAAAAAGGCAGGTGATGCACACCTCTTATTTTGACATGTGTATCATTTTAGAACAGAAGCGGTAAAGATAAGTGTTTAGGACCAATGGTACATTTGGAATTTTAAGTAACATGATGGGTAAAAGGAGTCCCTGCAGATTTTACTGTGCTAGTTATTGCAGCTTATATGGGGCAGTGATCATCTCTGTTTCAAAGCCATTGAGTCAGTGCTTCCCAAAGACATTTCTGTGGTCATGGCCAGCATTACATAATGGAGCACTGTTACCTTTCCATCAAAGTGGTACCAATTTATTTAATCACATTTGCATGCCTTTAAACTGCTAGGTTGGCAGGAGCTGGGGCAAGGACAGGAACTCACCTTGTCACATGGTGCTAGGCAGTGGTGAAATCCATTTTTTTAAACTACCGGTTCTGTGGACATGGCTTGGTGGGCATGGTGTGACTTGGTGGGCGTGGCAGGGAAGGATACTGCAAAATCTCCATTCCCTCCCCACTCCAGGGGAAGGATACTGCAAAATCTCCATTCCCACCCCACTCGAGGGGAAGGATACTGCAAAATCTCCATTCCCACCCCACTCGAGGGGAAGGCTACTGCAATATCCCCATTCCCACCCCACTCCAGGGGAAGGATACTGCAACATCTCCATTCCCACCCCACTCCAGGGGAAGGATACTGCAACATCTCCATTCCCACCCCACTCCAGGGGAAGGATACTGCAATATCCCCATTCCTACCCTACTCCAGGGGAAGGATACTGCAACATCCCCATTCCCTCCCCACTCCTGGGGGAAGGATATTGCAAAATCTCCATTCCCACCCACTCTGGGGCCAGCCAGAGGTGGTATTTGCCGGTTCTCCGAACTACTCAAAATTTCCGCTACCGATTCTCCAGAACCTGTCAGAACCTGCTATATTTTACCCCTGGCTAGGGTCTCAAACCTGGGCTGCTGGCTTTCCAGCAGAGAAGCTCAGTATCTTAAGCACTGAGCCATCATACCACCCTACACATGATGGTTTACTTGCAAAATAATTGATATGCAATATATAGATAGATAGATAGATAGATAGATAGATAGATAGATAGATAGATAGATAGATAGATAGATAGATAGATAGATAGATAGAGAGAGAGAGAGAGAGAGAAAGAGAGAGAGATCTCTCTCTCTCTCTCTCTCTCTCTCTCTCTCTCTCTCTCTCTCTCTCTCTCTCTCTCTCTCTCTCTCTCTCTCTCTCTCTATATATATATATATATATATAAATGGCTTTCGGCCTAACAGAAGTCTTCTAGGATGGCAGAAATAATTCATCTTCTAATAAATACAGTAGGTGTTTATATATATATAAAATACTGGAAGCTTTTGCTTCACTCTGTAGTATAGTAACTTCCTATTTTTAATTTTTATGAGAATTTATTAAAAAAATCAAGAGTGGTTTTCAAGAGTGGTTTAGCAGCACACTATTTCTTGCTAATAGCACTCAGGATTATTAAAGTAAAGTATAAAAGAATCCTATTGTCTATCTGGAGAACTGGCATTTGGGTAAATTCTCTGGAGAGGGCATACCATATTTTTGTAGGCATCTGTTCACTTATATTCAAATAGTGGTTGAACTAAAGCTAACTAAGAATTTTAGGTGAATAATGCATGGTATCATAGTATCATTATTACAAAATATGATATAATTTATTTTTCTTGAAGAGTTAGGTGATGAGGAGTGACTGAACTATAAATATACCTATTTATATAATTAGAGAAAGATATATGTGATATATTCTGCCTCCTTATCTATCTTGTAGGGTTTTTGATGAAGCACAAACATTTCTAGACTGTTTTTTCACTACATTCCTCTGACTCAGGGTCCTTTTTCTAAACAAAATATTGATTCAGTGTTTAAATCTTAGATGTAAAAGCAAACTTAGATTTATCACATTGCTTGAAGTCCCTTTGAAATTTGCTTCTGAAAATGATAGTTTAAACATTTGACTATTTATTTCATTGTTAAAGGAAAAAAATACATGATAGTTTCCTCTTATCATCTTTCTTATAGCTGTATGCTTCTGTAGTTTGTACTTGGACTATAAATTCAATAATAATCCTCTTAAAGCAATTTAAAGGTAAAACCATGTGCTTTCCATGTGTTTGTCTGAAAGTCTGTATTGTCAAAGTACCTTTTGTCATAAGTCTTCACTCAGCTTCACTGAGGTAGTTCTTTCTTCTTATATCCATTTAAGTCTGAGTTAGTATTAATGGAAGAGAAGACTCCCCACCCTGTAGTTTTTATAACTTGAGAACTGCCAAAATGCAAGATGCAACAACACAATAACAAATCTGTCTGAGTTGCCTCATTTTGAAAGGTTATTTTCATTTCAAGAACAAGAGCAGCAGGCTTGAGCTATTAAGATTCTGATGTAAGGTAATTATATCAGAAAATCAGAAGGTGATGCTTTATACTTTCTTTAGAGATAGTTTTATTTAGAAGATAGAGATGTGTGTGGAGTTGCTTGCTCAAGGGCATGTTCTGATCTCTAAGAAGGAAAGTCCAAAACAGAATTGATGATGTCTGGCCAGCAATGAGACAATACAGAGCTGCAAGGATGGAATGGATAACAAATTGTAATTAGCTGAAAAGGACATAGTTTGTTTGATCTCTATATATGCAATCTGAGTATCCTGGCTTCTCACTAAGAGACATTGTCCTCCCTAAAGATGTAAATGACATGGCACTGGTGAAGGCTTGCAGTAAGCTCAATGGCAGGTAGAGTTCTATGCTTTAAGTAGATTGCAGTTGGTTTGAAGTCTATTAATCAAGCCACTTACCATGTACAGTAGTGTCACATGTGCCGATTTGGATTGGCTAATTTCCTGGGTGGTTGAAAATTGGTTTATAGGAGTAAATATGAACTATATGCAATGTATACATTTGTTACTCCTATATAGGTAGTTCTCAACTTATGAGCACAATTGAGGTCAAAATGTCTATTGCTAAGTGAGACATTTGTTAAGTGAGTTTTGCTCCATTTTATTATCTTTCTCGCCACAGTTGTAAAGTGGATCACTGCAGTTGTTAAGATAGTAACATGATTGTTCAGTGAATCTGGCTATCCCATTGACTCTGCTTGTCAGAAGGTCACAAAAGATCCCAGCACATGAAACTGTCATAAATATGAGCCAATTGCCAAGCCTCCAATTTTTGATTACGTGACTGTGAGGATGTTGCAATGGTCATAAGTATGAAAAATGGTCATATGTCACTTTTTCAGTGCTGTTGTAACTTTGAATTGTCATTAAACAAACTGTTGTAAGTCAAGAATTGCTATATTATATTGGCCTTAGATGTACGGTTGAAGTTAAAAATAATGACCAGCAGACAAGCTACTTATGATCAGTGCAGTATGTTGAGCAAAATCTGTGTTTTCTGTTGACAAAAGTACTATTTCTTATAAAATTTTGATTATATTAAACCAATATTTTTTTCTGAGTAATGAGTTTACCTTCTTTTGCTGATTGGTCCCCCAAAAAGTGAGATAGATTTTTAGGTATTGGATTTTTAGTTGTCAAATAGTTACTTTCCCCTTTTCTTTAGGGAAGATAAGGAAAAGGCTTTATATGAAAAATTTTGTGAACATAATTTTGGTATTAATCACAAATTCCTTCTTCATTCTGCCTAAATCAGGAGAGTATTTTTCATCTGATTCAGATGAATGTTTAAAGAGTCAAAGAAATCCCAGAAGTTTAAAATCTGCCCATCTCTGACTTTACTATGAGCTAGTAAAGCCTGATAATTATGACCTGTGAGATGTTCTTAACTAAATTTGGAAACATGAATTGTTGAATCACATATGTTCTAATTTCTGCTGCTGTAAAGGTTGCAATGCTGAAATATGAATAAACTCTGGAGAGTTAAAAGCAATGATAAATTGCTGGAGGTGATGGTATCTAATTAAAGGATCATCAACCTCTGAGAAAAAATCCATTAAGAGCAACAAGATGGAGACAAAACACCTTTTAATTTTTCATCAATTTTCTTTTGATAGAAAAAGCAGAGGAATATCTATCAGGCCTGAAGAAAGAATAGGCTTCTGATATTACAGCTTGCCATACCAAAATGAATTCCATTCTGCTGGGAATAATTATGGAGGATGGATCTTCAGGTCTTGGCATTCCTGATGATTGACAGTTCTATTGATGACAGGGCTGAATAATGTTAGAGTGATTGATAGTTAGCCCTCCAAAGATATCAAGCATACCTATCATCAGCTGCATAAGAAAAAAATGTTATTCTCATTTACAATTTGCCAAGAAGGTTTAATCCCTTACTCTTATGCATTTCCTCATTTATAAGGTTAGATTCATTTGTAGAAAGGCCAGCTCATAAGGTTTTTTAAAAAAGTAATACTATTTTTTATTGAAAGCATTGGTATTTCAAATCATTTTAACATTTCATTTGTGATAGACAACTCATAATTATTTTCAATGTATAATCACAGTCCTGGGAGTCATAAAAGAATGATTGAATAAAAGTGGGTTTTGAAATGGGCAGAATGAATCAGCACCTACAGATGAGCTGCTAAAAGAAAATATTTTTGAATTAATCGGCATGATTGCCGAGAGCATTGTATTGTATTGTGCATTGTACTATACTGAATTTTATTTTAGCAATGAAGCATGATTGAACAGTGACCACAAATTGGCCAAAGTAACAATTAAATTAGGGAACACAAAGTAGTCACCTTAGGCTGATTATAAGTGCCATGAAAAAGAGCAAACTCTTAATCATTTCACTGTATTGTTATTTTATTTATGGGTGTTCTGAAAAAGCAGCAAATTGTAATTGTTTAATGGTATTATTTTATATTTGGAACTATGGATGAAAAGAGACATTGTCTATCTCATGAGACAAAATGTATTGGTTTATTTTTATAGTTCTAAATGTGAATGCACATACTTATATTAAATTTATTTTTGCATAATATGGAAAAGGTTTTAATTTTCAAGTGATTCTATACCACTAAATATCTTAAACCAGAAGTGTATGGGGGATTAGGACATCTGATGTAATTTGAAAATAATAACTACCGTGTTTCCCCCAAAATAAGACCATGTCTTATATTTTTTTGAACCCTGAAATAAGCGCTTGGCCTTATTGCCATGCACTTAAAAGCCCGATTGGGCTTATTATCAGGGGATGTCTTATTTTGGGGAAAACAGGGTAGTTACTAGAAGAATCCAGCTCATGCTGAGAAATGAAGAAAAGTCTAGATAGTGGTGGTTGTGTTCACACAGTGGCTTCTTGATTTGTGTACAGTGATTGCATTGTACAGTGATTGCACTGAATTTAATCAGATGTGCTGGTACTCCCAGGTCTTGTAGGGTTTTCTTGTAGTTGATGAAGCACATTTAAATAATATTTTGATATTCACAAGATTTTTCTATGATCTAGCACAGATTTGCAACATGGTCCAAATACCACGATCCCTTTGGAAGCTTGGACATTGATATTCCCTTTCAATGGCTGATGCTAGATGCTGTTGTATAATTTTAAGAGAACCTTGCTGATGTGAGGGATGAGAGCAAATGTGAGATAATTGGTGGAATCTTTGATTCACCCTTTTTTGGTAGTGGATCACTGAGTGTTTGTAATCCTGTGGCCGTATGTTGGTTTTCAAGATTTTCTTTCACAAGTCTGTAATGACTCTGGGTGGTACAAATATCAGTAATTCTGTATAGGGGTAGTGTAAACATATGAAGTCTTGTTGTTTGACAGTTGGTTCTTTCCATACAATCTCTTCCTCAAGGATGACCAATTCTATTTCTGCTTCTCTTTCCTCATCATCTTGAGGCTGGGCTCCTTTGCCATCTGCAATAGCAGTACTGTATATTCTCACCATCTGTTCTTGATGCCTTGTTGGTCAGACAGTTCTTTCCCTTGCTTGTTTTTAATGATGCCTTTACAAGCAATAACTGGAGTTCAGATCTTTTTGAATTACATAAATGCATTCCTGGTGTGACCCTTCATGTAGTTCACTTCAAGCTGTTTACATCGCTCATCCAGTAAATTTCATTATACTTTCTTGTTGCCCTTTGGAAAGCTGTCTTCCATCTTCTTACTTCTTCCCATTTGCCTACCGCCTTCGTTGTTTTTCTTTGCACAGCTATTTTGATGGTTTCACCTGAGTGCCGTTTGCTCTTTATCACTCTTTCCTGTGTGGTATGTATTCTTCTACAATTCCAATACTGGTAGATTGAATTTTCTGCCACAGTTCATCAGGCATCTTCTAAGCAGTGTCCAATAGTTCAAACTTATTTTTCACCTCTATTGGCATGTATAAGTGCACCATCATGCCTACCTGTCCTAATGTCCCCATTTATTTGTATCCATTTCATGTATCAATAAACATGTTTATAGAATAGAATAGAATAGAATAGAATAGAATAGAATAGAATAGAATAGAATAGAATAACAGAGTTGGAAGGGAACTTGGAGGTCTTCTAGTCCAACCCTCTACTTAGGCAGGAAACCATACACCGCTTCAGACAAATGGTTATCCAACATCTTCTTAAAAACTTCCAGTGTTGGAGCATTCACAACTTATGGAGGCAAGCTGTTCCACTGATTAATTGTTCTGTCAGGAAATTTCTCCTTAGTTCTAAGTTGCTTCTCTCCTTGATTAGTTTCCACCCATTGCTTCTTGTTCTACCCTCAGGTGCCTTGGAGAACAGCCTGACTCCCTCTTCTTTGTGGCAACCCCATAGATATTGGAACACTGCTATCATGTCTCCTCTAGTCCTTCTTTTCATTAAACTAGACATATCCAGTTCCTGCAACCGTTCTTCATATGTTTTAGCCTCCTAATCATCTTTGTTGCTCTTCTCTGCACTCTTTCTAGAGTCTCAACATCATTTTTACATTGTGGTGACCAAAACTGAATGCAATATTCCAAGTGTGGCCTTACCAAGGCATTATAAAGTGGTATTAACACTTCACGTGATCTTGATTCTATCCCTCTGTTTATGCAGCCTAGAACTGTGTTGGCTTTTTTGGCAGCTGCTGCACACTGCTGGTTCATATTTAAATGGTTGTCCACTAGGACTTCTAGATTCCGCTCACAGTTACTACTGTTGAGCAAGGTACCAATATACCTGTGCATTTTGTTTTTCTTGCCTAAATGTAGAACCTTTTCACCGTAGTTTTTTCACCGTAGAATTTCATTTTGTTTGATAGCGCCCAATGTTCAAGTCTGTCAAGATCCTTCTGTATCTTGAGCCTATCTTTTGGATTGTTGGCTATTCCTGCCAGTTTGGTGTCATCTGCAAATTTTATGAGTTCTCCATCTATCCCCTCATCCAAGTCATTGATGAAGATGTACTGGGCCTAAAACAGAGCCTTGGGGTACTCCACTGCATACTTCCCTCCATGTAGATGCAGTTCCATTGAGCACTACACTTTGAGTGCAATTGGTCAGCCAGTTTTGAATCCATATGGTGGTCCTGCTGTCTAACCCACATTTTTCTATTTTTTCTAGTAGTAGGTTATGGTCTACTTTATCAAATGCCTTAATGAAGTCCAAGTAAATTATATCGACAGCATTACTCTGGTCCACTAATTTTGCCACTTTGTCAAAGAATGCAATAAGATTAGTCTGGCATGATCTGTTTTTGACAAACCCATGTTGGCTTTTGGTTATTACTTTGTTTGCTTCTAGGTGTTCATTGATTCATTTCTTGATTATCTTTTCCAGAATCTTCCCTGGTATTGAGGTCAGGCTGATAGGTCTGTAGTTTCCTGGATCCATTTTTTCCCTTTTTTGAAGATGGGAACTACATCAGCTCTTTTTCAGTCTTCTGGCAGTTCCCTGGTACTCCAGGATCTTTGAAACATATAGTTCAGTGGTTCTGAGATCTCGTCTGCCAGTTCCTTCAGAATCTTGGGGTGTAATTCATCCGGTCCTGGTGATTTGAACTTGTCTAGGTTAGCCAGGTGTTCACTTATCATTTTCTTCCCTATTTTAACTTGTGTTCCTAATGTTTTTGTGGTGCTTTTTTGATAGGCTGGACTGTTTTTTCCCTTTGTGTAAAGACAGATGCAAAAATGAGTTAAGTAGCTCTGCTTTCTCCCTGTTGCTTGTCAACTTCTTGCCACTTTCTCCCAGCAATTGACCAATTGTTTCCTTGACTTTTTTCTTGCTTTTAATATGTTGGAAGAAGCTTTTTTTTGTTATTTTTTTACTTTTGTTGTAAGCCTTTGTTTATTGTGAGCCGTAGCTTTCCTCACTTCATCTTTACAGGCTCGGACTATTTGCTGGTATTTTGCCTTAGTTATGTCCCCCTCTTTCCACTTTTTATACTTGTCCTTTTTGTCTTTCAATTTGTCAGAGAGTTCTTTATGCAGCCATGCTGGTTTCTTTTGAGACCTATTATTTTTCTTCTTCATTGGTATTGTGCTAGCCTGGCTTTTATAATCTCACTTTTCAAAATTTCCCAAGCTTCTTGAGTTGTTTTCCCCTTGAGGATTCTCGTCCATGGAATCCTTCCCAAGCTCTCTCTAAGTTTATTGAAATTAGCTCTCTTAAAGTCCAAGACTCTAGTTTGACTTTGTTCTACTACTTTAGTTTGCATTATATTTATATCTGTTATCTTATACATGCTTGACAAAATAAATAAATAAATAAATAAATAAATAAATAAATAAATAAATAAATAAATAAATAAATAAATAAATAAATAAATAAATAAATAAATATTGTATATGTAGTAGGGATTTTAGTGACCTCAAACTTCTTTGGAGGCACCATCTATTTGATGCTGCATAGTTTGATTTTAATCTTTGCCACCAGCAATTCATGATCTGAACTCAATAAAAACTTGGATATACTGTATTTTAACAGCAAGGACTGAGCTGGTCCATCAATGACTGCATAGGAGATAGTCAACCTGATTACAGTGAAGTTCATTTGGTGAGGTCCAAGTGTATAAGTGGCACTTGTGCTATTTGAACCATGTTTTTATCATCCTAAATCTGTTTTCTTGGCAAAACTGTACCAAATCGTTGCCTACATCATTCCTCTTATCTAATCCAAATTGACCTGTCTTTGCTTGTTTGTCAACTTTTGCATTAAAGTCACTCAGGATATAAACAATGTCTTTTCGGGAAACTTGTTTAATTGTTTCTTGACCATGGCATAAAAGGCCTCTATTTCATGCTCGATTACAGCAGTCATTGGGAAATAGGCTTGGACAACTGTGATGTTGAGGGCCTTGGCACGAATTCTGATGGTCATAATTCTGTCACTGACAATTGAGAAGCTTTCCATACTCTAGCAAGTTTCTTGCTGACAATAAATGCCACATCATTTATTTTCCTGGTATCATGTCCTGAATAATAGACAATGAATTCCTTAGGTTGGAAAAAGCCATTGCCTGATCAGTCTAGATCAGAGGTCTTCAAACTTGGCAACTTTAAGATTTGTGGACTTCAACTCCCAGAATTCTCCAGCATAGCATAGCTGGCTGGAGAATTCTGGGAGTTGAAGTCCACAAGTCTAAAAGTTGCCAAGTTTGGGGATCCCTGGTCTAGATCATTGACACCAAGGAGATCAATTTCCAACCTGATCATCTAATGTTTGACAATATATAATTTACCCTGACTCATTCCTCTGACATTCCATGCGGCTATCAGATGTATCTCTGCAAAATCAGACATTTGTTTGGGCCACTGGTTATCTCAGCAATTGGGATTCCTGTTGTGCTATTGTTTGCCACCTTAACTGACATGTTTGGGACCCTTTCCATAGAATTTTCTTGGTGAGTAAAATTCTTTTCTAAACAATAAAGACTTGTGAGAGCCTTTTGCAGTGATCAATCAATAACAAGAAGTAAGCTTAAGGGGAAAAGAGTATGCCCCAAAAGAGAAGCCAAACTATAAAACAACTCTTGGTTTGACAAGTGGGGAGGAAAAGCGTTTCCATATTGCATAAATATTTAGTATCTTTCATTTACCCTGATTTTGTCCATAATGTTGTGTCTCCTGACTCCTATTTTCTCAATTCACCCATCAGTTTCCATTTGTATAAGGAACCATCAATTATCGTTACAAATAAATATTTCAGTTTCATGCTTTGGCCGGCCTTTCTAATGTCATTTTAATATATATATATATATATATATATATATATATATATATATATATATATATATATATATATATATATATATATATATATATATATATATATATATGTGTGTGTGTGTGTGTGTGTGTGTGTGTGTGTGTGTGTGTGTGTGTGTGTGTGTGTGTGTGTGTGTGTGTGTGTGTGTGTGTGTGTGTGTGTGTGTGTGTGTGTGTATATATATATATATATATATATATATATATATATATATATATATATATATATATATATATATATATATATATATATATATATATATATATATATATATATATGTATATAGGTAAGTTATAACCATGGCCTGTTTGCACGTTCACTTTTTGAGCCCAATACGGTATAGTAAAGGGAATTATTTGAGTGGCCTTTATTTGGGATTGAAGTTTGCTTTGCCCTTACCTCAATGAAGGACTAGTTTTATGGCAGCTGTACATGGAGAGATAGAAATCATGCAAAATTTTGCAGGAAATGCATCATAAAATACTGTTTCTTTTGAATTATGT
This sequence comes from Diadophis punctatus similis, assembly GCA_023053685.1. NCBI lineage: Eukaryota > Metazoa > Chordata > Lepidosauria > Squamata > Dipsadidae > Diadophis > Diadophis punctatus. Next base: position 29,923,814 of record JALIGW010000007.1, on the reverse strand, counting down.
TTTTCTCCTTCAGCTTCTCCTTTTCATATAAGAAAAAGGAGTAGGTTCCTTTTTTTATTTTGTATGTGTGTATGTGTTTGGGTCTAAGTAAATATAGATCATCCCACAATAGAGCTAGAGTATGATAAATAAAGAGGTGGGAAATACTGGCAGAACAGCATTCATGAGTAGATGAATATGGTAAAACCGAGGAGATAATTTACTGTAGTTCTAAAAATGCAGTAACTCAGAAGAAATGTATCAATTTCATGCATTTATTTGCTTGCTTTCCTACCTTGCTGTTAATAAAAAAAGAGATTATATTTCAGCGATAGTCTTTTTTCCATATTCTGAATTAGGCTAGAAAATTCATTGCTTCCCCTGCTCTTAGTTGTTAATAAAGGTGTTATTTCTTTTGCAGAAATGTATTAATCTGATTTGCTTGCTTGTGTTCTTATGATCTGTTTATAATCTTTGCCTGCTCAAGTAACAAAGAAAACAATGTCACTGAACTTAGTTTATAATTCTTCTCCCTCTTTCTGCATAATATTTATTTGTCAGTTTGCTTTAAAAAGGGGAGGGGAAATGAATATTTGCAATCCTAAAGCCTGAAAAAATGTTTAAAGATTTATTTAAAGAGGTTTTAAAAAACAAACAATACCTAACCTACCATAATCCGGAATATTGGGAATCTGTAAAGCTATGTGGTATTCATAGAAAATCCTTAAATTGCACATATTAGCTTTCTCCCATCCCAGATATGACACCATAATTCATGTAATCCAACCACCAAGTCACACATATTAAAAATATTTGTATAAGGCAGTAGTGGCTTCTAAATCCCATCGCTACCAGTTCGTGCATGTGCATGCGCAGAAGCGTCTTGGTGGGTGGGCGGAGCCTCCCACCACGCTACCGGTTCGCTGAACCGGGCCGAACCGGGAGCAACCCACTGCTGGTATAAGGACAATTGTATCTCATGGCACTAAAATCCTTTCATTTATTTTTTGATTTGAGAAATAAAAGTATACGCTTATTCGAGAAAAATTATAGAATGGAGTTAATGATTCCATGGGGCCTTGCAGAGTTATTAAGAGATATTGCAACTTTCTAGTCCAGGGGTGTCAAACTCAAGGTCCGAGGGCCAGATCCAGCCTATGGGGTGCTTAGATCTCACCCGTGGGGACACCTTGGAAACAGAAAAGCACCGGCCCGTGGTGCTTCTGCTAGCAAAAAGGGAGCTCGGGAGGCCCGCATGCTGTCGTCCCGTTTTTGGCTGCAACATCCTCCTGTAACCCTCTGCCACTGAAAACAGAGCTTGGGAGGGGTGCACATGGCCGTCCCAAGCTCCATTTTTGCTGGCAGAGCGCTCGGGCCATCACAGGTGCTCCCAACATGAGTGATGTTGATCTGGCTACTCCCACTCTGGCCACACCCACCCAGACCCCCAAGGTCAAACACAATCTTGATGTGGCCTTCAATGAAATCGATAGACTCCCAGAATTTAAAGGAAGAAACTCTCTCCACACAGCCCCCCTCGATGTAAAGTGGGGCTGGTTCCTCTCTCTTCTTCTGGAAGTCTAACACCATCTCCTTTGCCTTGTTGATGTTCAGGTGTAGGTTTTTTTCTAAGCACCATGTGGATAGTTTGTGAACCTCCCCCTGTACGCTGTTTCATCTCCACCTGTAATAAAACCCAGTACAGTCAGAGGTGAAATGCTCCCGGTTCGCTCGTGCCTGTCGGTCGTCGGAGAGCCGATCGCGAAGGCAGCGCGAGGCTCTGCCTACCCACCCAGATGCTGTCATTTGAGTTCTTTTACACTCTGCACATGCACAGAACGCTTTGTGCATGCGCAGAGGGTAAAAGAAGCCTTGGGCAGAGCCTTGCGCTGCCTTCGCGACTGGCTCTCCGACAACTGACAGGCACGAGCGAACCGGGAGCATTTCACCCCTGAGTATGGTGGTATCATCTGTGAACTTAATGATCACAGTGGATGGGTCAGGTGATACACAATCATGTGTGTATAGTGAATACAGGTAGGGACTGAGCACACAGCCTTGTGGAGCTTCAGGAAGAGGTCAAATGCATCACTAGTCATGAGTCCCTGTGTGCCCACAAAAGATCTAAGTCTGGTCCACCTTGAATTCCTTCTTAACTCCTGCTTATTTCCTTTGACTGTTGGAAGTTTAGATTCTTGTAGAGAGCTTAAGCTTGCAATAAATCTTTATATTCATTTGAATTGCCTGAATCTTCTGATTTTACCAGTGGTTGACAGAATTTACCAATCCTAGGAAAACTGCTTTTCACACAAAAAATAAAAATAACCCACACTTATAACCTTTGGATTTCTTTTGAAATCTATGTACCATATTTTTCGGACTATAAGACGCACCGGATTATAAGACGCACCTTAGTTTTGGGGGAGGAAAACAAGGAAAAAAGGCTTCTGCCTCCAAGCAATTTGCCAAACAGCAAACAGCAAACAGCACAGATGATATACACTGTTTGCTGTGTATTTCTGTGCATGTGTGCCTGACCCATAGAAATAGCAAAGAATTGGAGAAATGTACATTATGCCAGAAAGTTTTCTTAAATGTAGTCACACTAACTCCTCCCAATTATTTAAATAGATCTACTCCAAGGCAAGTCAGGATTTAACTCTAATACTAAACAGGACACTGTTACATTTCAGACTATACTTGTACAGAGCTGTTAAAATTAATTAAAATTTCTGGAAGTATACATTATTCTCTATTATTTAAAAGAAGATACAATAGCACTGGGCCTCTTCAGAGCAAGCATTTATTTTAAAAAAGCTTCTTTATTTTGTTAAGTTGTCTAGATTTACAGGGGTCTCCAACCTTGGCAACTTTAAGACTTGTGGACGTCAACTCCCAGAATTCCACAGCCAGCAAAGCTAACAAAGCTGGCTGTGGAATTCTGGGAGTTGAAGTCCACAAGTCTTAAAATTGCCAAGGTTGGAGACCCGTGGCTCTAGAACAATAATAAAGCAGTCTTTAAAAAATAAGTCTAATAATTTGAACATTCTACAGACATTTATAGTTATTCACTTACCCCCTTGCCTCCAGTTCAGCAGAAAATAAAAATCTGCGTGTCTCTCCCAGCTATTTGCCTCTTTGCAGTTTCAGTTTCAGTTTCAGTTTAGCACGTGGCAAATCAGCTGGGGATCGGGAAGCTGTTAAGGACTTGCTTGTCTGAACAGGCTCTTCCCTGTTTGCTGCAAACATGTAAATTGCTGGAAGACAGAGGCCAAAGGGTGGGAGTGGCTGGCTGGCTGGGGCTACATTCGGTGTATAAGACGCAACCAAGTTTTCACCCTCTTTTGGGGGGTAAAAAGGTGTGTCTTATACTCTGAAAAATACGGTAGTTTTGATAGCCATCATCAACTTGATACATTAGTTGGATATTGAAAAAAAGTAGCTTTTGATGAGATAATGATTGGAGATGTGAAGAAGCAAGAAATCTCTGGAATTATCATAGGTGAAGATATAAAATCTTCCTGAACACAGGAAACATCTACCTCCTCTCTTTTTACAATGTGATTGGCAGAGAAATGAAACTATGACAAAAGGAACATTGAAGGTTCTTGAAAAATTGTGTACATAAACCATATTTAAGCTGACACTTTAGTTAACTCAGATGTTGGGTAACAATACAACACATCAATATTTCACTGTCCAAGAACAATGCTATAGAAATGGCAAAAGCTGAACCATATGAGATTTCAGACAAATGATGAATTGCTCCCATATCACAAGCAAAGCAACAACACTTTAATTCTTTTTTCAAAAAAGTAAGTTTGGAATCTAGTAACATATACTCTGACTAAAAGTTACCTCCTATTGGTTCTGACAAAAGTCCTATCACAGTGATGGCAAATATTTTTAGGTTCGCGTGCCAAAAAGGGGGGGTGCGCGCGCTAGCGCACGCTTGCATGCCCACACCCATTCCCTCCCCCCCACGCATGCGCACAACACCCCCCATGCTGCCCCCTGCGCGCACACACACACACCCGCGCAAAGGCCTTACTGGAGCCTGGGATGGTAAAAAACGACAAAACGGGCAAACCGGAAGTTTGGAAAAATGCACTTCCGGTTTGTCCGTTTCATCGTTTTTTGCATTCCGGGGCTTCAGGGAGCTTCCCTGAACCCTCCGGAGTGCAAAAAACAGCTCACCGGCAAACCGGAAGTGCGTTTTTCTGCACTTCCGGTTTGCCGGTGGGCAACGCTCGCGTGCCCTCCGCTATGGCTCCGCGTGCCACCTGTGGCACGTGTGCCATAGGTTCGCCACCACGGTCCTATCATATAATCCCTATAGTTCTCATATGTGATTATTGTAAAACTGACAGTTTTTGCATGGTTTTATAACTGAGAAGTTACAATAATTGTTCATCCTAACGTTATTCTCCTAGGATGTATTTCTTCATTTTGCCTATTTGTTCTATTTTTATGCCATTTTCCATCAAAATTTCAAAGGCTATTCACTGCTTCCTCAAAACACTCCTGCAAAAATCAAGATGAGGGAAAGTAAATCACTTAAAGTCAACCAAAGGATATGTTCACGTATGGTCAGCAACATGGAATCTCAGGCTGTCCCTCTAGGTGAGACTCGAATTTCAATAACAGTTTACTCTAATGTTTTTAAATTAATAGCTTAAATTACCAAATCTGATGAGATATCAATGTTTTTTCCTCAAATCACATGAGAGCTCGATGAAGGAACATCAACATTTAGTGAGATTTGGCAATCTTGTGCGAATTTACACATATTAGAATTTCTTTATTCCTTTTTATGTTAATTCTTCTTTGTATCACAATTAAGAAATGTATTTCAGGAACAAACAGAATTGCTAATATTAAAACTAGACAATGCTATCTATGTATTTTGTGCCATATGCTAAATAAATAAATAGGCAGTAGACCAATTTGCATTTCTATTAGTTACTTTAGGCCAGGGATCCTCAAAGTACAGCCCGCGGGCCGGATACGGGCCGCTGAAGCAATTAATCTGGCCCGCGCGGCACCACGGCTGCTCCTCCCACATCATCCCACCCACCCACCCACCGGCCCCTGCCCTTTGGCCAAGCGCAGGCCTTACTTTTGTGGGCAGCTGTGGTGAGCCCAGTGGGCTGCAACTGTAAGGTAATCCAAATGGCGGTGGAGGGAAATTCACTCTGCACCTGCTGCATTAGGCCAAAGGGCCATCTCAGGGGGATGCGGGTGGACACGGTAAAGCTCAGCCACCTTTCGCTGCTCTGATCTGAGCAGCAGTTCGGCTTTCCCAGCTGGCCGTGACCTGCCTACTTTTCCCTTTCTCCCATGGCTGATGGCAGAGAGGAAGGTGAGCCACTGCCACTCACCCCCCCAGCCCACATCTTGCCCCCCCACCTGGACTCTCCACAGCTGCTGGGCCTTGCCTGCCATGGCTGCCAGCAGCCAGGGAGCATGAGGCTGTGCCGTCCGCATCGCTCCTCTGCCAGCTGGCTTCTCCTGCTGGCCCGTGACCTTCGGCCAAGCGTGGGCCTTACTTTCATGGGCAGCCACGGTAAGCAGAGCTGTGCAAGCCCAGTGGGCTGGAACTGGAAGGTAAGGCCAACAGTGGGGGAGGGAAATCTGCACTGGACCCGCCGTGCTCAGTGGAAGGGCTGCCTTGGGGTGGGTGGGGTTGTGATGGAAAGAACCAGAGTAACACCTGGCAGCTTGGATGAGAAGGCTTGAGCGAGGCAGAGGCTGCTCTCGCCGGTAACTGAGCCCACTGCGCCAATTGGAGTAAGATGCAAATTGGCATGGGGGGGCTCAGTTACTGGCAAGAGCAGCCACCACCTCACTCGCACTTTCTCATCCAAGCTGCCGGGTATTGCTCTGGTTCTTTCTGCCACACTGCACAGCCTTTTCTTTCAATTCTAGCTACGTGTTGACACACACAGCCATGGAAGCCCAGCACTGTGGTTCCCCTCACTCCAACTAGCAGCCTCTGCTTGCATCAAGAAGCTGGTGGCCAGGCAGGAGGAGGCCAAGGACAGGAGCAATGTGATGTGCCACTTCTGGGCCAGTTTGGGCAGGGACCGGAGAGCCACGCGGGAACAGCTCACCTGAAAGAACAATGGCAGAGCCTTGCAGCTTTTATCTGCTGGCTGGCCTCTGGGTAATGTCCCTCCTCTTCCTCCTCCTCCTCCTCCTCCTCCTCCTCCTCCTCCTCCTCCTCCTCCTCCTCCTCCTCCTCCTCCTTCTCCTCCTCCTCCTCCTCCTCCTCCTCCTCCTCCTCCTCTCCCCTTCCCCTTCCTGCAGTATCCTGTTTTTCCAAACACCCGGGCCGTGCAGCAATTCCCAGGGAGGTACCCCGACCGAGGAGGCTTAGGCTGTATCCCGCGGCTTGCATAAACGGCTCCTGACCCTTTCAAAATGGCCAGCCGGCGTTCCCTTGGGTGCCCAGGGCTGGCGAGCAGCTCTTCTGAGAACTGGGGGAGGGGAGGCAGGTGGAGGAGACGGGCTTCAGTTGCTCATTCTGCTATGACCCTGAACGACTGGCCTTGGCTGTGGTTCACAGGTGCTCTGTCCGCCAGGGGAACTGAAGCGGTGAAACACTGCCTTCCGCTGGCCCTGCGTCCCAGGGCGGAGCTCCAGGCGGAAGGGCTTGCTTTGGCCTTAGGCTGGAGTGGCGAGCAGGCAACGGCGATGGCATAAAGGGAAGCCATGCAACCGGAGGCCTGGCTGCCGCAGCCTGCAACAAAATAACCATCTTTGGCACCACTGGCATGGCCACCCTGGCTCAAGCCCTACAGGTGGGTGAGGCAGGGGAGGGAGCATTGAAATGTTGGAAATGTCATCAAATACCTGGTTCTTTTTATCATATGTGGTGGACATGTGCAGAAGCCAAAGTATATTGGAGCTTAATTCAAAAAATGAATAGAAAACATATCGAAACAATGTATAGAGTTGAAACCAGAGATATTCCTGTTGGGTATTCTACCAGAGAAATATAATAAAGAAAATACATATTTAATTATTCATATAATTACAGCAGCTAGAATTGGAACGGAACAAAATTGGAAAGGAACAAAAGCCCCTTCCGAAGGGGAGGTAATTAAGAAAATATTTGATTGTGCAGAAATGAACAGATTAACAATGATAAAATAAAGAAAAGGAGGATTCAGATTACTATAATATTTGGGGGAAATTTTATGATTGGTTGGACAACGAATATGGATAGAAGATAAGTAACACCAATTAAAATGGGAAGAAAATAAAAAGTTAAAGATGTGAGACCCAGGTGACAAAATTATGTAGTTAAGGAGGCAGCATTATAATAGTATAAAAATATACCTAGACTGATTAATATGTATAGAAGTATTGACACAGAAAAGACTTAAGATTAATATTAGTATTGCAGAGTAAGGGAAATTAGAGAGATGAGTTGCTTGTCTGATAACCACAAAATAGAATATAAATGGATACACTCAGGAAAGGGATAAGAAGGAGGAGAGGAGGTAGAGGAGAGGACGAGAGAAGGAAGAGTGAAGGTAGGAGGAGAGGAGGAGGTTAGAAGGAAGGAGGAGGAAAGAAGGAGAGGACAGAGGTGAGGAGAGTTGAGGAGGAGGAGGAGAAAGTTAGAGGAAGGAGTAGAGGGAAGTAGAAAGAAAGGAGAGAAGGAGAAAGAAGGTAGAGAAAAGGGGAGGTAAAGAGAGGAGAGTGACATGAAATGATAAGGGGAAACAGACGGGCAATCTTGTAATGATGTGTGTAAGATTATTATATCTGCTGATTGAATGATAATGTATAATACATGTTAATAATTGATATATTATGATATATGCATTGATGTTTATGTGAAGTGTGGGGAAAAATAAAAAACTTTTCACACACACACACACATGTATGTATGTATGTATGTATGTATGTATGTATGTATGTATGTATATATGTATGTATATATCAGAGGTGGGTTGCTCACTTACCGATACCGCTGCGCTGCGCACACATCTCCACATTTTGTCACATGCGCGTGCGCACTCGCTATGCACACATGCCCCCTTGCACGATTTTACTTCTGCGCATGCGCAAAAGCAAAATCTCACCGAAATCTTGCAAGGGGACACGTGTGCAAGATTTCGGTGCGATTTTGCTTCCGCGTATGCACGGAAGCAAAATCTCGCCAAAATCTTTCTCTCTCGTACGTCCTCTCGTGAGATTTTGGCGAGATTTTGCTTCCGTGCATGCGCAGAAGCAAAAAAGCCCAAAAGTTCTCAAAAACAGAGGTTGACGCACGCGACGGACTGGCAAAGATGGCACCGGAGCGGTCGCGCGCAAATTGCGCAATCGGCCGCTCCTTATCAGAGCTACGCACCGGACCGCACCGGTATGAACCCACCACTGGTATGTATGTATGTAACCATGAAACCTGTGGAAAGCATGCCTTTCCTTTTCCAGGCATTGCCAACCTCTTCTCCCTAGTAAAAAAAAAATCTAGAGTAAAACTTTATGCAGTATTAAAAAGAAGAATAGAAAAGGGGGCTGCTGTGTATTGTTTAATGAATGGCTAAATTGGCAAAATGGACTGCTAAATTGGCCATGCCCACCCAGTCACATGGTGACTTAGTCACGCCCACCCAGCCAGTCCAGCTTCCCAACAGTCTGAGGGACTATGAATTGGCCCCCTGTTTAAAAAGTTTGAGGATCCCTGCTTTAGGCTTTACTTGTGAATGGCTAAGAAGAATGGCCAGAAGACAGTTCACACAGATTGAATAGAAAGTATGTTTATACTGTTTATAGAGTATGTTTATAGAGCTGAAGTGGTGCAGTGGTTAAATGCAGCCATTGCAGGCTGACTGCTAGTTCAACAGTTCAGCTGTTCAAATCTCACTAGGCTCAAGGTTGACTCAGCCTTCCATCCTTCCGAGGTGGGTAAAATGAGGACCCAGATTGTTGGGGGCAATATGCTGAACTCTGTAAACCGCTTAGAGAGTGCTGTAAAGCACTATGAAGCGGTATATAAGAAAAGTGCTATTGCTATACTGTATAATTAAATCTGTAGACAAAATAATGTTCCAACATTACCCAACTCAGGCTCGATCAATAAAGATCCTCCATAAACTTTAGCTCTATGAAAATGTCATGAAATCGAAGTAATATACCCCAGACCCAGGGCTGAGAATCTCTGCAGCAATAATAATCTGGGATTGGACTATCCCAAAATAAACAATAACACTTAATGCCTGGGAAATGTTAGATAACATTAGATAACAATAAGAATCAATAGAGAAATGTGTACAATTTCTTCTATGAATATTCTCTAGGACAGTGTTTCCCAACCTTGGTAACTTGAAGACGTCTGGACTTCAACTCCCAGAATTCCCCAGCCAGCGAATGCCAAGGTTGGGAAACACTGCTCTAGGAAGTTTATATAGGAAGAAATGGTTTGTAGCTTTTGCAATAGCTCATATAATTTAGAAATCTTCTACTTTTAGAGAATGAAATGTTTGTTTTTACTGCAAAGGCAGCAAATATGGTACAAGCAAATAAGGAATGAAATAGATGCGTTCAGGATTGGCATGACCAGTTATTCTTTCTCTCTCTCTACTGAATATACAAATTGACTTTGATCCTGCAAGCAGCAGAGATGTTTATGTCCATATGAAAGTGGTATCTGTGGGAATGTGTATACTAATGGTTATGAGATGACACAGTTAAACTTTCTAAAAGCATTATTTGGAGTAAAGCAATTACTCCTTATGTCTGCAAGAATGAAATTTACCACCACAGGAAAGCATAAAAAGTCAAAATAACAACTGTATGTTGAATATAAATGATGCCACAGTTAATGTCACCTTCTATTTGTTACAGGCAAGTACAGATTTAAAAGGCATCTGGAGAGTTATTTTGTATAGAGGTTGAGTTATGGACTTCTCAAAATCTTTCGAAGATTTCCTCCCCCCCACCCTCCCCCAGCCCACATTTCTCAAAGTAATATATTTACTATTTCAGGAAACTAAAAACTGAAGTCATTGGAATGTACAGAATTTCTTTTTATGACAATTCCAGTAAGACTTCATTTGTTCAAAAATAAAAATATTCAGCACTACTTACAATGAAGAAATAGTTGGTGAAGATGGTGGAATTTGTGATGATGGATATTTGATTTGAGAAAAAAACATCTACATTTATGGTTGCCTGGGAACCTTTATATTTTTTGCATAAAACAGAACAAATTGCATTTATGATTTGTAGATTTGATTAGTAAAAGAAACTGGGTATTAGAAAAGAATGAGCTTTTGTGTAATCATGGCAAGACCTAATTTTGAAATTTTACTTATATTTGCTGCAAAGGAAATTGAAGGCTTTTCTTTCTTTCTTTCTTTCTTTCTTTCTTTCCTTCCTTCCTTCCTTCCTTCCTTCCTTCCTTCCTTCCTTCCTTCCTTCCTTCCTTCCTTCCTTCTTTCCCTCCCTCCCTCCCTCTCTCTCCCTCTCTCTCTCTCCCTCCCTCCCTCCCTCCCTCCCTCCATTCTCTCATTAGTTTATGTTAGCTTTTATGTTATTTATAAAACTTAATAAAAATAATACTCTACCTAAAAAGGAATTTGCATAACTCTTTTTTAATTAAAAAGAGAAGGCATGAACTATATCTTGTAACTTGTTCACTCTTTATAGTTTTTCTGGATTTGAAATTGTGGACAGCCAACAATTGTTGCCATAAAACAAACATGCTTTATTATTTACTGCAGTGTGTAAATCGAACCAGCTTCTACAGCTATCTGTAGTTAAAGTGTGTTTGGAAGAGCAGGCTGCTTGAAAAAAATTCAGTCAGCTATGCTGCCTTCTTTCCCTCCCATCTGAACTTTCCCCCAGCATCAAAAGTGGACAATAAAGCTGCAACCTTGATGGACGTGGTTGTGAGGAGACAGACAGGATCCCTGTGTTGTGGAGCATAGCAACTAATGGCAAAGGTGTCCCCCCCCCCATGAGAAGGAATGGACATTCCAAAAGGAGAGGAAATGAAGCATCACAGGAAGACCAAGCACAATGTAAAAAAGGTGGAAAAGCTCTAAATTTACTGGTCATTAACAGAAGACAAAAGAAGAAATTTTAGAGAAGGGACTTCAGACAGAGCAGGCTTAAGAAAGAAACATTGATACCTACTAATTATAGCATACAGCATAATATATAAAGCAATGGGTAATAGAATATATTGAATATTAAACAGTATAGTAATAATATAGAAATAACAATAGAATATAGAAAGTACTCACATTTCACTTTTATATATGTTTGGTTTTATAAAATAAAACTCTTCCTCAAAGTGTCAGGCCTGGAAACCATCTTGGGTCTTGGATCATCAGGCCTGCCACATTTAGTGGGAAACTGGGAGGGAAGATTGTGTGAGTGGGGAGATATAGTCAAAATAACATTCCTTTCTCCAAGAGTTAAGGTCATACTGCCCTGCACCTGGAGGGGTGTTCCTGGGAGGCAACTCCAGTTGGGATGGTGCATTGATTGATCAATGTGGTGGACATGTGGGTGTTGGGGCAGGGACTTGAACTTTCTTTTGAGTGTGGAAAACTGGAAGCTTTCAGATTCAGGTTTTCCCATGTGCCAATATGACATCTCTAATAAAATGAAACTTTGAGGAAACTCAAGCCTCGGAGTTTTCTTTCGTTGGAAGTATTATATAGATTATACAGAAATCACCTGTCCAGGGTTCAATGTTTTATGTCTCTTTTGAGTCTAGGTCAAACTAACTGAGCATGATTTTTTTAAAATGGTGATATTGTGACTTTAGGATATAATGGTGTGGTCCTCCAGTAGAAAATTTACTCTATGTTGTGTTATCCTACTTTCTCTTGTAATCCTTACACTTTCATCTTCCACGACATAATGCGATTATTTTATGAATTTTCTTGTGATTGCTTCTTACATTTGCTTTGGCAACACCAGAAGGAACAGGCTAAATGTTATGGGAAATGAATTATATATGAAAAATTGTTATGGGAGTGCCTTGTCCTATGGCTAGGAGTAGATTATTCTGAAGTGAAAAAAGTGTTTGTGTAAGTTTTAGATTAATACAACACTACTAAAATCATAAACATTTGGATATTTGTGATAGTTGGCAGTAGGTTAAAGATTTTAAACCTGCAGGCAACTTCACGAACATATTAATATATTTTTATTTACAACAATATGGACTTTGTTGCCATACCGCCTTCTAATATGTACCTTTGAATTCTTAGTTTAGCAATAGCAATAACACTTAGACTTATATACTGCTTCACAGTGCCTTACAGCCACAATTTCTAAGTCATTTACAGAATCAGCCTATTTCCTCCAACAATCTGGGTCCTCATTTTAACAACCTCGGAAGGATGGAAGGATGGGTCAAACTTGAGCCTGGTGAGATTTGAACTAAATTCTCAATTTAGTTTACAACCTTGGTTTTTTCTGTTGGTTTGCCCTCCAAGAACTAACTAGGTATGATCCTGCTTAGCTTTTGAAGGTCAACCAAGTCATTTAAGTCAGTGGTGGGTTGTTGCCAGTTCGGACTGGTTCGGCTGAACCGGTGGCAGAAATTTGCACCCGCTCGCCAAACCAGCAGCAATGGCTGGCTGGCCAAAGCCCTGAACCAGTCCTCTGTTCGCCGCTCCTTGAAAGCGGCTGGCACAGAACCCTCTGCGCATGCACAAAGGCTTCTGCGCATGCACAGAGGGTCATTTCCCTGACGTGATGCAAAACGAGCACTTCCGACGTGATGCAAAACCGGTAGGGAAGGTAAGTGGAGCCCACCACTGATTTAAGTATTGAAGTATTGATGGCACTAGCCATCAATAGTTGCATTAATATCAGATCCAAAGGTCTATAACCAATTTGGTGTTGTGGTTAAAGCCATTGGAATAGAACATGTTCTAATGTTTCTGTAAGCAGAGAATTGCATTGGATGACTTTTGGACAGTTTCTCTTTCTCAGCCCAAAAAGAAGATAATGACAAAGATCTGCCCATAAAACTATAAAGATTTGTCTATGCAATAATCAGAAGTCAATATATATATAAGGAAGCTAATCTTACACCTTCCTTAAATTATATTTACTCTTGGGTTCTTGAAAAATAAAAATAAAACAGTCTACACTTTATGTTATGTTAATAGTTCTCTCTGGTTAGAAATGCTTGCAGGTTGTAAATTTAGTCAAATTAGTATAGGTAAGGTGACTCAGAAAATCTACCTGGGGAGTAATGGAGAATATCTTATAATTACTCCTATTGATGACAGAAGGTAGTTTTATCTGTAATATTTCTGTCAAGTTAATGAGCTAAAGTGATAGATTAAAAAACTATATTAAAAAGACACTTAGTACTTTTACAAAAATGCTATTAAGAAAATCCCTAATAATCTCAGAAGAGGAAGGACTATCAGAAGCTTGCAATAAATGTGAGATTAAACAGGATTCTAGGAGCCTCCATAGGATACACGCTGTCTATTTCATTATGTATGAGACATGGTGAGGGTGTGCTTAAATGTGATGGTGCACTTAAATGAGCTGTAAAATATAAACAAATAAGATGATTTAGTGGGACCTAAACAGATAGGGTTGCAGTTAAAAATATTGGCAGCACTATTTTTCATATAAAGACCAGGTATGTGCACAAAAGAAAGATTTTATTCTGCGCTCAGAACAAAAGCATTCCAGTCTAAGTGTTCCACTGGAATTTTTGTGGTGCACTGAAACATTTTGAAAGTATCACAGTTAGAGCTTAGTGGTGACTCAAAACAAGACCACTGCTCCCTTGTTTTTCATTCTAGTGGAAGGGGAAAGCGTAATCGGTGCTGAGTGCTACTTACTACTCAATGTATAGAAAAAATGGCTAAGAGACTGTATTAATTTTTAAATATAAGATTCTATAGTAAAATTTCTATAGCAAGATTCCTATGAAAGCAAAAATTCAGAAAGGCTTTTTTTTAGTTTTGTTTTTGGGGCTCATGCCTGCACAACTATACAGCTGTAAATCTCAGCTAAGCAAAGAAGAGATAGGGAGTATGAACAGCTTAAGAACTTCAAAAATACACTAGTCTGCTATTTACTTGAAACTTCTTTTTAATGCATAGAGTTGCACAGCACATTTATTTTGCATTTGGCTCTAGCCTGCAATACAGAGCTCAACAATAAACAAAGCAAGATATTTTTGGCAGCTCAACAGTAGAACAACCCTGTGTGTGATGCACAAGCACAGTGCATATTTTTTTGCATTTGGCCATCTGCTTGCACAGCACATATTGGGTCAACAATGTGATATTATAAATGAAAATTTCCGTATAGCCATTAATATAAAAGCCACCGTAAACTTACCTTCCAGGGAGGCAGCAGGATTTCCTTTAACATTCCAAAAGATTCAAAAAGGATTTTCACTCATAATCATAGGTGTACAAAATGGTGGCATGAGTGGCCATGATGGTGGAGAAAAAGCAAATGACAACACATTGCTGAGATATTGTGATGCAAATACATCCCTTTTCAAATTTGCTTCACCATATCACATGCACATTAGAAGTGGAAGCCAAGCCAAGATATCAACCTCCCTTTATTAGCATCATCATGGGTTCCTGCAGAAGGCCAATCACAATCTTCACTCAAGCACGTTATACTCTTATTTCCCATTTGATTTCTTTGTTCCTTCAGTTTGTTTATTCTTGTATTTATTCCAGTTTTAAGAGTTCTTCCACCTTTCTGATTTCTTTCTTGGCATATATGATATTGCATATGGCGTATAGGAATCTAATGTCACAGGATGTTCATTTTATATACCAATTGCTTTATTGCTTTTATCATTTTAGAAATTGCATCTGGTTTTAAATCTAATTTAGCAATTAAAAAAATAATGTACCAAAACCAAAACAATCTAAACGGTCATATTTTTAATTTTCAGGTATATTTGAATTGTAGTTTAGTTGCTTTAGTTTTATTGCAGTATAAATCATATATGTATATGTTATACATGTGTGACAGTATAAGAGTGTGGCTAATAAAAATTAGCCATAATTGGTATCAAGGTTAAAAGATATCATGGTCATCTGCAGACAATGTGAATAGATATTAATTTTAAAATGAGAATTTTTTTAAATCAAAGGTTTTCAAAATCAGTTAACACTGGAAAGGCTAAACATTTTACAGAAGTTGAAAAAATACAAATATTACCCTATGATAACATTTTAAAACTGCTATGATTTTCTGAATGTTTTACTAAATGCATCGAAGAAACCACTAAAAACAGTGCAAATTTAGGCTGTGAAAATAACACTGTCCTTGATTCCAATTGCAATTGATCAGAAGTTGTACCAAGTTAAGGACACAGCATGTCTACCAAAGTGCCTGATGGTGATAATGGAAAAAAATGTGTGATGTTATTACCCTAAAGTCCTATTTCATTATAGGCTTAGTGGCTATATATACCAGATTTTGTTGACGTGCTGCTGGAATCAGTGACCTTCTCAAATAGTAAGTTAATAATATGTTAAACTATATTGATATCTTATGCAGCTGGGTAGCATCATGATGTGGGCTGCAGTGCTAGTAAAAACATGTTTTGTAGAAAACGATAATACATTGTGACATGAGTCCTTCTAAAATCTTAACACTCATGTGTGATACCGCAATACACAATGTTTCAGAATCCTATTGAGAGGTATTGGCATATTGAGTAAAGTGAAGTCAGGAATGGAGAATAATGTATGTTGCTTGCAAAATGTTGAGATTCTCTTTTATTACAGCTCCAAGTTGCTCTTAATAAATATAGTCAATTCACCTCTTGCGCTACTGCTTCCTTGTAAATGAAGAAAACACACTTGAGTGTAGCTAATTTTTTTTCTGCTTGGTGAGAGTTTGTTTGCTTGCTTTTTAAAACTATCTTAGCCTTATTTTACAGTTTGTGTTTCCTGATCAAAATGAACTTGGGAGTTATGGTTGAAGAGGATTTCAACAGAAAACAGCTACTGAACACACAGATTTTGCTCCAGTAAGTGAGAAAGCCCTCACTGCTCAATGGAGTCCATTTCTACTTCTATAACCAAGACTGCTAACTTATAGCATGACTAAAGTGACCAGTTTTTTTTTAAGAGGGACGGGGGGCGGGCCCGCCTGGGCGCCGCCATTTGAGTTTTGCCCTCTGCGCATGCGCAGAACGCTGTGCATGCGCAGAGGGCAAAACAACGCAAATGTCGGCATCCAGGTAGGTGGGGGGGAGGCGGGAGGCCTTTCCTCACCTCCCGCCTCCCCTTCGGGAGCCGGCAGTGGCTTGGGCTGGTAAGCGACGAACGGGAGGCGGGAGGCGGGGAAAGGAGGCAGCCAGCAGCTTACCTGCGAGGCGGCACTCCCGCAGCAGCCCATGGCGGGCTCGGGGCTAGGTCTCTGTCGCGAGCTCCAGGCATCCGAGCACCGCGGTCTCCCGGTTGCCCGCCCGGCCCCAGGGCAATGGCGGCAGCGAGGCGACGGGGGGAAGGAAGGGGAGGGGGATGAGGAAGGGCTGTTTGCACCGCCGGAGGGGCCGCTTGTGAGCTCAAACTGCCGCTCCTCGTCCCTCACCCCTCCACCCGCATCCAAACAGCAGCGGCGCCTCCAAGGGCGGGGCTAGGGATGGGGTGGGGGAAGAAGAGGAGGAGCAGCCCCCCTTCCCCCTCTCCCCAGCAGGCAGCCGGCTCGCTGAAATTCCGCTTTGCCCGACTTGCTTCCGGTTTTTATTTCAGTGGTAGTACCTCTCTTTTATGCTTCCCCTTCTAAGGTGACCAGACGTCCCGCTGTTTCGGCATTCTTTCCAAAAAAGCGTGACTTTTTGGAAAGAATGCGGGACGCGGGACACACGCTTGAAAAGCGTGTCTGTCCCGCCAAAAGCGGGACGTCTGGTCACCTTAAGCATGACTGCTACTTATGTACACTCCAACTAGCTGCTATAGAAAACACAGTTTCTACTGTGTTTTCTACTATTTTTGTCAAATAGCTGATCTATCAATTATTCTTTCCTTTAAGTTAAATTAATGAAAACTGGAATCACTGGATTCTCATGTGTATATCAAGCTTAACATCATAATACATACTTCTATAAAAGCTGCATCAGGTGTAGAAAGTCAGCACCTACCCCCCAGAAGAATGAAATATTTTGGGAAATATTTAAAAGGCAAAATATTATATTTCCCTAAAGGAGAAATGGAGAAACATGCTCTCAAAGACAGAAAGCAGACTCAGTCTTTCTTAATAGTCCCCAGCAGATATTTTGTGTCCATTATGAAAGATTGGCACAGCCTATTCAGAAACCAGCCCCAGTTTTGCTGCCCCAAGCAGAAACTGAGGAAGCCAACTTTTAGAAATGCAGATTTGGTAATCCATTCAGAAAGAGTGGGTCAAGATAGAAACTAAGATAAGCAACAAACAAAAGGTTGACAAAATTAGCTCAGACAAACACCTAGGATTTGCATTTCCTCTTTTGCCTATAGAGCCAGCTATGACCTCTACATGACCCCTACATGACCCCATAGGAATCTGACAACAGCCAATAGAATATTAAAGGACATGTGCTTGCACAGGAACAGGAAGCTCAAATACAGAGCCCAAAGAAGGTATAACAACCCCCCCCCCTCTCAACTCCATTTTGTCAGCTGCCCAGAACCACAAACCCTGGTGGTTCTGCTTCATCAATAAATGGACCCTCTTTCCAATCAGCCTCCAGCTTCCATTTTATTTCCAGTGCCTTCCTCCCAGCTTGGAATTGGACCAGATGGATGTTTCTTCCAACACAGGTTATTTCATTTTGACCACTACATTGAAGAATTTCTTATTATATTCCATTCTTGAAAGGGGACCTGTCAGTCCAGTGTGTTGCCCTATTAAATTTGTCCATTGGGCTAAAATAAGACATTAATACAAACTGATCTATAGGCACCAAGTGTTGTTTAGTACACGTAGCATGTGGTTTGAATGGTACAATCATCATACCGGTACAATTTATGATCCCTTGATATCTTCTGAAAGGAGTTACAGAAGCACTGTTTTAATATATTCGGAGTCCTTGCAGGAAGGTCTGCAATTTACTTCTGAAAGTATCTGGTCTATCTGTATGGGTTGAAAATTTTGTTGACTAGCTTTGCACTAACATAAATAGATTCTTCCAATTGCAACTGAAGGTCAAGGACAGGCATTTTATCTTGCTGATAATGACAAATACAAGTGGCCTCTCCTGTATTCAGGAGGATAAAGGGCAACTATAAATGTGCAACAGGAGAAGCCTTCCAGTTTATAAGCAGCAATCATTCAAGTCTGGTTTCAGTGCTGCATAAGGAGCAATTGTAAAAGATGTAAGACCTAATTGCACAAGGAAGACTGGTTTTCTGCACCTACTAATTGAAATTAGTGTTTGCAACTTTAACTTCAGGGGCAATTTGCATTAAAAAACATTTTAAAAATAGGTGAGACTGAATGATTCTTTTTGAAAGAGATGCCTTAAAGGTTTGATAAATGCATTAGAAAACATGAAGAAAGTCTGAGAGGTTTCAGTAGTTGATGATAGCAAAGGGGTATATTGTCAGTCTTCTTTGAGGCAAATTTTTATATGTAGGGAAAGGCAACCACAGGGAGGCTTCCGGTGGTGACGTCACTGTGTAGAGAAGCGAGAGAACAGAGCGCTGCTCCCAAAGCTTGTATTTCCTCATCGGGGTGGGGTGGGGGGCTGATACGGCACGTTCAGACTCGGAGGGACTGACCGGAGCAGTGGGGAAGATCTGGAGACCTCGAGGCAACTTTGAGGTAAATTTTTATATGTAGGTAAAGGCAACCACGAGGAGTCAAAAAAGTCAAGATGGCATGAAATCAAAGCTTAGTTCCTTTTTTTACATGGGTGCAATGCAGTTTAAAGAAAGGAGGAATTTGATTGGCATATTTATACCTGTCATACTGACTTTTTTTGGCCCTACCTGGCAGTGGATATATCTGGCAGTCACCTTGTTTCTGGATGAAATATAAATTAAAATACTGGTTAGTTTTAAAGTCCTACATGATTTAGATCCAGGCTATTTGAGAAGGACCCATTCTTTTAAATGAGCCTCCAGGCTGTTTGAGAAAACACCACCTTCTATATCAGGGGTGTCAAACTCAAGGTCCATGGGCCAGATCCGGCCCATGGGGTGGTTAGATCTGGCTCATGGGGCCACCCTGGAAACAGTGAAGGACTGGCCCACGGTGCCTCTGCCAGCAAAAATGGAGCTCAGGCGGGCTTCCTCAGGAAACGCACCCTGGCTATGCCCCCCCTGCCCCCCTGAGGTCAAACACAACCCTGATGCATCCCTCAATGAAATTGAGTTCGACACCCCTGTTCTATATCAACCTCCACGCTGTTTGATAGTACACCTTCTACATAAACACCTCCTACTTTATCAGCTTCCAGGCTACTTGAGAGAACTTCCTGAATCAACACCTCTTTCTACATCAACCTTCAGATTGTTTAAGGCAGTGGTCCCTGACCTTTCTGGCTTTGCAGACTGGCTGGGTGGAGAGGGGATGTTTCTGCAATGAGCAGGGGATGAGTGTGTATGCAAGCTCCATTTATGCAAGTGACGGGCACCTGCGCCTGCCTCTCGCAGAAATGGAACTTTGTGTGGGCGTGCGGGCCTGCTGGTCTCACAAGTGCAGCTGCATGTTTACATGTGCTTGTTACCCTGGTGGTTGGGGATCCCGGTTTAAGGAAATATTTCTTTCTATGAACCTGCATGTTTCCTGAAATAATTTTAGGATGAGTTGCTATAAGTTAATCTGGCTGAAACATGGAACACGTTTCATGGAATTTTTTTTTATATCCCATCTCTTTGCAATGCATTCTTTTAAAAAAATTATTGTTTCTTATTAGCTTACTTACAGAGTCTTGAAAAAATGTGTTTTTGCACAGACAGAATAATTGAGTGTTGTTGATTATCATTTCTATTTATTTCTTATGTTTTAATTGCTCTTTTAACTGCTTTTAATATTTTAAATTTTGCTTTTTTATTGTAAAACTTTGAGAGATGTAGACAGTCATTTAATATATTAGGCCCAATAAACAAATAGCAGAGTAGAAGATTTTTTTTTTTCTGCAGTCAAAAGCACTTGTCATAGTAGTGTGAGATAATTATTAAATCTTTTCATGTATGAATCAGGTTTTATAGCTCATTAGAGCCAAAGATAATGAGCCAAAGTTCATTAGAGTCTGGCACTGGGCATGTTTCTTTTTGCACATAAAACAAAATCCTTACTTTAACCATTTCCTATGTAAAGGAAGCCACATCATTGAAATGAATTCAAATGCCTTGTTCATATTAAATACTCAGTATGTATGTTTAATACACCTTGAGTGTTTAGGGTATGGTAGAACAACACCATCATATTTCTGTTGTTTCTGTTGTTGTTAGAAACCAGTTGTTTTAAACTGGGATAATGTTTTTCATGTTTTTCCAAAATACAACCAGGCTGCTAAATTTTGTACCAACTGAAGGTGTCTAATTACATACAAACACTGCCTCACTGTGCATTATACTCAATCCAGAATGTTAACAGAACATTCACCATAGTTTTAAATTGTTATCTAGCAGAAGGCAACACAATGTAACAATAAAGTGACCAGATTTTTTTTTAAGTGGGACGGGGGCGGGCCCGCCTCGGCGCCATTTGAATTTTGCCCTCTGCGCATGTGCAGAACGCTGCGCATGCGCAGAGGGCAAAAGTCAAGAGCTGAGTACGGGGCACGGGGCGGGGCAGGCAGGACGGGGTGCCGGGTTGCAGGCCGGCAGCGGCGGAGGGTCGCTTGAACTCGCTTCCCGCCGCGGACCGCGTTCACGTGCGGCGGCGGCAGCAAGCCGGGAGCGCTCGCCTGGAATTGGAATCAGCGAGCAGCTGGGCATCGGGGCTCTTCCCCCGCCTTCTCCATCCTCCAGGGTCGCCACTGCGGGGGTTCCGTCTCTCCGGTGGTGCCTGCGTTGGAAGGGAAGGGGGGGAAAGAAAGGCAGCCTGCGGGGCTTGGCACGGCTGGGAGTTGCGAGGCGGCGTAGCAACCGGGCTGTTCCTCTGGGTGTGCTAAAGTGCTCGAGTTTTTTCTCTCTCACACACACATGCACAACCTTCCAACGACCGGGAAGTCGTGCTGGGAGATCCAGTCCGACCCGGTCGTTGGAAGGTTGTGCATGTGTGTGTGTGAGAGAAAAAACTCAAGCACTTTAGCACACCCGGAGGAACAGCCCGGTTGCTACGCCACCTCGCAACTCCCAGCCGTGCCAAGCCCCGCAGGCTGCCTTTCTTTCCCCCCTTCCCTTCCAACGCAGGCACCACCGGAGAGACGGAACCCCCGCAGTGGCGACCCTGGAGGATGGAGAAGGCGGGGGAAGAGCCCCGATGCCCAGCTGCTCGCTGATTCCAATTCCAGGCGAGCGCTCCCGGCTTGCTGCTGTCGCCGCCGCCGCTCACCCTTCAACAGCCAATCAGCGTGGGGCGCCGACAGCAGCGACGTCATCTCTCCGCGCCCGCCTTGCAGAGAGAAAGGCATGGGTGGGTGTTTTAAGGTGACCAGATGTCCCGATTTTGAGAGGGCCTGCTGCTGCTGCTGCTGCCCCTGCGGCTGGGCCCAACCTGGCCGTCCTCGAGTGCCTGCAGGCCGATTTTTTGAAAGAATGCCCTAGTCAGGCATTGTTTTAAAAAATCGGGACTTTTTAAGAGGGCGGGCGGGACGCGGGACAAATGATTAAAAAGTGGGTCTGTCCCGCCAAAATCGGGACGTCTGGTCACCTTATGTAACAACCAAAACTAAAAAGAGACATTGGTCATTTCTTCTATCTCAGGAATCAGAGAGACATTTGGCTCATAATACCCCCAGCTGTGTATACTTGTTTATTCTTACTAATGTTCATTTGGAATGATGTCTCCTCACAATGAGCACCTGTATTCTTTCTAGATTGTGTTTCAATGTGTTACTAACCCTTATCCAGGGATGAGAGCAGAAAAGAATTCAGGGAGACATGTCAATTTCTGAAATGTCACAGAAAATAAGTATGGGTGTCATTAGCGTACTGGTAACACTTAAATTCCAACCCATAAAATGTTCTCCCCAAGCAGTTTAAGGCAAATATTAAAAAGCATTGGTAATAAAATGGATCTCTAAGGACACCAAATAGTTTCTCCTATTTTCAGGAGCAATTGTCATCAAGTGGCACCAAGTGAAATCTATTTAAGGGATAAGAATAGAATTGTGCTGAAATCTATTCCCAAATGTCTCAGGTGATCCAAAAGGATATCATGATCAATGGTAGTAGCTTCTAAAAGATCAAGAAGAAACAGAGGCACACTCCTTTTATTAATCTTCACACAAAGATCATCCATCAAGCTCACCAAGGCTGTCTGAACCACATGCTTTTAATTATTCCATGCTGAAGCCAGTTTGAAATGGCTGAAGCTCATAGCCAAGAATCCACCAGTCTCTTAATCTTCTTACCCAACTATGATAGGTTAGAAAATACAGGTAGTTCTTGACCTACAACCATTTGTTAGTATACGAAGTTACAATAACACTTTAAAAAGTGACTTATTGTTCTGATCCAGCCTTTGCAAGTAATGATAAGCTGTTTTACTCATGAGTAAAACAACCCCCTTTTCAAAACAGGGCAGGTACAGTCTTTTATTCACATG
Source organism: Diadophis punctatus similis (assembly GCA_023053685.1). Classification (NCBI taxonomy): domain Eukaryota; kingdom Metazoa; phylum Chordata; class Lepidosauria; order Squamata; family Dipsadidae; genus Diadophis; species Diadophis punctatus. The sequence goes on along the minus strand of JALIGW010000007.1, from coordinate 29,901,149 downwards.
GACAAACAAAAACCAAATGTAATTAGTCCCAACAAACCTGGTTCTGGCCAAGGAATCTGAATTGCTTGCTATATACTAGAAAACGAATGGTTGTCTATGACAACTGGGCACTCCCAAACACCTACTATTTATTTCCCAGCCAGGGAGAGGCTGGCTAGTGACTATGTCTGCTATTCCCTGAGAGCCACCTTATTGCTTTCCTTTGTTCTCCTCTCCTTTCCTCTCCACACATACACGCATCTGGGATGGCCCCCATCTGTTTCTCCCCCTCACTCAGCTCAGGCCCCAAAGACAGCTGCCCTCTCCACTTGGGGAAGGATGGAAGGCCCTGGCTGTGCCTCTGTGTCTTGATGCTGTTTCCTTATCATAACCTTCCAAAGGCTCCAAAGCTGGCCCAGGCTCTCCCTCAACCTTCTCCTCGTCTGACTCTGCTGCTAGCTCTGCTGGAAGCCGACGGGCCACAACACTTATGACCATTTTTCAAATGTACAATTGTGCAGCATCCCCATGGTTATATGATCAAAATTCAGACACTTGGCAAACTGGCATGTATTTATGACAGTTGCAATGTCCCAGTGTTATGTGGTCATCATTTGTAACTTTCTGACAAGCAAAGTCAATGGGGAAGTCAGATTCACTTACCAATCAGGTCAGAGGTGGGATCCTGCCTCTGATTGCCGGTGCGGTTAATCGCTGAGTTCGGCGCAGAGCCGAAGATGCTGCTGCCGTTCGTGGAGCGGGAGCTTTCCCCAGGCGCTTTCCCTGCCCGCATGGATGCCGCCAATTGCGTTCTTTTGCCCTCTGCGCATGCGGAACGCTTTGGGCATGCGCAGAGGGCAAAAGAACACAATTGGCGGCATCCATGCGGGTGGGGAAAGCGCCTGGGGAAAGCTCCCGCTCCGCGAACGGCAGCAGCATCTTCGGCTCTGCGCCGAACTCAGCGATTAACCGCACCGGCAATCAGAGGCAGGATCCCACCTCTGAATCATGTTATTAACTTAACAACAGCAGTCATTCACTTAACAACTATGGTACAAAATATTATAAAATGGGGCAAAACTCACTTAACTATCTTTCTTAGCAACACAAATCTCTGGATCAATAGTGGTTGCAAGTCTAGGACTATCTGTAATCCATAATTTCCCATCTTTTAGGAATCCATTGGGGGATTCTGGCTAGAGATTGCAGGCTAAATTGGTCAAAGAACCAGAGGCAGGATGTACCACTCCTAGCAGTTTTATGATATAAAAAAGCTCCTGATTAACTCTACACCAATCATCATCAAAGGGGACATCCAGACTGGCATAAATATAGAGATTTTCTCTGCAAGTAACTAATTAAAAATAATATTGTAATGGAATGTGTGAATAACCTGGGGAACAGAGGAGAAAATGTTGCCTTGAATATGGAGGAATAAGCATTCACACAGAGATTAGTAACAATTATAAAATATTGCAAATACTTTAAAAATCAGTATAATATCTCAATGTATGAGATTATTATGTAATACAAGACAAAGATATGACAAAATTAGACTAGACCTTAATACATCAGTCAAAAAGTAATAAAATAACACAAAATGTTCCTTCAATTTGACATTTTCTTCTTTCTTCCATATATTAATGAAATGCTAACTATCTTTGACACCAATAATGAATAAAGTGATGAGTTGGGATAGTAGGTCTCAGAGGATGGGAATAATCCATAATTTTTCTTTCCTTTATGGCTACACGGAGTGTCAGTACTGGATTAAAAAAGAAACCTATCTCAGCCTTGATTTATTGTAGAGCCCAGATAATCTTACCATTTTTAATGGTTGTTTAGATCTGTATTGTTCATTGACCTTTGTGGCAAAATGTTGCACTTGGGAGTGTGAGGCCAAAATATTGATGATAAGATGTGTAGAAGTGAATAGGAACAAAAGAAAAATATCAGCTTTTGTGCATTGGCTGTCCAACTGGGTAGGAGAAGGACCATGGATGTCTTCTTCCACTTTTCTATTTGTTTCTCTTGAGATTAGGAAATTCTGACCTCTGAAAAGTGGATGTTTGTGAGAGAGGATGTGATTAAAGACCAAGGATGCTTTAAAAAAAGGATAGGATGTTGATTATATGATTGTGCTACTGCCTTGACTTTTTATTTCTCCCAGGGACACCTAAAACAGGTGGTTTTAGCCAAGAATTGAAAAAATGGAAAATTGGGAATAATATTTTCTGCCTCATCTTATTCTACTACAGTTGAAATGCCATAATGAAGGCAGAGCAAATTAATATCAAGAGGCAAACAGTGATAATGTTAACTTGTATGCATTTAATTGCCACCAACAATAAAATATTCATAGGGCAGTGCTAATGAGTATCTGATATCTATGCACAGCATTATTTGGCAATGCTTTCTTTCAACATAATTCTGTCTGGAAATGCAAACATGTTATAATATAAAAATACCATTTGACATATTAAGAAATTTCCTGCCAAATTTAAATAATGTACCGTAGTAACTTGAAATTCCTAATGGAATGAAATCTTCTTGTAGTCATACATTTTATATTTCTTAATTTTCATGAATTAGATTAATATCTAAAGTTTTGGAATAAATAAATATAATATTCCCAAAATCGAGGCAGAGAGGCAGTCCCGGAACCAGCGAAATCTGGGGGCCAGGCAGGGGACAGAATGGATCTGCCCTCAGTGTGGAAGGGATTGCCACTCACGGATTGACCTTTTTAGCCACACTAGATACTGTTCTAGGAACTCTTTCAAGAAACTCTTTCCAGAGCACGATACCATAGTCTCTCAAGACTGAAGGTTGCCAATAGAGATGTAAAATTTCTGGAAATTTTGAAGCTTGGAAAAAAACCTGGGTTTTTTCCTTTTTTTTCAGGGGGAAACAGAAATTTTTGGAAAAATTGAAAAAAATGCTACATTAGCACTTTTTTGTCTTTTTAAGATTGAAAGTCATTCTGTTACTTTAGGAACATAAAATATGACTATGGACAATTTGACTTGGCATAAAATTATCACAACTAGCATATTAAAAATATAGTGTAGCCAAACAATTATCACAAACAGAATTTACTTTTTTATAATATTTATTTGTAATTGTAACAAAGGGAGCAACAATCTCCTGAACTGCTTACTAGTTTATGTAGAACAGCCAAAAAGCCTCCACAAAACAATTTTCAAAACCAAAAGTAACAATTTTTCATATTTCCTCTCCACAGTATTAAATAAAAATAAAGATAAAAATCCCATTCTCACGAGTCCCTTCATTCAGCACTGGTCCTTTTTGTTGCTCTGTATTTTCTTCCAATGCTTTTGAGGCCTAGTGAAGAGGACAGAAGTCAGAGAACAAACCAAACACACCCACTAACATGAAAAAGCAAAATTGAAACCTTTTTCTTGTTAGAATAGCAGCACCTCCTAAAGGAAGAAATGCATACTGTTCTTGCATTGGAGGTTCAGTTTGTTACCAGAATAATCTGATATCATACATTTTTTTTAGAAATGATTTGGAAAATATTTGAACACCCTGTCTTAAAATATTTTATTCATCATGTTAAAATAAAATATTCCACAATGTTTTTTTTCTTTTTTCAATTTTTCCAATTATTTGGAAAAAAACAAAAAAGCCTTCAGGAAAAAAAACGAAAAAAAAAAAAAAACCCACGATTTTTTCTGAACTTTTCTGGTTCTTTTCCGGGCCTTCACACCTCTAGTTGCCAATGATGAATTTCCAGAATTAAAAAAAAACATTTCACTTGGAGACAGTTCTTACATTCATACATCTCAGGCAGGGGCGGGTTGCCTGTTCTTCGCGCTACTGGTGCGCTGCACGCACATCGCCATGTTTCAGCGTTACTTGCTATGTTCATGCGCCACCTCACGCAATTTTGCTTCCTGCGCATGTGCAGAAGCAAAATCTTGCAAGGGGATGCGCGCGCACGCAATTTTGGCAATTTTTTTTCTTTTCCGCATGCGTGTCCCCTCACGAGATTTTGCTTCCGCACATGTGCAGAAAGCAAAATCAGCCCAAAATTCCCCCAAAAAAGATAGCACTGCGCGACAGACTGGGGAAGACGGCACCGGAGCTGTTGCACGCAAATAGCGCCATCTGCTGGCCGCTACCAGAACGACAGAGTGGACCGCACCAGTAGGAACTCACCACTGATCTCAGGATTCCTATGCAGAATACTCTGATCCCTTTTACATTAATTTTCACAATAACCCTATTAAAGAAGCCAGTATAATTCCAGGATTAATTGAAATCAAAGTTTCCATAAGAGAATCAAAATAATAGTCTCTAAACCAAATTTCTGATTGTGTAAACAATATGCAAAATAGTGTATGATGAATCTGGAGTTTACATGTGGAGGAGAGTTGTGGTAGATAGCCACGTCAAGTCTGCTTCTTCGGATTTGTCAAAGCTGGGTGTAGGAGGGTGGATCCAGCAAAAAAAGTAACAGACTTGGTCCTCATTCTGAGTGGACAAGGACAACCCATCCTGAATACTGGCTCCACCCTATGAGAAGAGGTGTATCAGCTAAGACTGTGGTGCCCACATACAGGTACTGAATGTAAAAGAGTTAAGTTGTTGTATAAAGTTAAAGTGTGGTTAAAAAGAATTGTATACACAAGTAAGTATGGAGCCAAACAGCTTTTAAATGTATGGTAAGTAGAAAGGGGGAGGTGTTTATCCCAGTTCTACAGAAGGGAGGGGGGATAGATTACATTATAAGGAGCCAGCCAATCGGATCATAGATAGCAGGACCAGGAACTATAAAAGACCTAGGTGGAAGAGCTGAGGAGAGCTCTGTTTGTGGTAACTTCCAAGAGGGAAGGTTTATAGTGATTCTCTGCCTGAGTTTAACTGTCCAAGAGGGAAGTTAACAGGAGAGAAGATAGGCTCTAGGCAGTTCTGTGGGAAGCAGGTGCCAGGGTCAGGGGACTTTATTGATTGATATATTGTGTTATTTGTAGATAGAGATAAACGGTGAAACGTGCTTCAATCTATAGGCCTTAATCCAAAGAAGAACTGGGTTTTCTTAGATTTAGTCAGGGAAGCTAGGAAAGTTCTCTGAGGGGAAGAAAAGGTGTAAGGAATTGAATAGCTGGTTGTGGCTGTAAGAAATTGACTTGACATTTACTGAGAAGTTTGTATTCAAATAAACTGTTTTCTTGTTTGTTCAAGAAACGTGTCAAAATCTTTCTATTTCTCACATAAAGTATTTCTTAAGCAATTCTGCAGAGTGTAGGGATATTGTAACAGTAAAATCAAACCTCTAAGGAGAGAGAGAAGTGAAACAGAGGGCGTTACCCTTGGTCAGGGAGATATTAAAAGAAAATTAAACATAAATCTATTCTGAGTACTATTATATGCTACCAAGACATAGAGAAACAATAAACCTGACTGGAAGGGGATGGGCGACCCTCGCAAAGACCAATGCTCCTTTTCACCAAAACATGCTCACATGCAAAGACAGGTTAAAAAAAAGCAAAGTGTAGTCAACACCCTTTTCCCAAGGCCCAAACAATTTTCTCACTGTTGTGCTAAGTCATTATTTGTTTAATCAGTTAATTATATAAAACATAGCTTCTTGAAAAGTCCCTAACAAACTGAGTCATGGCTTAAGTTGCCATAGGACAATCCCAACCAAAGACATTGATTGCAATTTAAAGGACTTACTGCTTCTTCCCATAAGTGCTTGGTGAAGATCTTTCAGGGCCAGTCCTGCCATTAAAAAGAATAAGATGATTGTGAAGAGAGCAGACACAATTGAATGTATACAGGGAACAGGAAGGGGAGTTGTGTAAGTGGAAATAGGAAGCTTATGTCCTTTATTTTATTCTGCAAAAATATTTTGAGTTGACCCTGTCCTTCTCAAAGTATATTTCTGACAAATGCTAGATAGATGTATATAGATCATAGATCAGTATTTGAATCACCAGCAGAAGGTAACATGAAAGAAGAAAGCTCTAGGGCTGTGATGGCAAACTTATGGCACGCGTGCCACTCTGGGCACGCGTGCCATAGGTTCGCCATTATGTGTGGTCTTGCCTGTATGTTTTCTGGGTTTCTGGTGCGCATGTGCATGTGACGATCAGCTGTCCTTCCCGCACACGGTAGTGCGAAAAACTGGCGTGCACATGTGCGCCAGCCAGCTGATTGTCGGGTGAGCATGCATGCCAGAACCTGGAAGTTTGGCTTTTCCGGAGTGTGATCCCTTTGCCCGCGTGGCAGTGCAGAAAACCAGCCTGCACATGTGTGCCAACCAGCTGATTGTCAGGTATGCAGGAACGCTAGACCCTGGAAGTTCAGCTTTTCCAGACCGCAGCCCCAACGAGCGTGCGTGTGATGTTTCCGCATGACCTTTTTGGCACTTGGTGCTGAAAAGGTTTGTCATCACTGAACTAGGGGTTACAATCATTCAAATAATTAAAAGCAAACCTCTGAGAATAGAATAGAATAGAATTCTTTATTGGCCAAGTGTTATTGGACACACAAGGAATTTGTCTTTGGTGCAAATGCTCTCAGTGTACATAAAAGATATGAAAAACTATAAAATATGAAAAACATATAAAAACTAGCATTACAAGCACAATGTAATAACATTAGAATGACTGACGGAATAAGAATTATTCCTATCGAGGCGATATAGGATCTTGCTTCCTTGAAGTCATCCTTACTTAGAAAATAAAACCGAGATTCAATTCTAATTGACAAAATATTTATTTTAGTACAAAAGTAACAAAAGAATATAAAACTTATTAAGCTACATTGTCTCAGCTAAGAAATCACGTCTGTCTCGGGCAAGGCTCACAGGAGAAGAAAGAAGTTGGAGACTCCTGGAATGCACACATGCGCAGTAAAACATATCACATGTCTGCTTGATTAGAAAATACAATAAACCTAGAAATATTGCAGAGGTGCTCAACTGGCAATATTCACATCGTGACAATGACATAATATATATGAACTCCAAAAAGTAGGCTTTGACTTTCATATCCCCTTCCAACCAGGCCTTCATTCCATGTCTGTCATATACAATGATGTACAATTGACTTTCATAAACGTAATTTGACAAACTGAATGGATTTCAAAGTTTTCCATTCCTGGACCATTTTTAGTTTCAGTGTGTTTCCAGGTCATCTGGTTCATTTCTCACTACCTTGCTGTGCCTCCCCCCCTACTAGATTGCATCTTACCAGTCTGTCATCATCGTCATTTTACCCTTCAATTTTCCTCTAAGTTCTTTGCTGAATTCAGCTTTGTTATCTATTGTATCCTAAATTACACTGGTCCTTTCCATTTTTATCTCCTGTTCATGGTAAATAATACTCTTTGTGAAGGCTGCTATTATTTTAAAAATGTACCTTAAGATTTCAAAATTGTAGTGCAACAGCTTCATGTTTTCCTTTTGTGATTTCTTGCTTTTCCTTTTAATATATATAATACATTTGGCACAGTTGGATAAAACATGTATATAGAATTTTGGAACAGAATGGGCTGAATATCTTAAAACTCACAACATCATATGTTCCTAAGCAGTTTATGAAATGAACAACATGTGTGTGTGTGTGTGTGTGTGTGTGTGTGTGTGTGTGAGAGAGAGAGAGAGAGAGAGAGAGAGAGAGAGAGAGAGAGAGGAGAGAGAGAGAGAGAGAGAGAGAGAGAGAGAGAGAGAGAGAGAGAGAGAGAGAGAGAGAGAGAGAGAGAGAGAGAGAGAGTATGAAACTAGCAGCAATGTATGACATTGGTTTATTGACTTTCTTTCTTTGTTAAAATAGATGGGATCAAAAGACCTGAAAAGGGACTTCTCCATAGTGGGTGGAGCTAGCCTCCAAGGATTGGGTTAAATCAGCCCTCTAGCCAATAGGACCGAGTCTTAAAAAAGGTATAAATAGTGCCCTCTGAGATTGGCACTCCCTCTTTTAAACTCGGTCTGTAGCCAAAGGGCAATTGTGCTTTTCCACCTTGGAGGCCAGTTCCACCGCTATTGATCCAGATTGTCATCTCTGTGAGTTTCTTTCCATCTTGCTGATTTTCCATCTAAAGTCTCCCCATCTGACAGCTGTCAAATAACTTTTGGGTTGAGCACGGCTCAGGCGGCCGCCTGGGCCGTTTCTGACAAGTTACAGCTGACCATAATTGTCTCCCTGAAGAGGACATCTGTCAGCCACATTAACAGCTCCTTCTAATTTGATTCAGGGGGAAAGCCAGAAAACGTAGCTTACCGTGCCGCAGAAGCCCGGCGCTTGGGCGGCCATCGGCTTTCTCCCTCCGGCTGGAGCGATCCTCCTATAGCCGGTAGAAATCGCCTCATCGCGTTTCGTCTGGCCGCCTCCAGCAGATCCCTATCTCTGCTAGGCCTCTCGCTCCCTCGATCCTCGGCCGCTCCAGCAGTCTTCCTGTCAGGCCGGCGCTCCTTCGTAGGCCATTCGAGCCTTCCTAAATTGGCGGGAACGGCAGTTGTCACCTTCGGCTCTCGGCGACGTCACCAGCGGCCATTTTGAATTTTGGCCCTGCTGCCTTCTGATTGGTCGGGACGGCACCCAATCGGAGCTGAGCTATTGCTGCTGCCGGGTGTCGGCTCGGCGAGCGAGGAGCGCGTGCGCACGCGCAGTCAGTCCTTCTCTCGTCGGCAGCATCGGGAGGCTGCGGAGACGTCGTTCGTCGCTGGACCAGTAAAATAAAACGTTCCGCCTTTTTCTCTGCTCTAATTCCTTGCCGATAAGCACCAGGAAACAGGGAGCGCAGCCAGCTGTCACTGGGACTCATTCTTAAAGTGACAGGCAAACTATCTGCACATATGGCTGAGGGGACAAGCAAGTCTGGCAAAGCCAGATCAAAGTCCAGCAGACCCTGCCCCCCGAGGAGCAAGTGGATGACCTTCACCTGCCACGTACCACCAACGGTAGCAGAGACAGGTCTCCAACACATGCATCCCCACCTCCCAAATTGAAAAAGTCATCAAAGCCTAGCGACAAGGGGGATGCCAGAGGCCCCTCAAAGCCCCACTCTGGGACTATGGGCACTACACACCAGGGTTCCCCTCTCCCTCAGGAGACTCCAGGCCGCCCTCCTGCGGGTGCCCAGCAAGGAGCACCTGCCCATAAGGCCCGGCGCTCAACATCACCAGGCAATGTCTCTCTGGACAATCCATCGATCTGCCTGCGTGAGGGTGATGTGTGGGGGGCCACAAGGGCCACCGAACCGTCCAGTCTGCGTAGGGACACCACCCCCTATGAGGATCCACTGGAGGATCCCGCCGTACAGCAGCGCATGGACGCAGCAATAAAGCGGGGCATTGAGGCTGCAGTCAGGGCCATGGCATCTCAACCACCAGCCACGCGCAGGGCTGCCTCACCTTCTCCGATCCCGGCTCCGGTGTCCTCGGACGAGCTGGAAGCGGACGACTACTCCCTCCACAGCTCGCCCATCCCTCTGGGGGACCTGGAGAGAGAAGAGGGCGAAATTGACGACAGGCAGGTGGCCGATGACCATCTCCAGCCCCAACTGTCTGAGGATGAGGACTTGGCTCCGGAACCATCAACCTCCACCGCCCTCTTCCACCCCAGCCTCTTTCGGTCCCTGTTGCACAAGGCAAGGGCAACAGCTAACATTCCTCCGTCCGCAACCGACCCTCCGGCCACGACGGATCTGGATGACCCAATTTTTGGCGAGGCTGCTGCGTCTCCAGCGGAGGTGATACCAACTCCACGGCTCTTCGTGGAAGCCGTCACTAAACAGTGGCAGTCTCCTGCTACGGGACCGTCACCCACCAATTCTGATAAACGTTACTTTAACGTTTCCTCTCAGCTGGCACAACACCTCCCGGTTCCAGACATCGACCCACCGGTGTTGGCGCTTTACTCCAACGCCCCTGTCCCGGGGGACCCGGATGATTTGCTGCGACCAGAGGAACGTCGGACGGAGTCCATTCTCCAACGGACTCATCAGGCAGCTGCCTGGGCCGTTAAGGCTTCCACAACGGCATCGTTCTTCTGTCGAACCTCCCTTAAGTGGCTACACGGCCTGCAAGCCCACATCCCGCAGGCAGACACCAGGGCACACCAGGACATAAATAAACTGATTGCTGCTGCCCAATTCACGTCGGACACGACCCTCCAAGCGGGGCGCTTTGCGGCCAGGGCAATGGGGACGGCCGTTGTGGCGAGGAGGATGCATTGGCTCCGCAGCTGGCCGGCTGACCTCCGCCATAAGTGGAAGTTAGCCGCGGCCCCGATTTCGGGTCAGTGCCTGTTTGGCCCCGCCTTGGACCGTATAACTACGGAAACCAAGGACAAGAGGAAGGTTCTCCCCTCTTACACTAAGAAAAATTCCAATAGAGCCCCCCCTTACCGTAGGGGCTCCAGGGCATCGGAGACCCCCTATAATAGATACCAAAGTAACTATCCATCTAATCAGGGACAGTATGGCAATTCTCAGGGTCAGTATACGGCCCCTCAGAGCTCCTATGCTCCACGTCAGCGGACGGCTGCTGACAGGCCATACCGGGGTGGGCAATCCAAACGGCCCTTTAGAGGAGCCGGTGGCCGCCCTTACCGCCGGTATAAGTAGATCTGAGCCGATCCCTCCCATTGGGGGTCGACTGGCATCCTTTGCCAGTCGGTGGGAGGAAATCACCAATGACGCATGGGTTTTACAAACCCTGTCGACAGGACTGTACCTGGAATTTATTTCCACCCCTCCGAGGTTTTTCTTATGCTGCCCCTTGTCTTCAAACATTTCCAAACGCGTCCTCGTAGATCAGGCAATCCAGCACCTGTTGGACATTAGAGCCATCCAACGGGTGCCCGAGGACCAGCAGGGGCAAGGATTTTATTCCATCTTATTTGTGGTTCCAAAATCCTCGGGTGGATGGAGAGCAATTCTCGATCTGAAACGCCTTAACAGATATGTGAGGTACAGGAAATTCAAGATGCACACCCTGCAATCAATTCTGGCTGGCATTAGGCGCGGCAACTTTCTCGCCTCAATTGACCTCACGGAGGCCTACCTCCATATTCCAATTCACGCATCCCATCGCCAATACCTCAGATTCTGTTATGCAGGGGTGCATTATGAATACCAGGCGTTGCCCTTCGGCCTGTCGTCAGCGCCAAGGGTATTTACCAAGGTTCTGGCCGCCTTGACAGCCCACCTCAGGGCTATCCCCGTGCGTGTTCAGTGTTACCTGGATGACATACTTATCCAATCCTCATCCCTGTCTCAGGCTCAGCGGGACATCCAGGTAACCCTCAACACACTTGAACACCACGGGTTCCTCGTCAATTTGGGTAAGAGCCAGTTGTCCCCCTCCACGAGGGTCACCCACTTGGGGGCCATTATTGACTCTCTGGAGTGCAGGGTCTACCTGTCCCAGGAACGGAGAGACAGCATTTTGGAATTAGTCCAGCAAGTTCTGGCCCAAACTAGGGTTCCCTTGAACCAGCTGTCATCCCTCCTGGGGAAGATGATTTCTGCGATACATATCGCCCCATGGGCGCACCTGCACTCCAGAGACCTTCAATGGTTTCTTCTCCCATTCCAGCGGGCAAAGAGAAGCAATTCCCCTGCACGGGTCCGGGTTCCGGTGATGGTCAGACGGTCCCTTCGATGGTGGTCTTCGCCCGCCCTCAGCAGGGGCACCGATTTCCTGGAACCGCAGAGGCTGACGGTAACGACCGACGCCAGCACCACGGGTTGGGGAGCTCACTCCAACTCCCTGGTCGCCCAGGGAACCTGGTCCAGGTCGGAACAATCTCTTCCCATAAATCTTTTGGAACTCAGAGCAGTCAGGTTGGCCTTGGTCCAGTTTCAGAACCATCTTCGGGACGCTCACGTCCTGGTCTTAACAGACAATGTGACGACCAAGGCCCACATAAATCGGCAGGGGGGGACCATCTCCAAGGCCCTTATGAACGAAGCCTTGTCTCTGGGACTCTGGGCAGAGCACCACTTGCGTTCCATCACAGCGGAGCACATCTCCGGGGTGAGCAACACCACCGCGGATTGGTTGAGCCGGAACACCATCGACCCGGCGGAGTGGTCCCTGCACCCGGACATCTTTCAGCGGCTGGTGGACCTTTTCGGCCTGCCGGTGATGGACCTCTTTGCCACCCCGGAGAATGCCAAGCTCCCCAGGTTCGTCTCCAGGTTCCAAGCCCCGGGCGCGGAACTCATGGACGCTCTCCGCTGCCAGTGGCCTCAGGGGCTCTTGTACACTTTCCCCCCCTCCCGCTGATCCCCAAGGTCATCCGGAGGGTCCTGCTGCTGCGTGCGGAGATTATCCTCCTGGCCCCCCACTGGCCACGGAGGGCCTGGTTCGCGGACCTTATGTCCCTGTCCGCGTCACCTCCTTGGCGGATCCCGCCGACAGAGTGGTCGCTTGTCCAGGGGTCAGTCCATCATCCAGAGCCGCACTGGCTACAACTGACCGCCTGGCGCTTGAGCGGCTCACTCTGCAACACCGCCTAGTTCCGGACAATATCTCCAGTATCATGTTGGCCTCCAGGAGGCCGTCGACGGAACGCATTTACTCTGTCACTTGGCGCACCTTTTGTTTTTGGTGTTCCCAGGTGGGCTATTCACCTGTGGACTTATCGATCATCAACGTTATCCAGTTCCTGCGACAGGGCCTCGCCAAGGGGCTGTCACCTAGCACCCTCCGCAGGCAGGTTGCAGCACTTTCTACCGTCCTGTCCTGCCCCAACCTGGATTCACTCTCGGCTCACCCATTCATGAAGCAGTTTCTCAAGGGGGCTTCGAACTTGTGTCCACAGGTCGTACACAGGTTCCCGACATGGGACCTTACCAAGGTACTATCTGCATTGACAGTGTCCCCCTTCGAGCCCCTGGACGTTGTTCCCTTGTCCCACCTGTCTTACAAGGTTGCATTCCTCGTGGCAATTACATCTGCCCGAAGGATTTCGGAATTAGCCGCTCTTTCTGTCAGGGAGGACCTCTGCGTCTTCCATGACGACTGGGTGGTCCTGCGTCTTGATCCTGCCTTTGTCCCAAAGGTGAATACGCACTTTCATAGGGCGCAGGAGGTGATCCTGCCCGCATTTTTTCAGGACCCGTCCACTGACTCTGAACGGGCATGGCACATGCTGGACGTTAAACGCGCTCTGAACATTTATTTAAATCGCACGTCCTCTTTTCGATGTACAGAAACTCTATTTGTGACTTTCTGCCCTGCTTCCCAGGGGCGCAAGGCTTCTTCAGCCACAATCGGCCGTTGGATCCGGACGGCCATCTCTCTGGCGTACAAACATTTATCCTTACCTAAGCCACTTGGTTTGACCGCTCATTCTACCCGTAGTGCGGCCACAACCGTCGCATGGAATGCTAGGGCTTCGGTAACTGAGGTCTGTAGAGCGGCCACCTGGTCTTCCCTGACACCATTTATCCGGCACTACAAGCTGGACACCTATGCCTCCGAGGAGGCTGACTTTGGCCGGCGGGTGTTGGGGCAGGTATTATCAGCAGGCGGTTCCACCCAGCCAGATCGGTTAGTCCCACCCTAGGGACGCCAAGCTTTGGTATGTCCCAATCCTTGGAGGCTAGCTCCACCCACTATGGAGAAGGGACGTTGGTACTCACCTGTCAGACGTCCTTTCTCGTAGGGTGGAGCTAGCCTCCAAGTCCCTCCCTCATCTGGGCCTGGCTGGGGGCTCTGTTCCTGCTACTGTACATAGTTGTTCAATTCTCTGGGTCGGGATTCGTTCCCTCTATACATAGTTCAGTGCCTCTATATGGTTATTTGTACATAGTTAATAAATTGTCTGTTTGTTTTGGAAAAGCACGTTGAGTCTGTCTTTTACCCTCGATTAAAAGAGGGAGTGCCAATCTCAGAGGGAACTATTTATACCTTTTTAAAGACTCGGTCCTATTGGCTAGAGGGCTGATTAAACCCAATCCTTGGAGGCTAGCTCCACCCTACGAGAAAGGACGTCTCACAGGTGAGTACCAACGTCCCTTTACTAGTAAAGAAGAAAGGCATGTATGACCTTGGAAGAGATCAGATAGATTCAGACAACAACCCATGGCAACTTTACAATGGGAAGATATAATAAAAATAATTCATGGCAGAAAATAGTGTTTCTTTTATTTTGAAGTACTTGTACAGATTGCAGCACCATTATAGAAATAATCCATTTCATTTCTGACTTGAACTACACAGAATCACAGATAAGCATGGATGGATGTCTGCATCTGCATTTTTGAAGAGTTTGGTTCTGCTTTAGAACTACAATATATGATGGATTGCAAGGATTACTTAATTGCACACTTTTGGGGAAACAAGAACTGGACTGGGTCTTTCAGTGACCATCAGGTGCTCAAACTCAAGCATCTCTTTTCACACCTTCAAAATAACCGTTGTAACAACTTTTAGGGTTTTTTAGAAAACAATTCCTAAGACTTTCAGGGTCTTCGGTTTCTAACCTTCCTCATCTTTTCTCTTGTTCTCCTCCTTGTGGGCGCGTGCGGGAGGAACCGCGGAGCAGAGGCGCCCGGCGGTTTAAGGCAAGAGGTGGGCGGGAGACATGGGCAGGAGCCTGCCACCGACGCTGCCACTTCTGGGATCCCTGCGCCTCTCGCCCTGCTCACCGGGCGCCTCTGCTCCACGGTCCTGCAAACCAATCCCCACTGTGGCTCCTTTCTCCCTCGCCCAGCCCTCTTGCAAGACGCCAAGTGCAGGGAACCACACCAAGTGAGGTAGGTGGGCGCACGCGGGAGGGACGGCGGAGCAGAGGTGCCCGGCGAGTGGGGCGAGAGGTGCAGGAATGCCAGAAGTGTCTCCTGCCCACCTCTTGCCTTAAGCCGCCGGGTGCCTCTGCTCCGCGGTCCCTCCCATGCGCGCCCACAAGGAGGAGAACAAGAGAAAAGATGATGAAGGTTAGAAACTGAGGGTCATGTCGTCGTCGTCCCCCAGCCTGCATCAACGGGTCTCTTCTTGGAGAGGGTTGAGAGCCCCTCCTTTTCCTGCCAGACAGAGGGCTGCAGAGCATTGGGGAGCCCAACCTGAGCACCATAGTCTCCCCCGCCACACACACAAGCAGGATGAAGTGAGCAGCAGAAAGAAAGAAAGAAAGAAGGAAGGAAGGAAGGAAGGAAGGAAGACAGAAAGGAAGGAAGGAAGGAAGAAAGAAAGAAAGAAGGAAGGAAAGAAAGAAAGAAAGAATATGGAAGTTAGGAAGGAAGGAAGAAAGAAAGAAAAGTTAGGAAGGAAGACAGAAAGAAAGAAAGAAAGAAAGAAAGAAAGAAAGAAAGAAAGAAAGAAGTTAGGAAGAAAGAAAGAAAGAAAGAAAAAGAAAGAAAGAAAGAAAGAAAGAAAGAAAGAAAGAAAGAAAGAAAGAAGAAAGAAAAGAAGGAAGTTAGGAAGGAAGAAAGGAAGAAAGAGAGAAAGAAAGATGTTAGGAAAAAAGAAAGACAGAAAGAAAAAGAAAGATGGTAGGAGCGGTAGTCTTATACAGCGAGTATATCCCAAACTCTATATTTTAACTAGAAAACTTGGGGGTCGTCTTATATGCTCAGTCGTCTTATACTCCGGAACATACGGTATCTGTGAGATTAAGAAAAAGGAGAAAGATGTAAAATATTTTAATGAAGGTCAGATCTTGTGGAATGCAGTTCATGACTACATGCTTTGAAATTAAAGTATATATTTAATTATGAATGAAAAGCAAAAATGTATGCCATGGAATATGAATTTATATAATTTAAATTATTGTGGCTTTGTAAGAAAGTAGATGCCTACAGGATGGTGACAATTGTATGATATCCAGATCTCCAGTTATGAATAATAGTGAAAGAATCAGGAATGGATGTGTCTGAATTAATGTAAATCAGGAATAACAATTATTCTGTTAGGTACCATAAATGGATACATGGGAAGAGGATGAAAGATAAATTGCAAAATATTTGGAAACCAAGACTGAATTAAAATGACTAGCAACTACCAGCTTAGAAAAAATATTTCTGTTTTTCAACTGTATGGTATAAGCACAAGTTATTCATGTAGCAAAAGAATGAGTATAAATTTAAAAGCATGACTGATGTAATTGCTTATAATGAAGGATGGAAATAATTAGTGAAAGATACAAGAGAGATGAAAGTTTTGAATGTGGGATAGGACATATTTTTTGGTATTGTCAAGATTGAATCTTGGAAAAAGATAAATATGTGCAAAAAAGAGAAAAATAAAGAAAGTGGAGAATAGATATGTGAGATAAGATAGCCAATTATTTTAATACTCACAATACAGAGACAGATCTGGTTCACAAATCAAAGGTTTATTGAGAGAAAGAAAAAGTGTTTGCAAAGGCTGGCCTCCAAGTCTCTTCCCAAGTTGGATTGAGAGCAAGGAGAGCAAAGACATATTTACAATTCATACTTTTATACTTTTCTACACATCACACACCACGTCTAATAAGCCCACCCCACACCCCCTTTATTCTGCTAAGTCATTTCTACATTATTCTATACTCTAACGGGTCAGCATAACAATTCTCTCTCTAGACGGAACTATCTTATCTTGTCCTCCTTATGGGATGTTGCCCATAAGGATGGGCAACATCCTTATCTTAATGCATTATAGCTTGACCATGGGTGTTTTCCTGTGTCCTGGCCATGGGTGTATTTCAGGATGAATTATCTCAAGTCATTCTCATGTGTTTTACTAAATACATTCTGGGTTAGTTAGAGAAGAGCATTATGGATTATGTTTAATATATTTATTAAAGCTTGTTAGTACCTTAACTATTCTTTTATAAAAGAGTAACTCATGATAATTTTCCTTCAGATAGAACAACTGAAGGAATAAAAAGTATGAATTCTGTGTGAAAAAATACAGTAGAAGTGATATTAATCTCCTAGTAAAAGAAATGGAAAATGGATGTAAAGCGGAAAGGATGTGGAAACTGCTTGGAACAGAATGAAAAATATATATGTTGCTACGAAGTGACATGGAAAGGGTGAAATGAAAGAAGCTGTGGATGACAAAAGTTATATGTAAGATAATACTTACTACAAAAAATGAGGGTGCAATAGGGATATGAACAGAAAAAAATTATGACAAATAAATAGTTATGAGTAAAAGGAGTGAAGGAAACATTTTTGATACAAATATTTAAAAAGGTGTTTGAGTGACAAGATCAAAGAAGAGGATTACAGTGGGTGGATGAAATTAAAAATAGAAGTCTATAGAGATTCTCAGTCATCCAGGTCATGGTTGTCCCAAAGGTTCTTTTTCAGGAGGCAACTGGACTTTCTTGTTTTTACTTTTGAAGACGTTTTGCTTCTCATCCAAGAAGTTTCTTCAGCTCTGCCAGGATAGTGGGGAATGGAAGGATTTTTATCAGCTGTCTGCAAGGAATATAAATCCTTCCATTCCCCACTATCCTGGCAGAGCTGAAGAAACTTCTTGGATGAGAAGCGAAACATCTTCAAAAGAAAAAACAAGGAAGTCCAGGTTCTTCCTGAAAAAGAACCTTTGGGTTAAAAATAGAAGCAACAAAATGGGGAATGATGTATGATGGAAGTAAATCTTCAGTGAGAATAATGGAATGCTTAGCAAGTGTTTAGTCAGACACATGAATATACATGCATGCATATGACACTGTGGTGTTGGTTGAGAATCCAAATGAACTCCAATGAAGTTAAGTAAATTTTATGATACAAAAAGTAGTCTGGATTTGAGAATAAAATTGCCAATGTATCAAAGACCAAGGTAGTTGTGTTTGTCAGGGCAAATGGAGTGAGAAATGCAAGCTGTAAATCACTGGTGGAAAAATAAAGCACATAGATTAATGTCTGTCCTGTGGCCAAAGGTTGATTGAAGATGGGAGGAATGAATGAAGAAATGCTGGATAGACTTGAAAATATTTGTAGAATGGTAGCAGTGTGTGATGTATTGTGAGGAATTTGTGGTAGTTGAAAGTAGAGGAAATGTACAGAGCATGTTCTATTTATTTTATTTTGTGGAAGTAAGAATTAGGTGTGTGAAAAAAAAGTTTATGCATTTAACAAGAACTTGATGCTGAATGTGTGTAACTCTGATTCCAGACTGAATGACCATGGCAAAAGAAATGCATAGAAGTAGTTACGCTGTGTAGAAAGAATGAAGTCTGAATTGCATTGTTAAGGAGAATAAATATCCATAGAGGCGATGTTGAGCTTTCTCTCAGAACTCAGACATTTAAAAATAAAGCCGAAGTTAAAAGTCTAATAGAAAATATTTATTTCGGTACAAAAACAATAAATTCTGAATAGTTACATCTTGCTAATAAATTGTGACCACTCCCAGTCAGAATCAAACCACAAGAGATTAATGGAGAATCAGGAATGCACAGATGCGCATAAGATCACATCACGTGTTCTGCTTGTAATGGAATGTACCATAATATTTGAATAGGGATGCATCACCCTGCATATACATACAACTGACAATATTCACCACGTGACATGGATGAAGTATTTATGAAGGAAAAAGGAATGGGGTATGAAGGATAGAAGACCAAGCAAGTTGTAATTTGAGGGAAATTAGTGAATTTCTCCAAAAGTCAAAATAGAAAAGTATGAAGAACAAAAATATATGGATCAAGTAGCATATGAATGTGGGAAGCAGGATTTGTTTGCACAAATAGAACATTATGGAAAGGTTCAGTGACTAGGTTTGGTATAACTTAATTTTATTTTCTTTTTCTTAGGTTGTGCTTTTAATTTGTTTGGATTACTGTACTATTTTTTTAAACTCCTTTTCTGCACTCTTACATAATATTGCTTTCTCCTAAGGGAAATAATGCATGTATGAATGTATTTATAATTTTTCAAGATGACCAATTTTATGTAACCTGGAGGGAAATGTTGCCTTTTGCAAACCAGGTACAAAATATGAAAATAGACACAAATAATAGCAACACTGTGTCATTAACAAGGCAATTACAAGTCACACAAGGGCCATTTTGCAGGAAACCAGCCATCTCCCTTATTTCTCCCACTTTTCAATTAAGTGAGCAGAAGCATTCTTTCAATTATGTCATTTTGAAAGAGACATATTTGCATCTTTTGGCACTTTGAATACCACCTGTTTGTGCTACATCATCATTAATATTCCATGATGGTCTTTGTGTGCTTATTCGTGCTATTACAGTCTAATTGACAGGATTTTAACTATTTCATATTCAGAGACTTCACAGCTGTCACAGGTAGATAATGATCATGTAAAGGCTGAAAAGAAACCAGTTTACTGTATATTCACAGATGCTTGTCTCCCCCTTTTCTTAGTGATGTACTCTGTGTCTCCAATGTAACAAATTTGCTTCAGAACAAATATTTCAGAGTCAGTTTGCAGAATATCAACTGTTTGTCCCCCAGGCAACATTTACTCACTGTAACTCTTGAGAGTTTGAGGTCTTTCTTATTCCCAAGAATTTACTCGTTCACTTGGCATACCATGTATTGTGACCAAAATCTAGAGAATCACTGCATCGCAGTACAAATGAGTTCTTAGGATCTCTTTGTTTTCTATATCTTTAGTATCCAACCACATTTTGCAGTTCATAAACCAACTTATTCATTTTCTTTATTTTTTTTTTCAATTGTCAATTACAGAGTTGGTGGATTCTGGGTATGTTTTAGAATAAAAAGATTAATATCTTTTTATTTAGGGGACTGGAGGCTAAAACATATGAAGAACGGTTGCAGGAACTAGGTATGTCTAGTTTAAAGTGACCAGATTTTTTTTCTTCAAGCGGGACACCATTGACGGGGGTGGGTTTCTCCATTTGAGTTTTGCCCTCTGCGCATGCGCAGAACACTGCGCATGCGCAGAGGGCAAAACAGCAAATGTCGGCGTCCAGGTGAGGTGGGGGGGAGGGGGGGAGGGGGGACGCGGGAGGCCACTGTACGTCCTACTTACCTGGGACTTTTCCCGGTAGCTTCAGTCACGTTCCTTGCTAATAGCACCTAGAGCAGAGCAGCCCCTCCCAGAAGATCGCGAGACGTTATCTTTTGGAAGAGGCTGCTCTGCTCTGGGCGCCAATTAGCAAGGAACGCGACTGAAGCTACCGGGAAAAGTCCCAGGTCGGACGTGCGCCCCGTCCCGTCCGCCAGTCCTGCCCCGCCCCCCCCAACCCCCAGCGCGAGACGCGCGTCCGACCTGGGACTTTTCCCGGTAGCTTCAGTCGCATTCCTTGCTAATAACGCCCAGAGCAGAGCAGCCCCTCCCAGAAGATCGCGAGACGTTATCTTTTGGAAGAGGCTGCTCTGCTCTGGGCGCCAATTAGCAAGGAACGCGACTGAAGCTACCGGGAAAAGTCCCAGGTCGGACGTGCGCCCCGTCCCGTCCGCCAGTCCTGCCCCGCCCCCCCAACCCCCAGCGCGAGACGCGCGTCCGACCTGGGACTTTTCCCGGTAGCTTCAGTCGCGTTCCTTGCTAATAGTGCCCAGAGCAGAGCAGCCCCTCCCAGAAGATCGCGAGACGTTATCTTTTGGAAGAGGCTGCTCTGCTCCGGGCGCCAATTAGCAAGGAATGCGACTGAAGCTACCGGGAAAAGTCCCAGGTCGGACGCGCGCCCCGTCCCGTCCGCCAGTCCTGCCCCGCCCCCCCAACCCCCAGCGCGAGACGCGCGTCCGACCTGGGACTTTTCCCGGTAGCTTCAGTCGCGTTCCTTGCTAATAGCGCCCAGAGCAGAGCAGCCCCTCCCAGAAGATAACATCTCGCGATCTTCTGGGAGGGGCTGCTCTGCTCTGGACGCTATTAGCAAGGAACGCGACTGAAGCTGCTACCGGGAAAAGTCTCAGGTAGGACGCGCGCCCTGCCCTGCCCCGCCCCTTTTGCCGCGGCACACTTAGCATGGCCTCATGGGACAAGTGCAAAGTGGCGCTCCCCCCCCAGGGTTCGCTCTGCCCCGCCCCGCGCCACCCTGTGAATAGAGGGGACTGAATCGGAAGCCTGTCGCTCGGGCGCGCGTCTGGCTGGAGGAAGAAGCGGGGGCTCAAAAATCGGGACTTTTTAAGAGGGCGGGCGGGACGCGGGACAAAGCATTAAAAAGTGGGTCTGTCCCGCCAAAATCGGGACGTCTGGTCACCTTAGTCTAGTTTAATGAAAAGAAGGACCAGGGGAGACATGATAGCAGTGTTCCAATATCTCAGGGGCTGCCACAAAGAAGAGAGAGTCAAACTATTCTCCAAAGCACCTGAGGGTAGAACAAGAAGCAATGGGTGGAAACTAAACAAGGAGAGAAGCAACTTAGAACTAAGGAGAAATTTCCTGACAGTTAGAACAATTAATCAGTGGAACAGCTTGCCTCCAGAAGTTGTGAATGCTCCAACACTGGAAGTTTTTAAGAAGATGTTGGATTATCATTTGTCTGAAGTGATGTAGGGTTTCCTGCCTAAGCAGGGGGTTGGACTAGAAGACCTCCAAAGTCCCTTTCAACTCTGATTATTATTATTATTATTATTATTATTATTATTATTATTATTATTATTATTATTGTTGTTGTTGTTGTTGTTGTTGTTGTTGTTGTTGTTGTTGCTGTTGCTGTTGCTGTTGCTGTTGCTGTTGCTGTTGCTGTTATTGTTATTGTTGTTGTTGTTATTATTATTATTATTATTATTATTATTATTATTATTATTATTATTATTATTATTATTATTATTATTATTATTATTATTATTATTTTCCAGAGAAGAAATATTTAAATAAATAAATCAATGATAAATTACATTGTTTAAAATATAAAAGGGGATATCTCAGTATAACCCAGGCAGGTGGAAAAGGAAAACTCTTAAAGTGATAAACATAAGGATAAGAGGAAAATTCTAGGCTGGTGCTGAAAATATAACTTTGGGTCTCCAGTGCTATTTTAATAGGAAACAAAGGATGATTAAATATTTGTGCATTATTTATCTCTGAACCACTCAAGGATATAGTGGTTTTGGCACTGAGAACTTAAATAGCAATAGCAATAGCACTTAGACTTATATACCGCTTCATAGTGTTTACAGTCCTCTCTAAGCGGTTTACAGAGTTCAGCATATTGCCCCCAACAATCTGGGTCCTCATTTTACCCACCTCGGAAGGATGGAAGGCTGAGTCAACCTTGAGCCGGTGAGATTTGAACAGCTGAACTGCTGAACTGCAGTGCTGCATTTTAACCACTGCGCCACCTTGATTCTAAATCTTTTAATTAGAGGCTTTAAAGACTATACCTAAGACATGAGCCACCGTGGTGCAGTGGTTAGAGTGCAGTACTGCAGGCTACTTCTGCTGCTTGCCGGCTGCCTGTCATTGGCAGTTCAACTCTTACCAGGTTCAAGGTTGACTCATCCTTCCATCCTTCTGAGGTCGGTAAAATGAGGATCCAGATTGTTGGGGGCAATATGGTGACTCTGTAAACCACTTAGAGAGGGCTGTAAAGCACTGTAAAGCGGTATATAAGCCTAAGTGCTATTGCAAAGTGCCAGTTCTATTAAAACTGCCTCTAAAATCAGGCTGATGTATCCAAGAAAGTCTAAAGTGGCTAATTTTTGAACAGTAACTTTTACCTGAATATACTGCCTTTACCTGCATCACCATAGAGCCTAATGGATTATAGATTGAAGTTTTTTTTGGGGGGGGGAACACCTCAAATTTATGGAGGAAGCTCCAGGTGATTTCTGGAGCAGAAATCAAAGAAGATCATGTGTGTGGTGATATCATCTCACAAATGGTGTGACAAATATTTATGTCAATTCTCATGGATTATTATATCATTGTGGCTTTTGCAGGATATTATATGTATTATTATATGCATATAATAATATTATTATATGCGTATGAACCATGATGGCGCAGTGGTTAGAATGCAGTATTGAAGGCTAATTCTGCTAACTGCCAACAGTTTGTCAGTTCAAGTCTAATCGGCTCAAAGTTGAATCAGCCTTCCATCCTTCCAAGGTTGGTAAAATGAGGACCCAGATTGTTGTGGGAAATAAAGCTGAGTCTGTAAACCGCTTAGAAAGGGCCATAAAGCACTATGAAGTGGAATATAAGTCTAAGTGTTATTGCTATTGTGATTAATAGCATTGCCACAGATGTCTCTCAATAAAGCTTTTTTTTTTGGTGTGAATGTATGTTCCCAAGTGCATAATATTTTCCCTTGCTTTGGCACAGATGCTCTGTTGATAAGATCAAGAGTATCAAGTACATAGTCCTAACTAAATGACTAACTGCTTATAACTGCAATTATTTACAACAGTTTTCATTAAATTAACAATATTAATTAGTGCCTTCTCCAAAATACTCTTCATTGTTCTCATTTTGTCACATAATTAACATGTCTGACCCAAAATATGGTATAAAGTCAAAATCAACAGATTTTCTTACATTGTCCTTGTGATTAACTCTAGAACTGTGGATTTCCTAAAAATAAATACATTTATCACCAACTTGAAACTAAGAATTCTATTTTGCCTGAATCAATCACCCGGATATAAAAGTGTAGAATTTATATAAAATGCATGTAAAATGAAAGGTATATTTCTTACTGAAATAAATACAAGGTTGAATCATGTCTAAAAAGTGAGACATGGTCTAAACATAAAACAATCTTTTTTCATCCAAATTTGAACGAAAATTATCCAACTGATTTTCTTAACCACTATTTGAAGCATTCTTTCACATCTATTACAGCACCTATGCCACTGTAAAAATGGCTTTTCATTTGTTCTGTCCGAGAAACAGGAAAGCAGAAAACAAAACATCCCTATATTTCATGATTATGAAAAAATGTTGCTTGGATGGGTTTTTAAAAAAAATACTTGTTATTATGAGTAACCAGTCAGCAAGATGTTTAGACTGGATTGGGCAATTTGATTGACTTATCAGGTTCTTCTGGGATAGGAAAATATGTTTAAATAATATTAAAAGTATTGTCACAGGATGTAAATCAGTAATGGGTTTCACTTACCTTCGCTACAGGTTCGAAACTGTGAACCCTCATGCGTGGTGCTTCTGCACATGCCCAGAACCTGTCTAGGTGGGTGGACGGAGCCTCCCATCACCGCCGCTACCGGTTCGCCTGAACCACGGCGAACAGGTAGCAACCCACTACTGAAGTAAATTGTTCCAAATAAAGCTGATTGTTGCAGTTGACTGATAGTTTTCAAGTGGTGCTCCAGATGTTTTAGGATTGCACACCCAAAACCCAAAGCACTTACTACTGTTTGTATTGAACCGTGGTAATGCAGTGGTGAGAATGCAGTACTGCAGGCTACTTCTGCTGACAGCCGGCTGCCAGGAGTTTGGCAGTTTGATTCTCACCGGCTCAGCCTTCTATCCTTCCAAGATGGGTAAAACGAGGACCCAGATTGTTGGGGCAATATCTGTAAACCACTAGAGAGGGCTGTAAAGTACTATGAAGCGGTATATAAGTCTAAGTGCTATTTTTATTGCTACTGTATTAGCTTTCTTTTGTCACAGTCATCCTACTTCAACTTGCTAGCCTTTGTATTTCTTGATTTTCTCCTGTTCTTTCTCTTCTCTTCTGCTGCCTCCAGGAATTGCAACAGATTGTGTGGAGGAGATGAGATAGCCTGGCAGATGTTTTTGATGTTTTATAACTATGGACTGACTTATTCAGTGTTGTTGACAGAGGAATCATTGAAGTGGCAAACAATAGTGGTGATATAAGTCTGCCTGAAAGATTCCTCTCTTGATAATAGAGGCCTACCATCATTGACCAGTAAACATTGTGCCATTGCTTTTTACACAAAGCCTCTAATATTTTTATTGATTATTATTTCTTGACACTTGTTTATCCAGTCATGGGGCAGCGAATCAAAGGCCTTCTTGAAAACCATCCAACTACATAGAAGTGGATCTTCCTTCTTTTGCACAGTCCCAAAATCATATTGTTAATTAGGAGGATTATTATTATTTTTGGTCTTCCTTTTGGAAGACAATAGGCTTCCAAAAGGAAGACAAAAGGCTTCCTTTTTTGCTGAGGTAGAAAGGGTTGTTTTCAATTAGATGCTATTGAACTTCATCAGCAACCACCCTCATTAACAAGTTGAAATTCCTTGTTGGTAAGCAGGTAATTGATCTGCAGTTTGCCTGGTGCTGCCCCTTTGGTTGACTATTTCATTATCATTCATAGCTTTTGCCAGATATTAACCAATCTTCTCTTTCACCTCCTTGCAGTATGTTATTAAAATGCTTGGCTATGAATGGGTATAAACCAGTCAGATGTTTCAATAAAAAATATGCAGTTCATCTTTACCTTAATTCTTGATGTTCCTAGTCAATTCTCGATCTTCCTTGTCTTTTCTCCACCATGTTGGCTATTATTGCAAGTTATTTGTTCCTAGGTGATATTTCTTGATCAGGTGTTCTTTGGTCTTCTTGTTCTTCAGCTTCTTTTCTTTCACCTCTTCTAGCTAGCTTGAATGTGATTTTAGCATTTGATAACATTTTCCAGCCTGATTTTCCATGTTGATAATCCACTAGAAGAGGTGAAAGAAAAGAAGCTGAAGAACAAGAAGACCAAAGAACAACTGATCAAGAAATATCACTTAGGAACAAAGAAGATTAAGGAAGCACTGGAAATAATAAAGCAGAAAATAACAGCTGTAGCCAAGATGGTCAGTTGATATTGTCAAATTGCACAGTAAAGGCAGAATCTCCATTTTTCTACCAACACTTCAACAGAGCAACTTCAGTCAACACAGAATATTGATGTTCTGGGACAACTATAGATATGAAACAACCCAAAGAAATACAACAGGAATCTGGCTTGGATAAAAATAGATAAGAATAAAAAAGAAACTGAGATGAAATAACTTGCAATTGTTTGGGATTTTTTCCTTCTGTGATGATTTTGCATCCCAGATATTCAGTTATAACTACAACCATGCTATACATTAGCTGGGATTTTTATTTCTTGCAGTGAGTTGGTGCTTATATTTGTTTTGGCATCTTTTAATACTTGTGCTAGCTGGTTCTATAGAACAAGCAACTTATTCTGTCATTTTTACATTGTTCTAGATGCAGAATTATTTTTCTTTCAATTTTTCTTTAGTTCTTTCTGAGGAAAAGGTAGAAGAGAGGGTGTCTGGTATGGAAGTGAAAACAGTTCAATAGCTACACTGGCTTCTTCTACTACTTTCTCCCCCAGGTTTGACTCTACAATCTTCTGGCAAGGCTTTGCTCTGGGTAGACCTTTGCAGTTCTTTTGATCCTTCTTTGAATGCATTATTCTTCATAGTGGGTGGCGCTAGCCTCCAAGATCGGGATGACCTCATCCATCAGCCAATCAGGACTGAGTCTGACCTCATATAAAAGCTGTCACTGTGCCATAATCCCCCTCTTTCGACTCAGTCCTAGGCCTAGGATTGTTTCTCCCCAGCTTCGCAGTTTTCTCTCACCTTCTTCAAATTCTACTGATTCAACTGATTTTTGACAACTATCAACTGATTTCTGACTGTGAGTGAATTCCCACCAGCCCTATCCATCGGAGGGGTGGGAATCCCAGGACAGGCTTCGGCCTAGTCCAGGCCTATTGCCACCTTAAGTGGCTGGCTGTCACCTCACATCGCGGCCTGGCATTCCAGATTCCATCATCTGTCACAGAAGCCAGGCGCTTGAGTGACCTGCAGCCAGGGTGGTCTTTTAGAACCACTTCCGCATGAGAGAGACCCCTCATTAACTATTATACCGCAGAAGCCTAGCGCTTGGGCGATAGGGTCTCCTCTCCTCTTCCGCTCCCCTGCTTGGGCCCACAGGCTACTGCCTGACCCTCGGGAGCGACCCCCAGTGAGGGCGAGTGCCGGCGGTCCACCCGGCGGCATATCGGCCTGCGAGACCGCCCCTCCTCACTGCGGGAGGACAGCCGTGCATCGGCCGGCGTGTCGCCGCCCTCGACAGGCCTTTGGGCCTTGGGCAGGCTCCTGGGTCTCGTTAGACCCCACCGGGTGACTTGCGGCCTCTTCGGCAGTAACTCGACTGCTCAGGCCCCGTCGGGAGGATTGCGGCCTCATCGGCAGCAGTTGCGGCTGCGAGGCCCCTCACCTGATTGGCTGCCTTTTTTCGCGCTCGGAGGAGCGGCTCTCCCGCCCCTCAGCTGCTTCCTCGCGCCGAAATCTTCGCGCAAGCGCACTCCGAGGGCTCTCCACCCTGCAGACCTCCGGGAACGCCCCAGCCGACGACCTGCCTCAACGCTTGTCGCGCAGCCGCAGTTCACCCGTCCACGTCACAGGGAATCCCCCTGTGACGCGCCCGCTCCTCAGCTGGCCCGCGGCTCCCGGGCGCTGTGATCCACGGCGGCGGTCCTCTCCTTCCCTCGCCGGCCGCAGAACCGGACCCAGGGGCTCTTGGCCAGTGTGACAGAGCCCCTCATAGCCACGAGGACCTTCTGATCGGTGGACGGAGCTCTTGGGCCGTAAAAGCGCCCTCCTCCCTGCTTCTCCTCCCAGCATCACCGGCCTCAGCCAGCATGTCGGATAAGGCCACCTCGGGCAAAAATAAGCCCAGGCAGGCCAAAGATAAGGAGGGTGGGACGGCCAAGGCATCATCTTCTTCAGCTG
Organism: Diadophis punctatus similis; assembly: GCA_023053685.1. Classification (NCBI taxonomy): domain Eukaryota; kingdom Metazoa; phylum Chordata; class Lepidosauria; order Squamata; family Dipsadidae; genus Diadophis; species Diadophis punctatus. Next base: position 29,873,573 of record JALIGW010000007.1, on the reverse strand, counting down.
GCCATCGGGATCGCTCCCCCCTCAGGCAGGACCAGGAAAAGGCCTGCTCCTCTTCCAAGAGCGGCCGCTCTGGTAAGGACAGGGACAAGACTTCCAAGGACACAGCCCGCTCCATGCCACCCCCTGCTGCTACACCTCCCACTGCGCACCATGAGCCCTCTGGCAATTCTGTCCAGAGGGGCAGGCGCTCATCAGGCACCCTCTCCCTGGACAATCCAGACCTGTGCCTGGGGGAGGATGACATTTGGGAGGACCCTAGACCAGGGGCTAGCAGCGCTCGGGTTCCATCGCCCGCACCTTCACATGCTCAGTTCTACAGCCCAGAGGTGCAGACCCTGATTCAGGCAGCTATCGCCCAGGGCATTGAGGCGGGTATGAGGCACATGGCCCAAGCAGCACCCTCCCCTCCGCCGGCCATCCAGCCACCTCGGCCCACCGAACCGGCCATTCCGGCAGCTGGCCCATCATCACCAATGGCCGACGCTGATCAGGGGTCCCCGTTGTCCCTCCACGCTCAGGACGAGCCAAAGGGTGAGGCGGACTTGGACCTCTCTGAGGATGAGGACCTCGCCCCTGAGGCCCCAGTGGTTACCGGTTTGTTTAACCCCGCCTTATTCAAGTCGTTGCTCCATAAGGCCAGGGCCACGGCCAAATTCTCCTCAAAGGACCAAACACCGGCCGGAGAGGAACTGGAGGACCCCCTCTTCGAGGAGACCACCTCTCAGGTTGAGGTCGTACCTGCCCCCAAACTGTTCGTGGACTCGGTGCTGAAGCAGTGGACATCCCCGACAGCCGGCGTCACCCCCTCCACGGCGGACAAGCGTTTCTTCAATGTTTCCTCCACCCTGGCACAACACCTGCCTGTTCCCCCGTTGGAGTCTGCCATCAAGGCACTATACTCACCCGCACAAATGCCCGGGGACTCGGAGGAATTGCTCCGCCCAGAGGACAGACGCACAGAACAGGCCTTGCAGAAGACTCACCAGGCGGCCGCTTGGGCGGTCAAGGCTTCTGCGACGGCATCCTTTTTTTGCCGGACGTCCATTCGTTGGCTAAAGGCTCTTCAGGAGCACCTGCCCCCCTCAGATGTCCACGCGAGACAGGACATCAACAAGCTCATTGCGGCCTCGCAATTCACATCGGACGCCACGCTCCAGGCCACCCGATTCGCAGCCAGAGCCATGGGCACCTCGGTGGTGGCGCGCAGAATGCACTGGCTGAGGAGTTGGCCTGCTGACTGTCGGCACAAGTGGCGACTCGCCGGGGCTCCGGTGGTTCACAAGTCACTTTTCGGTGAGGCCCTTGATCTCTACCTAATCGAGACTAAGGACAAGCGCAAGGTCTTGCCTAACTCTACCAGGAAGGCACAGGCCAAGCCTCAAAACCCTGCCCCGGCGTTCCCCAGACGCCAGTACAGAGCGCCTTCCTATAATCAAAACAGAGCACGGACCTCACCCCGACAGACTCAGGGCCAGGATAGGGCTAATTCCAACCAACAATCTAAGCGCCCTTTTCGGAAGGCAGGCGGTCGCTCCTTCCGCCGCTACAAGTAGTAGACCCAGCTTCTCCCATTGGGGGTCGCCTGCGTTTTTTCGCTAGGCGGTGGGAGGAGATTACTACGGACGCTTGGGTCCGCGAGACACTGTCACTTGGACTCGCTCTAGATCTCCTCTCCACCCCCCCGGATTCCTTCATGAGGTGCTCCCAGTCCTCCAACCCGCAGAAGCAGGCCCAGATGCTTGAAGCCATCCAGCATCTACTGGAGATTGAGGCCATTCAGCGGGTCCCGGAGGACCAGCGGGGGCAAGGATTCTATTCCAATTTGTTCCTCGTGGAGAAATCGTCGGGTGGGTGGAGAGCGGTCTTAGACCTCAAACGCCTGAATAAATTCTTGGTGTACAAGAAATTTAAGATGCATACTCTACAGTCCATATTGGACGGCATTCGCAAGGGTGACTTTATGTGCTCTATCGACCTCACTGAGGCATATTTGCATGTCCCGATTCGGCCTTCCCACCAAAAGTTCCTGCGGTTCTCCTATGACAACGAACACTATCAGTATTCGGCCCTACCATTCGGCCTCTCCTCGGCACCCAGGGTCTTCACAAAGATTCTGGCCGCCCTTGCTGCTCACTTGAGGGCAGTGCCGATTCGAATACAGTGTTACCTCGACGACATTTTAATTCAGTCGTCTTCCCTGGCCCGGGCAGAGCTGGACCTGCAGACCACCATGGACGTTCTGCAATACCATGGCTTCTCCCTCAACCTGGAGAAAAGCCACTTGACCCCCTCCACTCGCATCACTCACTTGGGGGCCATTGTGGACTCTCTGGAGTGCAGGGTGTATCTGTCGGAGGAAAGACAACTCAGCCTTTCCTCTCTGACCCAACAGGTTCTTGGACAGGGGCGCTTACCGCTGAAACTCCTGTCCTCCCTGTTGGGAAAGATGATATCCGCTATACATATAACACCTTGGGCACAACTGCACTCCAGAGACCTACAATGGTTTCTTTTGCCGTTTCAGCGGGCGCACAAGTCCAACTCGTCGGCCAAGGTCCAGCTCCCGATGGCGGTCCGGCGGTCCCTGCATTGGTGGCGGTCCCTGGCGCTCAGCAAGGGTTCCAGCTTCCTCGAGCCTCGCCGGGTGACGGTGACATCTCGGGGGTGTCGAACCGCACAGCGGACTGGCTCAGCCGCCACGACGTCGACACAGCAGAGTGGGCCCTGCACCCAGACATCTTTCGGGAGCTGACTGCTCGGTTTGGCAACCCGGTGGTCGACCTTTTTGCGACCCCGCTGAATGCCAAGCTCCCGCGCTTCATCACACGGTATCGGACACCCGGCGCGATGGACACGGACGCCCTCCGTTGCCCGTGGCCGAGGGGCCTGCTCTACGCATTTCCGCCCCTTCCACTCATCCCCCGAGTTATCAGGAAGATGCTGGACGAGCAGGCGGAACTGGTCCTATTGGCCCCCCATTGGCCGCGACGGGCATGGTTCGCAGACCTCAAGTCGCTCTCGACCGGCCCATCCTGGAGGATCCCGCAGACCGCATCGTCGCTCTCCCAGGGGTCAGTTCAGCACCCGGATCCGCAGTGGCTCCAACTGACCGCCTGGCGCTTGAGCGGTGCACCCTAACTCTTCGCGGGGTCCCCGAGTGCATTATACGCACTTTGCTTTCCTCACGCCGGGCCTCCACCATCCGCATCTACAACTCCACCTGGCGGACGTTTCACGATTGGTGTGTCGGCGCCGGCTTTAACCCGATCGACCTTTCGGTCATACAGGTCCTCCAATTTCTGCAAGCGGGCCTCAACAAGGGTCTCTCGCCCAGCACCTTGCGGCGACAGGTGGCAGCGCTCTCAACGGTCCTTTCCTGCCACTCTTCTGCGCCCTTGTCAACGCATCCCTTGGTCGTTCGCTTCTTGAAGGCGGCGGTCAACATCTCGCCTCCCGTGGTACATAGGTACCCCACCTGGGACCTACAGAGGGTTCTTCTGGCACTGACCGAGGCCGCCTACGAGCCCCTCCGGACAGTTTCGCTGCAGCACCTTACACATAAGGTTGCCTTTTTGGTAGCGATCACTTCAGCCCGGAGAATATCCGAACTGGCGGCCCTCTCCATCCGGGACGATCTCTGTATTTTTCATCCGGACCGGGTGGTGCTTCGCCTTGACCCCACATTCCTGCCCAAGGTCAATACATACTTCCACAGGGCGCAGGAAGTGGTTCTTCCATCCTTCTGCTCTCCACCTACGACGCCGACCGAGCGTAAATGGCACGCTGTCGATGTCCGGCGGGCGATAAAAATCTACAATGTCCGCACGGCGGCATTCCGCCGCTCAGAATCCTTGTTCGTGGGATTCCACGCCTCGTCCATGGGTCGCAAGGCTTCAGCGGCGATGGTCGGTCGCTGGATACGTGCAGTCATCGTGGACGTTTACCGACAACAGGACCTGCCTCGTCCACCACGTCTGACAGCGCACTCGACGCGCAGTGCCGCTACCACGGCAGCTTGGACTACTAATGCCTCCTTGGAGGAACTCTGCCGAGCAGCGACGTGGTCTTCCCCGTTGCCCTTTATCAGACATTATAAAGTAGACTCCTTTGCCTCGGCTGAGGCGGACTTTGGGCGCAGGGTCTTGCAAACCATAGGGTCTCCTGACGGGGTCTCAGACTATGGTGACAACCCTCCCTAGGGGACGATACGGCTTTGGTATGTCCCAATCTTGGAGGCTAGCGCCACCCACTATGGAGAAAGGGCGTTGTTACTTACCTGAACGCCCATTCTCGTAGGGTGGCGCTAGCCTCCAAGTTCTTCCCTATTGGGTTTGTACTTCCTGAAGGTGTGCGTGGGGATAAACTATGGGTCTGACCTACTCCTTCGTCTCAAGAGGGGGATTATGGCACAGTGACAGCTTTTATATGAGGTCAGACTCAGTCCTGATTGGCTGATGGATGAGGTCATCCCGATCTTGGAGGCTAGCGCCACCCTACGAGAATGGGCGTTCAGGTAAGTAACAACGCCCTTTTTGTATTATAAATTGATGTTGATCTGCTTCTGTTCTGTTATTTCTGATCCTGGGTGTTGTTCTTTCCAGAACTTGTGCTTTCTTCTCAGATATCCTGTAGATGATTGTTTTCAATCTTTGTACATTTGCAACAAGTAAACAACTTTTTTTTCCAGTCGTCATGAAGCTTCTGGTGACTTATTTTTTTATTATAATTTCAAAACATTCTTAATAAGAATGTCTGCCTTACTTCCTTGGGAGATTCCTACAGAAACTATAGTTAAGGCAGTTGTTCTACCTGAGATGTTTTAGCTGAAATCTACAAATGGATAACTGGTGTTCTATCTCTTATAATAGTTCTTCAATCATTCAGCAAAGCACAGCAAAGCCTTTGATGTTAATCACAACTCTACAGTATTTACAAGGAATGTTTAAAGCTGAGATAAGTCAGCCGATTGCTGAATATTGGTAGTCCTCATTTAGCAATCAGGACTGGCAATTTGATTGTTAAGTGAACATGGTGCTAAGTGAAAACATGAGTGCTTTTAAGATCTTCACAAACTGATTTTCCTTTCCTTGAAAAATCTGCTAAAGTCATAAATATGAGAGTTGTTTGAAAAGTTATTTTTCATCACAACTGTAATTTCAATGTTTATTTGGGTGGCAAACAAGGCAATCACTAAACATGGACTATCTGTTGACTAAAGAGACTTAAGTTGTCTTCCTACAGATATAGATATTCATAAACTTTGATTTTTTGGGGAAATTGCCAGGTTATTCTGGTTTCCTCTATGCTAGGGAAAAGGGCAATTCCTTTTGAGCAGAAATGGGCATCTGTATAAATGGGTGAGGTGAGAGTATGAATGTAGTTCATGTGAACAGTATGTCAGTATCTAAATTATATGTATGCTTACAGTATATTAAAAAAACAGTGACCCATCCAGCAATGTCTTTCAACATTTGCCTGCAAGCATGCATATGCACAACACCCTGATCCAAAGTCTTGGGAAATAAACTGGCAGACCAATTGCTCTAGAAAAACAATTTCATAATAACTGAAAAGGAAAATATGAATGATAGAACTGACAAAACTCTTTATTATTCAGATGTTTTGTTAGATCAGTTATAGCAAACAGCAACCTTTCATGACAATTTATTTTATTTTATTCTGCTTGTGCAAAATTATATTAGTTTTAAAAGAGTCAACATTTATTCTACTGGTTTCAAGATACATGATATTATGTAAGATTCTGCTAATGAGCCTCATACTCTGTGAGAATTCAGAACTCCCACTTGTCTATTTGCACAGTAATGGAATTTATTTAGTATCCTTTCCCAAGAATGTGTGGGAAAGACAAGATGAAGCACAAAGTGGCATTTTCTGCAATGCTTCAATGAAATTAGACAACAATTTCAGATCTTCATTCAGGAGCTAACATGAATTTCAACAATGGTGTAATTAGATAATTTTAGACTTCAGACATACTGATCTTCTGATCTGCCTGCTTTAGACATACGGTGTACTTCACTGATACCAGAGCCTGCTAAACCAGATCTGCATTTGGGGGAAACTTCCTGGTCATTCACAAAATAGGGTCCTAAATGAGGATTGATAGCCCCACTGAATCTGAGTACTATAAATTTTGACCTGGCCTCCAAATTTATTGCATTATTTGCCTTGCATCATTCCAGCCAAAATATTGTTTTTCTATATCATGGAGTGAATGTGAAGGTCAGAAAGATAACCCCATAAAACCACTGTATCACATATAATCTTATGAGCCCATAAAGCAGGTAACACTAAAATCCAGAAATTGTGGATGCTTCAACACTGGAAGGTCCCTTCCAACTTTATTATTCTGTTATTCTCAAAACCCTAGACTTTATTTATCTTTGCCCTAAATACCACCAGATCCAATCAAAATAAGTAAGGGATATGACAGTTCTTTTATTTGTTGAATTCTAGAGATAAATCTGTAGAAGAAATAGTAAAGTAATATGGTTACTGGCACAGCCAGGCATAATAATGGTCTGTCATTGCCTGTTTGCTCAAATTTTTGTTTACAAGGATAAATGACTTGCTGTTGAGTATAAAGAGCAGAGCAGAGAATTCAGTGGAATGGCTTGTCTTCAGAAGTTGTGGTTGCTCCATATTGGAAGTTTTAAATAAGAGATTGGGTAGCTTCCTTCCTTCCACAGATTGGTATAGGTCTCCTGCTTGAGCAAGGGACTGGACTGGAAGACCTCCAAGGTCCCTCCCAACTTTGTTATTCTGTATTCTATATTCTGAATTCAAACTTTGAAGCCCTAGAGAAAACTTCTAAAGAAGCAAACATTATTCCTCCTGAAAGGTTTTTTCTTCTTCTAAACTATCTGATTTCCTGTTATACTGTCTCTGTACATCAACTTAAGGGGATTTGATTGCCTCTATTCCCAATAGAGGTCTCCTGGAACATTCCTTTACTGTTGTCTGCTAGAGGACATGTCCCTGTCACAGGCAAGACACTTTTGAAATGTGTTACTTTCATTGAAATGATATCACGCCAATTGATATTTATTTGTCAATTGTTCCATTAGATCCATTTAGCCCTTCTGATATTTGGTGGCATCAAGGCATCAAACAGTGAGGTGTTCCTTAACTTATCACTATGTTTCTGTCCTTGATTTCGTTAATGTTTGAGTATTTTTTCTGAGCACTTTATATAATTAATGAAGGAGAAAAGCAACCTAGAACTAAGGAGAAATTTTCTGACAATTAGAACAATTAATCAGTGGAACAAGTTGACTCCAGAAGCTGTAAATGCTCCAACACTGAAAGTTTTAAAGAAGAGATTATTTATTAGTGAGATTTATTAGTGAGATTTATATACCGCCTCACAGTGCAAGCACTCTCTAAGCGGTTTACACCAGTAAGCAATGTATATTTATATTGCCCCCAACAATCTGGGCCCTCATTTTACCTACCTCGGAAGGATGGATGGCTGAGTCAACCTTGAGCCGGTGAGATTTGAACCGCTGACCTGTGGATCAGTGTCAGCTAAAGTGGCCTGCAGTACTGCCTCTAACCGCTGCACCACCTCGGCTCTTCAACCATTGGACAACCATTTTCCTTAAATGATATAAGTCTTCTTACCTGAGCAGGGGGTTGGACTAGTAGACCTCCAAGGTCCCTTCTAACTCTGTCATTCTATCATTCTATTAATTATTACATTTGTATAAGTATGTAGCTGAAAATTATTTAGATAAATTATTATATCTACAGTATATGATTGAGTGGTGTGGTGACTTTGAGATGGATCTCTCACCTCACAATCAGGGGCTGTGAGTTCAATCCTAGGTAGTGGCTGATATTTCTCTGTCTGGGCACAAAGAGAACACATCTTCTGCGAACTCCATTTAGGCATCAGGAAGGGCATTCGGCCAGTAAGTGCTTAGCTCCATTCAGTTTCCCTGACTTCACCCTGATGTAAGGGATTACACGGTTGTTAAAAGAAATATATATATATCTACATGATCATGAGCTGAAAGTTGAGGAATGAAAATGATGTGACTAATACAGTATGATCTTTGGAATAGTCTTGAATATATAGATTCAGCTATAGTTAACAAATTGCAGAGTGGACACTGTTATAATCAGACACAGAATAATTAGAATCAGAAGTAAATTGTTCTAGTCAAAGAATCTGATCACACCTCACTTTGGCATCTCTAGTCCTGTTGTACCTCTCATTCTTGTCAACATTAACCAACGGATTAAGGATTCTATATGGCACAATTTAAGCTCAACCATTTAAGAGTGGTGTGGAACAAGTTAGGAGTTGGGGTCTAAAAATGAAATTATCTGTAAGATTAGAAGAAAATTCAGAAGGCAGAATAGTATGATGATGCAGATGTTAGAGCAAAGTCCAAATATAGAGGCAAAAGACATAATGGGTTGATATTTGGGTAACAGGTAAGCCTTCATATTTTGTCCAATTGACAAACTATTCCTGTCTACCTTGGTCAGGTGGAAAAAGCCCACATTGAGGATCCAGATTATTGGGGGCAATATGCTGACTCTGTAAACTGCTTAGAGAGGATTGTAAAGCATTGTGAAGCAGTAAACAAGTATAAGTGCTATTGCTATTAGAAGGTTCTTTGATGAGCAGCAGCCACCATTCTTAAGAGTCAACACTCTGCAGTTCAGCACAATTAGTGGTAGGGTGCATGCAATTTAAGGGTCAGTATGCCTTCTCTTAAAAACATCTCATAGCCCTCACATTACACAGATTTTTAAATTTTGTTGTTTGTTTCTGAAGTCATACCAAGCTGCCATACATCTCTTTTAAGTAGTCTGAATACTGGGATATATGTCAATTTATTCCGGCAATTTTGGGACCAATTATTTTTTATTTTTTTAAGTGGAAGAACCAGTTTTGGGTTCTAATGGTTAGGTTATTGACCAAAAATCTTCTCTTGGAACTCTTGTTGTGTTGATAGATCAGATCAATTTTAGATGGCAGTAATGAGAGCAGGGCACAGCACTTCAAGGGGACCAAGAAATACAATATTATCCAAAACCTCAGGCTACCAATGCCTTGAAATATCCCATCACAACATATAGTTGGGGATATTAAAAATGGAGGCCTATTAATCCAGCTGATTGAGAAAAATTGTCAACACTGGTTCTGCCTGAGCTAATTATCCTAGGATTCCAAATTGCTATGTCAGCCTGAAATTGTTTTTCAGCTTAGATAAACTAACTATATTTGAACCTGGGTCAAATAAAAGCAGAGTTATGCTAGTTGCCCTAAAACTGCATTGCTATCTAAACATGCTTTTTAATATTTTTCTTTATTTGACATTTTAAGGATCATCATTGAAACTAAATTCTATACATGCTTTGCATTTTTTTATTCATGCAATAATGTTTATACCACACTTTTCCCCAGCTAGAAATCATCATACCCAGGATTCTCTATGTGACTTTCATCAACCAATTGACCAATCCCAGAACTGATGAAGTTTAGGTGTCATGGCATTCAGTGGCATTTTCAGGATCTTGCCAGCTTTGTCAGACGGATGGAAGCAGCTTTGTGGTGTTGCAATGCAAGCTCTGGCCTTTGGGAATATGCATGTGACATCACAACATATGCAGAAAATAAATGGAATTTGTGTCACAATATTATGATCCTACTTTGTATTTCCCTCGTCTATTTCCCCTGTACCTTACCCATTGATGGTATTCCATAAGAGCTCTCTATTAGCTGCCGAGACCCAGCACTGCTTGGTTTTAGTGCACTGATTGTTTATTGAATCTTCAGATAAATCCTAAAATACTTGCTTTTTATAAGAACATAGGAATCCACCTTATTCTAGAGCAGTGATGGCGAACCTTTTTTTGCTTGGGTGCCAAAAGGGCGCGCACACACGCGATGGCACGATGGCGCGTGCCCACACCCATAATGCAATGGCCTCCCCTCGTGCATGCGCACACAACCCCCTCCGCACTGCCCCCACATTTCCGAACTTCCGGTTGGCCTGTTGGGCTGTTTTTCACCATCCACAGGCTCCAGAGGCTTTCCTGAAGCCTGGAAAGGGCGAAGAACAGCCCAATGGGTGAAAACGGCCTCTCCCCGCCTTCCAGAAGGCCGAAAATCAGCTGGCCAGTGTGCACACGCGCGCTGGAGTTGACATAGGGCAAAGCCTCACGTGCCCTCAGATATGGCTCCGCGTGCCACCTGTGGCACCCGTGCCATAGGTTCGCCATCACTGTTCTAGAGCAATCCAGCATTCTACTGCATCATCTTGTAGCATGTCTCTAAGCCTTTCCCAAAGAAGGAATCTTCTATTTCCACTTTCCTGTAAAATCAACAAGTCACCTGGTTGTTCTAATATTTATCTGCAGCTGCCTCTATTTAATGTTTATACTAAACCCTGGCACATAGTAGCCATTCTCATTGATCATGGAGACATGACATAATGCTTCAAAACAGCCCAGTAAAATTTAACTCACAGATGTCAAGGGAGAATTGAGGGTATATGGCTTTGATAGCCTTGATTTGCTTTTAATCCCAATGTCTACCATCTAAAAAGAACTCTGGCACAGTGGTTAGAATGCAGTATTGCAGGCTAATTCTGCTAATTGCCAACTCTTAGCCGTTCGGCAGTTCAGTTCTCAATGTCTCAGGGTTGACTCAGCCTTCCATCCTTCTGAGGTCAGTAAAATGAGGACCCAAATTGTTGGGGGGGGGGGCAACATGCTGACTCTATAAACTGCTTAGAGAAGACTGTAAAGGACTGTGAAGGGGTATATAAGTCTAAGTCAGGGGTGTCAAACTCAAGGCCTGCGGGCTGGATCCAGCCCACGGGATACTTAGATCTGGCCTGTGGAGCCATCCTGGAAACAGCAAAGTACTGACTCGCGGTGCCTCTGCCAGCGAAAACGGAACTCGAGGGCCGCATGTGGCCCTCCCAAGCTCCATTTTTGTTGGCAGAGCGCTTGGGCCACCACAGGCACCCCCGACATGAGTGATGGAAAACTGGCCATGCCCGCCATGGCCACACCCACCATGGCCATGCCCCCAAGGTCAAACACAACCCTGATGTGGCCCTCAATGAAATCGAGTTTGACACCCCTGGTCTAAGTGCTGTCGCTATTGCTATCTACCATAGAAACATTGTAGATAGCACCCTGAAGTGGTGGGCATTGCTCTACCTAGAGTTAGTTGAAGGGAGTTGTTACAAGTCTTCTGATTCTCACCATTCTTTAAAAGTATAATTGTAACTGATCCAAGTGCAGGGTTTTTTTTTGGGGGGAGGGGGTTAAATGTACTTGAATATAGCTTTAATGATCTGGAAAACATAATCCTGACCCATGTCTGTTTAGCTATGCATGTAACACAGCCAGTCTCCAGAAGTTTCTGTTCCAGAATGGAGGAGGAAAGAAGTAATTAACAAGATAGGAGGGGGAAAACCCCTTTAAAATGCTGTCATTTGGGGAATTGCAGATGTCTCTGCATTGATTAAGGTAATATTATTTTTCATTTTGACACTGTACCAACATTTAAATTTGAATAATACTTTCGAACTGCAAGCAATATCTTCCAAAGCCAACAATGGCTTGCAACAGATTCTGTAACATTTGCAAAGAAAAAGGTAATCTTTCCTCTGCTTATTTTCTATCTTTATAAATATCTATGTTTTAGAAAGGTCATTCATAACTGAGATGAAGGTTAAGATGTCAAAATTAATTTCAGAGCTTTGGAGAAATGACTGAGAGCAGAAAAAGAGAAACTTGGCATCAGTTTCTGGATGAAGGTGAAATAAGGAAGGGATATTTCTGATGTCCATTGAAGCAGTCCACACATTTCACAGAAACCTGACCTCAACAGGGAGCTGTAGTCAATCCTAGATCCCAAAAGTAATTCCCATCCAGTTCAGTAAAGTTTATAACTAGGTAACATGAATTGAGAATTTCAAAGCAAGTTTATTTGCATTGCATTTTATTTTACAGTTTTTGGATGCAATTTTTCAGGAAATCTCAGAGCTCAGAGTAGGCAGTCAAACAGAAATCATGGAAGATAGCAATGAGAAGCTACAGTACTTCCACATTGCTATCAGTGATTTGCAAACATTTAGATGCATATTAGATGTCATTAGTAATTTGGGAAATTTGTTTTGTTACCATATAGTAGTTGCTTTGCAGCCGAAATATAGTATGTCTATTAATGATACCAAGGAAATGGTTATGTCCATCTGGTTGGATACCAGGATATGAGTTTGACTGAAAAATACTTCAGACTCATTGTGTGTCAGGATGCCATGTGATAGAATATCAGCTTTTAGAGATGAAATCACTATGAATATTAGTTTTGGAGGCTTTGACATAAGATTCACCCTCTCTGGTTCCCAACATGTTTCAAGGCTTTCTGTTTCCAGAAGATCATTTTAAAAAAAGTACAGCAAAGACTGGAAATATAGACTGAATCTTCATCCCTCTGGATCTTCACAGTGCCCGTTCCTTAATTATACTGTGAAACCTATTCCTTCTTCAAATAAACAGAACAGAAAATTCTGTCTTCCTCTCTCCCACACTGTTGGTGTATTGGCAGAAGATTGCTTAGATGTGTTATTAAACAGGAAAGCAAGAATAAAATTTGAATTCAGAGACAGGATCCCATTTGCCTCTGAGCAAAAGCTACATCCCACTTGCTTATTTTGCTCTTTCTCTAATCAAAGGTAATTATGAGACTTTAAGACTGGGTGGTCTAGAAATGATGTTAAACTAATACATTACTATCTCTATTCTCAAGGATTTTGTAAAAATGTGAATCAAAAATAAGCTGAATTACTTTCTCCCAACTTAAAAGTCATTGATTTGTAATTCATTTATTTGAAGGTTGGACTTAGAAAAAGGGAATGTCTATACTCCCCCACCACCACCTAACTCTGGTACTGCCCATAAACAACAGAGCCCTCTGGATAGATGTTCCTTGTCATCCCTTGAGTATTTGAAATTTCTATGTAGGACATAAAACTCTAATTGAATGACATACTGAACCACACAACATGCTATAAAAAACTATTATGTATGGTTAGTATAGTATGATTGGTTAATTCAGTAAATTATGTAACTCCAGAAAACCAGGTTGTGGTATTAAGTCAAATTAAGAAGTATATAGTTGAGCTGGATTAAGTATGAAAGCTAAGTAAATTTGGGTCTGGTTAATACTTGGGTGGAAACCTTCAGAGAATGTCAAAACTATAGGATAGACTGGGAAGATGAGAAGGCATCAGGGAGAAAGGCACTTAGGATTACTGTAATTTTGGCTCTTCACCTATTACTGTTACTGCCTAAAAACAAGGATAACCACTGGGGTAGATGTCCTTTGGCAAACCACTTCTGTATAGTTGGATGACACAGAACAAGCTCTACATCAGAGGTCTTCAAACTTGGCAACTTTAAGACTTGTAGACTTCAGCTTCCAGAATTCTGGGAGTTGAAGTCCACAAGTCTTAAAGTTGCCAAGTTTGAGGATCCCTGCTCTACATTGAAACATGTGAGAAAGTAGTCCTAATAAAAGAGATTATTTGTAGGTCAGAATTGAAATGAGGGGTCCTCATTTGAGCACCTCATTGGTGTGCTCTGACCTTGCTTGTTTTCTGGCAGATGTTTCATCACCCAAATTAGTAACATCATCAGTGTTGAAAAGGCAATTTCTTGCTCCAGCTGGATATGAAGCCAATATAAGTTGGAGAAGACCACAGTCATATGTATCCAATTTCAGAAATAGCATGTTTGAATATATGATCCAAAAAGTACTTCCTAGAACTGGTTGCACTTTGAAGCAACTGCATTCTACTATAGTAAGCTGCAGGAGTAACAACATCTAACTAGCATCAATACCCATAGTATTACACAAAATTACAATCAGTACTTGTTTTACCAGTAGCTTCTTCTCTTGTGTATTAACTAATTTAGAGACACAACTTTGCTGGCAGTAGGAGGAAAGACAATGTAGTTAGCAGCTTGGCTTGTAAGTGCAGAGTAGCTTGCCTCAAATGTCCTCATTAACTTTTCAAAGCCTCCAGATTTGGTGGAATTACTACAGCCAAGTGTAAATTATGCATGTGAAATCAATGATTTCTTGCCTACCTAACACTGAAAGATGCAAAGTTCTGCATATTGTGGAGTTGCACAATTCCTGCTTTGTAGTTAGTAATCTATTATAGAAGAGTTGTTTTCCTTTTGGCTGTTATGTTTTGGAAACTTAGTGCCTGTCTTGTGGCATGGACCCACTAATTTAGTCAGTTCCGGGCAAGAGCGTTTACCCCAGAACAATATTAGGGCAATTATGAGTCAACACTCTTCCATAATCATTTATATTCTGCAAACACAAAATCCCAATCAACTATAGGCAATGGCCAAGATTCACCATTCTGTCCTCTCAGGACATGAAATAGAAAGACAGAGCAACAAAAAATTATGAAACTCACTGCCAAGTCAGAGTAGACCTTCCAAACCCTAGCTACAATGCCTCAGCCACATTAACTGCTGCCTAACTGATGGATATGGGGGTGTTGGTACATGGAATCTTCCCATTCCTGTTCCAGAGGAAACAGGACAGGACTTTGTACTTCCCGAAAGGGTAGTCTTTGATCAATTAATTAACTTTCAGCTGTGGGAATCAAAAGCAAAATAATATGATTAACTATCATTAGATGTGATTAGACAGAATTAAGCGTGTTGCATGCATTCAGTTTTACTTTTACTGCTACCATAACTTCCACCAATCTAGTGTGTGTGAGACTGAAATTCTGTAATTCCCAGAATTAAATACTTTGGCCAGTTTGCATTAATCTTGGGATAGAAACGGTTTTGAGAGGTCAATCTTTGAAATATCATATATCATACAGTCTTTCCACTCTGGCACTGACATAATATAGTACCATGACAAGATGCTTCAGAATATCTTCTTATTTTGAATTTTAAGGGTCAATGGAACTCAAGAGGGAAGAGCTATTTGTCCAATATAAGAGATCAATTCTACTGTTTCAACCTATATATGAATATCAGATTGGGTTGCCTAAGGCAAAACTCTCATTTCTTTATTCTTCTCCCAGACTGGGATTATAGAACTAAGTATTCAGTACTGTGCAGTGGATTTTGGAGTACATATATCTTTCCCAATCTCCCCAGGGAAATTATTCCACAGTCTATTACTGCTGGGACATTTTTTAAATATATATTCATCTGATCCTTTCTCTTTCCCTTCAAACCTACCACCTCTAGTTATAATTGTCAGAGTCAGAGCTTTTATTTAACAAAACCTGGCAGGTTGAATTTTATTTTACTTCATTTTAGAAGGGAACTTTTATGCTATAAAGTGTTCATTTGTTATTGCTTCTCTTTCTTTTGAAACAAACATCTCTATTTCACAAATAATCTGCTAAACAAAGCAACGGGCTTTGGGTTGGTCGTGTGTGTGTGTGTGTGTGTGTGTGTGTGTGTGTGTGTGTGTGTGTGTGTGTGTGTGTGTGTGTGTGTTTGTCCATAGGGCCAGAATGATGCCAATCACCAACTATAAGTCAAACACATAAATCCTTTCTCTTCTGAGAAAGTCTGAGGAAAAAAATTCCAGTAGAATTTCTTTACTTTGAAGTAGTAAGAATAAAACTACTACCGGTACTACTATTTCTACTGATATAACATTAATAACTATTTGCGGTTTTTTTTTCCTCATGCAGGGACATGAAATAATTTTCAATAGTTCTGATTTTGGGAGACAGTGGATCTGTATTTGGAACCATTTTGTTCAGTAGTTGCTCTCCTAAGCAAAGCTGAATATTCTGGGGTGTTGCAGCCAACTTGACTGGAAGGTTATCTTTTCATGGCACGGTTGCTTGTATTTTCAAAGGATCTTCCAGGTTTGTAGAGGAAGAAGTCAATAGTCAGATCCCTTCTGCTACTAGCTTGGGTAGATGAAATGTAGAGCAAAGCAGCCATCAGAGCAGTAATACCCACCATCTGAGTGTTGTCAAATACATCAGTCTTATAAAAGCAGCGTTTGCCATCAGGAGGCAATTCCTATCCTTTTAGAGATTTGTATTGTGATGTTGCTTGCTTGGCCAAAGGAGGCAGAGCATGTGAGTCATCCCTTTGCCATGAAAACAGCTGAAGCCTACAGATGCCTGTATGCCAGATCTAGGTGAAGACTTGGTGCTTTGGAAAGTCCTTGGTCCTTTAAGCAGCATTTGTCTCAAGGATGAGCTACTTTTGATCTGATTGTTGGTGGTAAGAGATTAAAAGAGAAGGACCACACTTAATCTGTGGGTCAAGAAGTTAGATATAGCATTTATCAGGTATTTGTTACTGCTAGAGTTGGGGAGTATATCAATGGTTACTTTCTCTGAAGCCACCTGCCCAGCCAACACAGCTCAGCCTATTTAAGCTAGAAACTAGTCCTATGAAGAAAGATGAAAGGAAGTAGCAATGTTTAACTCTGAGAAGAGCCCCAAAGGAAAGTCATATGTAAGAAGGTCAAGACTATTTTCTACTTTTCAGAATATAGCATGAAATAACAGCTTTAAGTTACAAGAAAGCAGATTCTAACTGAATTTATTTATTTCAATTTATATGACCGCCTATTTCAAATAGAAAAAAAACCCTCTTACCAGTCAAATCAATTAGCCAAATAAATTATGGGTTCTCCTTAATTGGGTTTAGGCAGGGATTATAGAGCAATCTGTTGGTGGTGTTTTGATTGGCTTCCTTAAAAAAATGATTCTGTGTAAAGCTGTCAAAGTTGGTATAAACATATGTTATGAGTTTATGATGAATATTATCTTGAACTAACTGGATTTGCCTATAAAGGCAGTTTCAGTGACATATTACTGAAAGACATTAACTTATATGAGTTACATGGATGTGGAAAGATAAGTAAGTAACATGGGATTACATGCCTTCTGGGATAATTTGGTGAATATTGTCTGCTTGCCAAAGGAGTTAAAATATAGGTAGTCCATGCTTAATGACTGGCTGCTTATCAACTGTTCAATATTAAGACGGTCCTCATATGACCTAGTTCCAGATTCCAACAATACAGCTTCCTTGCTATCTATCTATCACAGGGAACTGCAGTCAGGGAGCTTGGCAACTAGCTAGTTGCAATGTTTGTTGGTCACATAACACAATTTACAATTCCCCCCCCCCCCAGAAACTGGCCTCTTTGTCCAATTTCCAGAAAAACCTGCACATAGGCACAGATTCACTTAGCAATAGCACTTAAATGTATATACTGTTTCATAGTGCTTTACAGCATTCTCTGAGCATTTTACAGAGACAGACTATTGCTCCCAACAAACTGGGTCCCCATTTTATCAGCTCAGAAGGATAGAAGGCAATTAACCTTGAACCCTGTCATGATCAAACTCCAGACTGTGTCAACCACTGCAAAAAAAGATCATAAAATGAGATTGGTTATGTGGGAGCCTTAACTTACTGTCATTATGGCTTACAATGGAAATGCAGGAATCCATTACAATTGTAGGTTGAGGACTAACTGCAGTAGAAGAATGAAGTGTTTTAAACAGAACATGATAAACAGTCAAAAGAACATAAAGACAGAAGGACACAATTACTTTTAATGGTATATAGAGTGGGAAAGATGTTTGGTAGATATTTGGAAGTCATCGCTGGAATGAGGAAGGAACCACTATGGGTACACCATTTGGTACAGGAATATGGAGAAAGCATTATGATTTGCAACATACAGCACCAGTGACACCATATACTGTGTCGGATGTCCTCATTTTCTCTCTGCTGCCTGTCCAGAAAGGATATCAGAAGATGCAACTAAAACAATAAAACTTAAAGAGTCAGTACAGTGGCAGGAACTACACATTCTATTGACTACAGGGAACTAAAAACTATTTGGGTGCTTTTCATATTATTCTGCTTGAACTTTGATTCTATGAGTATCTCTCTCTGTCTCTGACATTTGAAGCCTTCAATGTATATTCAGTATGATTTATGTTTCCTCAACTTGACTGATTGGGAAAAAAATAAAACAGGTCAGTTCTGCATGTTACTGTCCTCTCTGCTTAAGCAAGAAGGAAACCACCCATACCAGATCTGTGTATATACTGGTAGGTGAAAGTAATTGTGGTTCTAAAGTATGACCTTTACATGAGATTGATTCATAAAATAGTTAATATATAATCCATTCTCATTAGGTCACTCATACAATAAAAGAATTGCAGTAATAAACATCTAAATCCTATTGATATATAAATATTGAAAGTGCATTTTACACAACTTTTATAATGGTTCAGGAAAAAGAATAACCTTGAATCAACAAATGCCATTTATATGACCTTTTGGTAAGAGAACATTTGTAGGTCTATTTAAAAGTTTAGCTCCTGGAAATACTGACAACGCTTGATAACTCAGCTGTCACTCCAACTGTTGGAAGGCTTCCTTCCCAAACTAAAATACAGAATTGATCTTTCAGTCAAACTCTCATATTTAAGGCATACTCAGAAGTAAGACTTGCTGTGCTAAATAGGGTTTACACCAAAGAAAGCACGTTTAGAACATAGCTTTATCGACAACTGAATTAAAGTGTTGTTTACTTAGTTTTTCCTCATATCTACTGCTTTGCTTCTCAGATTAATTCCTTCTCTTCCCTTTTTTGTCTTCCCACACTGTCACTATTTAAGGCTCTTTCAAAGTGATGATAAACTATTATTTGCCAGAATGAATAAACCACCTACAGCTCTTGGTCTAGTATATGCTCTTTTTTCCCTTTCATACTGCAATGCAGCCAAATGGAAGAAACTCAAAGTTTTCACTTTTGTTTGGTATAAATCCAATTTAGGGGAGGGGGACACCAAAGATCCCTTTTTATGGCTTACAGAATGAGGCCAGTTTTATAACACCAGATGAAGAGAATGAAGTGATTTCAAGGAAACCAGATTTAAAACGAGGGTTAGATGAGCTCTTAATCAGGAAGAGAGAAAAAATGGTGTGAAGGATCTAGATTCCTTCCTTAACCAAGGATATCCTTAGGAATATGCAGGCCTAAGTCCATATATTTATTTATTTTTTATTTATTTTGGAATTCTTATATGCCGCCCAACTCCCTAAGGACTCAGGGCGGCGTACAACAGTGAGAAAATACAAGAATAACCAAAATCTAAAAAAGTTAATTAAAAACAAATATAAAAATTAAAACACAATATAAAAAATCATCACCAAGCATTCAACATCATACATACTTGGGGGGTGAGCTCGAGTGAATTAAGCTCTACCCCCCGCCTGCAGGAAAAGCCATATCTTAACAGCTTTCCGGAAGGCCAGCAGAGTGGGGATAGTTCGGGTCTCTGGTGGAAGTTGGTTCCAGAGCACGGGGCCAGCCACAGAGAAGGCTCTCCCCCTTGGGCCCGCCAGCCGGCATTGCTTGGCCGACGAGACCTGGAGGAGGCCAACTCTGTGGGCCCTAACCGGTCGAAGGGAAGTATGAGGCAGAATGCGGTCCCGTAGATAGCCTGGTCCCAAGCCATGAAGGGCTTTAAAGATGGTGATCAACACCTTGAATTGGACCCGGAGACCGATGGGCAACCAATGCAGCTGGCGGAGTATTGATGTCACGTGGGTGTACCTTGGCACACCCACCACAGCACGCGCAGCCGCATTTTGCACCAGCTGAAGTCTCCGGATACTCTTCAAGGGTAGCCCCATGTAGAGCGCATTGCAGTAGTCCAAACGAGAGGTGACAAGGGCATGAGTGACCGTGAGTAGAGCCTCTTTCTCCAAATATGGCCGCAACTGGTGCACCAGGCGAACCTGTGCAAAGGCCCCTCTAGCCACAGCAGAAAGATGATGGTCCAATTTTAGCTGTGGATCTAGAAGGACCCCCAAGTTGCGGACCTGGTCCGAGGGAGTCAGTTTCGCTCCCTCAAGGACCAAGGAGGGACAGTTGTCATAGTCCTTAGGAGGCAATATCCATAGCCACTCAGTCTTGTCGGGATTAAGTCTGAGTCTGTTCCTCCCCATCCAGATCCTAACGTCGTAAAGGCACCGGCACATTACATCAACTGCCTCACTGAAGTCAGACGGGGTGGTGATGTACAGCTGGGTGTCATCAGCGTACTGATGGAAACACACCCCATGTCTGCGAATGATCTCCCCCAGCGGTTTCATGTAGATGTTGAACAGGATGGGCGAGAGAACCGACCCCTGAGGCACCCCACATGATAGGGGCCTAGGGGACGATCTCTGCCCCCCTGCCAGCACCGACTGCATCCTATCAGCGAGATAAGAGGAGAACCACCGCAAAACGGTGCCTCCCACTCCCAACTCGCTGAGACGATGCAGAAGGATACCATGGTCGATGGTATCGAAAGCCGCTGAGAGGTCAAGTAGCACCAGGATGGAGGAGTTTCCCCCATCCCGGGCCCGCCAGAGATCATCCATCAGAGCGACCAAGGCAGTTTCTGTACTGTAGCCGCGCCTGAAGCCCGACTGGTAAGGATCTAGATGATCTGTTTCATCCAGGAGCTGCAGAAGTTGAGTAACCACCACCTTCTCCACAACTTTCCCTAAAAAAGGTAAGTTGGAGACCGGACGATAGTTCTTCAAGTCAGCTGGATCCAGGGAAGGCTTCTTCAGGAGGGGTCGCACCACCGCAGCTTTTAACGACTGCGGTACGGATCCCTCTCTCAAAGAAGCGGTGACCACCGCCTGGATCCAGCCGCGTGCCACCTCCCTGCTAGCCGAAACCAGCCAGGAGGGGCACGGGTCCAATAAACAGGTGGAGGTACCCATCGCTCCCACAGCCCTGTCCACATCCTCGGGAGAAACAGGCCCAAACTCTTCCCATAATGATGGACTAAGACTAGCCCCTGTCAACTCAGTGGACTGTGCCCAGCCGGAGTCCAGATTTGACCGAATCTGAGCGACTTTATCCCACAGAAACTCAGCGAATTCCTCAGCTCTGCCTTGTAAGTGTTCCTCGCTCCCCCCTTTTGCAAGGAGGGAGCGAGTCACCCTAAACAAGGCGGCTGGGCGAGAATCTGTGGACGCAATAAGAGCGGAGAAATAGGATCGATTCGCCGCCCTTACCGCCACTAAATAAGATCTGATGTAAATTCTTAATAGTGTTCGATCAGACTCGGTTTTTCTGGCCTTCCAGCGGCGCTCCAGACGTCTCTTCTGGCGTTTCATCTCCCGGAGCTCCTTGGTAAACCAGGGAGCTTTCCGGAATCCACTGCCATAGAGAGGTCGCTTAGGCGCGATTCGGTCTAGAGCCCCTGATGCTGCGGTGTTCCAAGCAGCCACCAGGGAGTCAGCCGAATTGTGTACCAGGGTTTCAGGTATTTCCCCAAGTTCCCTCTGGAATCCTTCCGGTTCCATTAGGCGCCTGGGGCGGAACCACCTAGTCGGTCCCGCCTCCCTGCGGGGGAGGAATGGGGCTGCGAAATCCAACCTCAGTAGGAAATGATCTGACCATGACAGTGGGGTGATGACTAAGTCCCTTATCTTCAGATCATCTCTCCACTGCCCCGAAAGAAACACTAGGTCGAGCGTGTGACCACCCTCATGAGTCGGACCCTGGATTACTTGGGTCAGGTCCATGGTTGTCATGGAATCCATGAACTCTTGGGCCGCCCCAGAGGTTTCGCCAGCAGATGGCAAGTTGAAGTCCCCCAGCACCATAAGCCTGGGGAACTCAACCGCCAAGCCGGCTACTGCCTCGAGCAGCTCAGGCAGGGCCTTGCTTACGCAGCTGGGAGGCAGGTACATTAAGAAAAGGCCCACCTGAACCCCTAAGTCCAACTTCAGAAGGAGCGCCTCACACCCGACAATCTCCGGGGCAGGGATCCTACGAGGGTGCAGATTTCCACGCGTTATAATTGCCACTCCTCCCCCCCTTCCCTGGGGTCGAGAATGGTGCTGCACCGAGAAACCGGCTGGGCATATCTCGGAGAGGGCTACTCCCCCCTCCTGCCCTAGCCAGGTCTCGGTAACACATACCAGGTCTGCCCCCTCCTCTGTGATTAAGTCACGTATCAAGGGGGCTTTGTTGACAATTGACCTGGCGTTAAGCAGCAGCATCCTGAGCCCAGGGCCCTGAAAACCCTGGTTGCCAGGTATCCGGGTTGAGCAAGATGGAACCGGATTGGAGGGGCCAGAACAAGGGATCGCTTGTAGACAGCGAGGTCTTATTCCCCGAGAGCGGCCCACCCCTCTGCTCCCGCCATATCTGCCTCTTCCCGTTATGACCAAGATGGTTCGGCTCTCGCCTACACCAGAGACCCCCTCCCCTCCCCCGCTGGTCTCCCTCCCTTCCTGCAGGCCATACATACCATTCTCACAAGAAGGGGTAGCCGGGTCCCCCCCCCCACTTCTGTTTTTACACTCAGCGGGGGGGGGGCAAAGTCCCAGTCCCTAGCTTTTCCATTTTCACACACTTTCTAATACTCAGACACTCATCTCATTCTGCCCACATTCAACCACACCCATATCACATCTCAGAGGGGAGGATACAATTTAAAACGGTTTCTAAAAAGTTCTAAAAAGGCGGCAGAATCACAATGGTGGCTTTGAAAGTCTAAAGTCCTACACTCCTCGGTGCTCGATCGAATTATGGCCGAGGGGGGGTTCCACATCTTCGCCTTGGTTGCTTTGATCGATAGAGCGACTAGAAGCGTCCACAGGAGCCAAGGTGGTATTAAAAGAAGCATCTGGGATAATTATAGTCACTGTACATTCCAGAAACTGCCTTCCAGATGACAGGCAGGCAGTAATGGCGGCTTCTCATGATCTTTCCAGAGAAAAAGTTTTTACAAGCCTCCAAGGACAGACGTTAAATGCACAAGATGTATCTACACCCCCTCGATAGCAACGACGGGGGGTCCTAAGGGACAGAAATCAATTTCACGTCCAGAGTCTCCCTTGGTTTAAATAGCAGCCATGGAGGTTATAGCGCTTTTGGGAAATACTCCTGCGCCATTAACACATAGTCAGACACCTCCCAAAACCACCTAGATGATAATAAAACAGGCAGTAATGGCGGCGGTTGTAGCATTCTTCAAACGTTCCTTAGGGCATCAAAGAGTGAGACTAATTTTCGGAGGCAAGCCTCCGCCATAAAAAAATGGCGGCGGTCTCCATAGTCAGCGTTAAAGGTCTAATTTGTCGCCGTTCTCACTCCCGAGTGCCGAGCCAGCTCCTGACAATCCGCACCGCTCTCAGTGGCGTCTCACACCCAATCGGCCTGCTCAAAAGACGCTCACAGAATCGCAATCGGTCCTCCCGGTCCTCCCGGTCAAAACCAGAGAGCGGCACCCGACGCGCAAACCACAGCTGATCTCTCCAACAGGGCACAGCCAAGTCCTCTGACAGGGCACAGTAAAGCTCCTCGCTGCCGATGACAGGCACGCCGTCCGAGCTCACAGTCTCTCCTCAAGCTGATGTTAATTCCTCCCTTTTTGCAATTCAGCGATTTAGCGAATCCAGCAATAGTCCTCCGAGGAAACCCCTCCCGAAGTTCCTCTCAAATCGGCCGCTCCAAAAACCGCTCCAAAATGGATGACCGTCTCTGCAGATGTTAAGTACGAAGGGGAATTAGCGGTACTATCCGCGTGTGGCCAGTTATTCCGCCACAATCGTTAAGTACCTGCTATGTTCTAATTTCACCCAGAGGAAAAAGAAACTCTGGGGGTGGTCTCCTTCAAGCGGGCGGCGGAGGAGAATTCAGGTCTTATGCGGAGTCAGATTTTCTCCGCCATCTCCGCCGTGGCTCCTCCCTCTCATATCCCATTTTCCTGATTTTCCTATGTTTTAGTCATAATAAATAAGTACTGTAGGAATCATCTGGAAACATGACACATCAAGTCATTAAAAATATCAGTTTCAATTTCTCTTCTTGTAGTATACTCTCTTCCCTTTTCCCTTAAATTACCTATTTTCTCTTCAAATACTTCCAAAATGTAAAGTTGCTGAGGAATCTCAGATAATAAGAATCTATATTTCTCCACCTTTAGGTGGCTAAGTTTTAATTAGTGAAATCTGCCTGCTGCCTGCTGGGTTATTTAATAAGTGTAGAGATTTAGAAACTGGAATAAGTTTGCCTGGCCTGGAGAATAGCTTTACTCATGCGTCAGGCTACTGACTACACCTGGAGAGAAAAGGAAAACTTTAAAAATGGGATATATTAATAATCTTTCCCTGTATCCATCTTTTAGCCTTTAGATAATTGTTGACCAATTGCTGTGAATTGCGGCAAAGTATCTGCCTCTGAAATATGACAAATGAGGTCTGACAGCCTGTCTGCAGTGTTAGAGGTACAGATGACACAGCAGGTCACACTTTGCTTAGGAAAAATCTATTCCTTGCTGCCAGTTTTAATAGCCATGTCCACAGCAAGAATTAAAAGCACATTTGCAGACAATTCCTAAATCTTCAACATTTCTGTGAATACAGAATATAAATGTCAATTGTAAAGTTATACTCTGGAATGGGAAAAATAAAAATCACAATGCAAAAGAAGAGATATTACTACTTTGTACGTTTAGAAAAAAAACATGTTACAAAGAAATAAACTATCAAGTATCTCAGGAATCAGTAACCACAATACCACTAATTATTACTAATTGAAAACACTAAATGAAATAAGTTGCGTTAGAGCAACCTAAGAGATATTCTTCCCCATCATTTGAAAAATCAAACTCTGGTCTGACCATTGTATCAATGCCTTTAATACTTTCAAATGGATGACCACTTAAAGTGAAATTGGGCAAAAGGGATTCCATGTAGTGAACTGATTTCCAACATAATAACAATTATAACATATAAATAAAAAATAATGCAAATGTTTAAAAAGGAAGGAAGGAAGCCAGTTTAGTCTAGTACAGTGTTTCCCAACCTTGGCAACTTGAAGATGTCTGGACTTCAACTCCCAGAATTCCCCAGCCAGCATTCGCTGGCTGGGGAATTCTGGGAGTTGAAGTCCAGACATCTTCAAGTTGCTAAGGTTGGGAAACACTGGGTAGTTAAGGCACTGGGCTAAAAAGCTTGAGATTATGAATTCTAGTCCCATCTTAGCCACGAAAAACATCTGAGTTGACCTTGGGCTGGCCACTCTCTCTCAGCCCAACTCACCTCATAGAGTGGTTGTTGTGGGAAAAATAAGAGGAGGAGAGTGTGCTGGGAATGTTTGCTACCTTTAGTTATTTGCAAAAATAGTAAAGCCAGAATACAAACAAATAGTTAAAAATCACACTGGGAATCATTTCACACAGAGAGCTTCATACATGGCACAAGGCATTGCCCTTACATGATTGGATCTAAACAGCTACCCATGGAACAGGTTGTTCATAACAGCTATAACTATAGGGCTATTTGTCATTGTGATACCAAGGAGTTAAATTGGGAGCTGAGAGAATATGAGTTGACTCCCAAGCACTGTGAGACTTCTGAAGCAATGTTTCTCAATCTTAGAAATTTCGGGACATGCACACTTCAGAATTCCCCAGCCAGCATCCCCCAAAATCTGTTCTAGAGTGAGATACTATTCGGAATTTTTTTAAAGAGGATCCTTTACTCCACTGCTGTCCCTGTCAAAAACCTGAAGTATTGGGAAGAAACATCATTTGGAGTTGCCTGCTTCAACCTTTAAAACTCACCCACTTTAATAGAAAAACAATTTTGTTCATACTTTGATAAATGCTTGCACACTTTCTTTCAAAATAATACCTAATTGTTTTTGTTGCAATCAGGCCTCCGACTCTGTAAATTGGAAGGCATTCTTCTTCCAAAAATACAGTAAAGCAAGGCTGAAGGAAAGCAATTTAACCAGTATCACAAGCAAAGCAACCTTTTTATAGTGTTTCAAAATCAGAGTGTTCCAGCAAACCTTGAAGCTTTGCTTTATTTTCCTTTATTTTTAAACCCTTTCATTGCATTCAGAAGGAAGTAATAAATTTACTCCTGCTGTTAAAGTGGTTCAATTTGTATGGCTGTTTGGATGGTGGTGGTGGATGTTATTGGGTAGAGCTAAGATCGCTTAGTAGTCAGAGACTGATCCCTGGAGTCACCTGGTTTGGTTCATGTCATGCTAAGTTTTGAAACTTTCATATGGTAAGACTTTTGAAAAAGAACTCTTAGAAGGCATTGGCCTCAGGATACCATAGGACAGTTAGAGAGTGAAACAAAGAAAATATGTGTGTCTCAATAACCAGTGAGATTATATGGTCCTTATTCCTAGACTGTGCAGCTCTTTATTATAGAATAGAATAGAATAGAATAGAATAGAATAGAATAGAATAGAATAGAATAGAATAGAATAGAATAGAATAGAATAGCAGAGTTGGAAGGGACCTTAGAGGTCTTCTAATCCCCTGCTTAGGCAGGAAACCCTACACTACTTCAGACAAATGATTATCCAACATCTTCTTAAAAACTTCTAGTGTTGGAGCATTCACAACTTCTGGAGGCAGGCTGTTCCACTGATTAATTGTTCTGTCAGGAAATTTCTCCTTAGTTCTAAGTTGCTTCTCTCCTTGTTTAGTTTCCACCCATTGCTTCTTGTCCTACTCTCAGGTACTTTGGAGAATAGCTTGACTCCAGTGGTGGGTTGCTACCAGTTTTCCCTGGATCGGGCAAACCGGTAGCGACGGTGGCAGGAGACTCCACCTACCCACCCGGATGTCATCAAAAATGCTCTGCGCATGCACAGAAGGTTCTGCGCATGTGCAGAAGCATTGCATGCACGCAAAGTGCACCCGTGCGCCCGCATGCTCCCGTTCCTGAATTGGTAGCAAAGGTAAGAGAAACCCACTACTGCTTGACTCCCTCTTGTTTGTGGCGGCCCCTGAGATATTGGAGCACTGCTATCATGTCTCCCCAGTCCTTCTTTTCATTAAACTAGATATACCCAGTTCCTGCAATTGGGTATATCTATAATACCCAGTTGCAGTTATAATACCAGATTATTTTGTGTTGTTTTACTGTGAGGTTTTGTGAAAACCACAAAAAATATCTGTAGTGTTCTAGTTTATATCCAGAGCACATCTAATAATGCAAATCCTATTGACTGAAATGTGAATTATATTTTAAAAACTCTTTATCTTTGGAAAATGACCCCATGCAGTTATTT
This sequence comes from Diadophis punctatus similis, assembly GCA_023053685.1. Classification (NCBI taxonomy): domain Eukaryota; kingdom Metazoa; phylum Chordata; class Lepidosauria; order Squamata; family Dipsadidae; genus Diadophis; species Diadophis punctatus. The sequence goes on along the minus strand of JALIGW010000007.1, from coordinate 29,846,419 downwards.
ACTGAGCATATTTATCTGCTCTTTAAATCTGAGCCACATGCAAAAAAAGAGAGCAAAGTGCTTGATGATCCATGTGGCTATTGATTTAGAAGGTGGAAAAAGCTTTGAAATGTACACATTTATTTTACAATGATTTCTTTTATACTAGATTATGGAAAGAAAAATGCACTAAAACAGGATTTATGTTAATTAATAAAGTAATGTTTAGATTAAAAAGAGATATTTCTATTTCTTTGTATGCAAGTCTGCTCAGAAGAAAGTTTCGTTTATTTTGTTGATGTAGTTATATGATTATGGTTTTAAATGGGTAGCTATAACAAATTTGAATAATTGTTATATAGAAATAGTGTTAATTTTTTCTTTTCATTGGCTCTATTTGAAGGGTTTTTTTTCTATTGCTATATATGTTTCCTTACATCCATTCTGTTGTTTTGATATTTAGGGTAATGTATAACTTACATCATAGGTGTCAAACTCACTGCATCGCGTTGCCATCACGTGACGTATGCAATGTTTTTGCCCTTCATGGAGCTGGAGTGGGGATGGCCTGTGAGTGGCGCATTTGGCCCACGGGCTGCCAGTTTGACACCCCTGACTTAGATGGTTCTATCTTGCATGTAAAAACAAGATGATCATAATGATCAAGATGACAATTGTTGCTTTGCATAAATATATAAATGTTCTCATGATATCAGCCTTCCTTACGGGATGTGTGTGAAAATAAATATATGATGGTTTAGTAATTTAAACAGATGCATATTATAGATTACTGCCTAGTTTTGATATTATAGATTACTGCCTAGTTCTGAGTTTAGCTCAGCCAGCCCCAGCCAGGTTGAATAAACAAGTTCACTCAGGTGTAAAAGTAGCCTGAACTGATACCATAACTCCAGTTCCCTAAAGAGTAGCTAGATAGGCATATGATTCAAAGGAATAGGACAAGCAACCAGATATGACATTCTGTTGTGCCAATGAAGAGATCAGTGAGAAAGGTTAAGTAAGGAACCTACTGAGAGAGTCACTTCTGCTATAAGCTAGATATTTTCCATATAAAATCTCACAACTCAAATATGTGTGTGTGCGTATGTATCTCAGAACATTAAATGTAGAAAGAAGCCATGAAACATTCAGCAGGGATTGTAATATTCACATATGGGTGTGTGTGTGTATGCATACATGTACAGTATGTATGTATGTATGTATGTATGTATGTATGTATGTATGTTTGTATGTACTACATGTACACTATGTATGTATATATGTATGTATGTATTATAAATATGCACAGAGTTGGATGGCCTGCAGCTGGCTATTAAGATATTATCCCATATGTTTAAGAGACACAACTCAAGGCAGAAATAAAATATAATGTAGATAAGTTATAGATCAATTTCAAACAAAACTTTGTTTAAAGTCTTTCTATCAAGAGTCCATCTCTTTGAATCATTGATTCCATTCTTAAAATAGCTTTTTCTGTGAAGTTTTAAGACCATTGACTTGGGATCTGCCTTTCTGTATTTTATATTCTGCACTCCAGAAAGATGGCTAATAGGTCTTGGTTTTCATTTGTAGAATGTTTCAGGTGAGAACAGTACTATATTCCGATCCCATCTTCTCTTTTCATGCATTCACACTCTCTTCATAGTACTTGGTTTATAGTTCCCCAATCATTCTTGCTGCCCTATTTTATCACTTCCAGTTTGTTTGGCTCCTTTTTAACTATTTGTAAGAAACAAGTCATGTTTCCCATTCTACATCTATGCATTTGTTTTCTGTTTTTAAGTAGAGGAAGTATTGATTTTTCATAGATATGACCCCCCTAAATGCTTATGAGCCAAATGTTTTCTGATTTTTTTCACTAGAACAACACACTTACTTCTTTCTATATCTGATGGTTTTCATTTTTAATCCCTACAAAATTTAGCTTTGTAATGCTTTAGCCAATGATATACAGGTGGTTCTCGAGTCACAACCACAATTAAGCCCAAAATTTACATTGCTAAGTGAAACATTTGTTAAGTGACTTCGCCCCATTTTATGACTTTTCTTACCACAGTTGTTAAGTGAATCACTGCATTTGTTAAGTTAGTAACATGGTTGTTAAGTGAATCCAGCTTCCCCATTGACTCTGCTTGTCAGAGGGTTGCAAAAGGGGATCACATGACCCTGGAATACTGCAGCTGTCATAAATATGAACCAGTTGCCAGGCATCTGAATTTTGTTCATGCGACTATGGGGATGCCGCAACAGTCGTTGTAAAAAATGGTCTCTTTTTAAAGTGCCGTTGTAACTTTGAATTTATTTATTTATTTTATTTATTTGTGAGATTTATATACCACCTCACAATGCAAGCACTCTCTAAGCGGTTTACACCAGTAAGCAATGTATGTACGTTGCCCCCAACAATCTGGGTCCTCATTTTACCTACCTCAAAAGGATGGAAGGCTGAGTCAACCTTGAGAGGGTGAGATTTGAACCGCTGACCTGTGGATCACAGTCAGCTAAAGTGGCCTGCAGTACTGCCTCTAACCGCTGCGCCACCTCGGCTCTGAATGGTCACTAAATGAACTGTTGTAAGTGGAGGATTACCTGTATTTGCTAACTCATATTAAGTGCATCCTGCATTGTGCTAGCTGTCATCTATCCAGATGATTCAGACCATGGCCATTGAAGTCAATTGTGCTCTGGCACAGCCAATCACCCCCCTGCAGAATTGTTCTTTCTCTTCCATTCCTGAACTATGAAGGATGACTAAGAAAGAAACCTCCAGGATATTGAACGTCTTTGGATTTTCACAATCCATTCCAATCAGTTGTTGCTACTCTTGCATTACATGCATCTCTGCCTGGATTAGCAAGAAGGGGAATTGGAAATGTTATTTTTGCAGTAAGCAAGCTATGTATCACTTCAGGGATATCATATCCTGTATCCTATTCAACTGTGTGCCCTTTCCTGTTCAACTTTTTACTTATCTGAAGGTTCAATACTGGTATCTTCTTCAAAAGCCTAAAAGGGTGTCTCTGAGCTTCAGCGCTGCAAAGTATATTCTTAATCTCTTGTTTCTAGTTATCAATCTTGTCCCCACCAGACTTCCTTTTTTATATATATGACAAAGTTTCCTTCCTGAGTAGCTTCCTTTAACGTTTTCTACAGATCCTCCTTCATTCATCGTTGCTTTCTGTTATGAGTGTAAGTTTGGCTACTTACTGTTTTAATTCTCATATTTTTCCTTCAAGCATTGCTATGAATATAGTTTAGATTATTTTCAAGCAAAATATAATGGCACTACACATCAGAATTACACAACTCATTCTTTTTGCTTTTATTTTTGTCTTTCTTTGAATATTTTCAAAAGAGAAACTTTTATTTAGTTTTGCTCTCAGGTTATCATTTTAAGGACACGCATGTACAACTATATGGAACTTTTTCATAAATAAAAATAAGCAAATACAATTTATAAAGTTGAAATGCAATATTTAATTTGTTCTGAATTATTATGGATTTTAATGGTTCTGGATTGGCTGCTATGGTGCAGTTGTGAGTCAGCAGGTGGAGAGAGAAGGGGGAGAAGCCCAGATATGGTCTCTGAGTGCAGCTGTGCTGTCACAACGATTTATGAACTGATCTGACTGCTAGCCAGGATTGTTATGGGGCAGATGGAAACAGGAGTCCCTTTGGTCATGCCCCATATACAGCATAGGTGTTGGGGAATAAAGGCCTGGAGGGGAGCCCACTATTTTTTATTGTTGAGGAATATACTGTTGGTCTGACCTGCAAAGAAAAGAAAGAGAAATATACATCACCCCTTTCAGCAATTATTGCAAATTGTTGAAAAGATTGTGTTAGACATTTTGATTGGAAAGAAACCTCATATTAAGTGTGTGGGAGAGTTTACTCATGTAGTTGTGATTTTCTTGCCCTGGGAGGGAGAAGGGAATGAGAAAGTCAATACAAGGCTTTCATTGGCAGAAAAAAGTGACATCCCAGACAGAAGAATGCCCAAGACGGAGGGCAGATGGGAAAGGAGAGAGATGGCTGGAAGGGTGGGCAGAGGGAGATGCATCACACAATATCTATGCAAAGTTGACTGATGAGATCCAAGAAGGCAAGATTCATGGAGCATATTCTGCAGTAATTCCCTTCCTATTAGGAAGACATGGAAGGCAGAGGGGGGAGGAGGAAAAAGGAGGGAACTGGAAGGAGCAAAAGAAAAGGTAGTTATTAGTGAATAGAGAAAGAGGTTTGCAAAAGTGACATTTTGTAAATATAAGTTCTTAGTGATTGCAAATCATTAGATATAGTAAAAGAGCCATAAAAGCTTGTACGGTCGCTATCAATGTGTTACAATTGTTCTCTTCAATAATAAACACAAACCCAGCTTTCAAAGAACCCATGGTCACACTTTGTTACTGAAAGCTTAATGGTTTAGCAAAATTCAGTATTGATTTAATGTGCCATATAATTTTAGGTGTGCCTGGTCACAACACTGAAAGGCTATCAAACATTTTACTTTTATTCTGTTTTGATGACTTTATATACAAGTCATAAAGTCACTTTACTATCATTAGTTTGGCTATAGAATGTTTGAAAAGTAATTTCAATCTTTGCTGATGAGGTCATTAGATTGCTGTTAAATACAAAGACTGATAATAAATTACTCTAAATATTATTTTCTAAACCACCAAGCAGGGTTTTGATTCTGGTAGGTTTATGCCTCCCCACTGCAGTTGTACAGTTGAAATTGAAGTTTTACTGTTGGAATTAAAATGAAACATCAATGCTTATCATATAAGATTGGGAAGTTCCTTATTAGCGATGAAGCTTACCAGGGAACTCTGAAGATAAATAGCTGATAAATAGTCATATATACATACCAACTTTCTTGAGAGAGTGTGAATTGGCCAAGTACTACTTAAACAGGTACTAAATACTATTAACATTTATAGTTATCATTCTATCATAATTGTGAGTTACAGAGAACTCCCTTGCCCTTAGTAATTCCAGGAGACAAAATGGCAAAAGAGATGCCTGGAGTGTGGCTGAAGGAACCTGAAAAATGAATTTGATAGAGGACAGGTAAGAGCTTTACATAAGGATTTCATAAGGATTACCTGATAGTGATAAGAGCAATAATTGTTCCATTCAATTGTGTGTGTGTGTGTGTGTGTGTGTGTGTGTGTGTGTGTGTGTGTGTGTGTGTGTGTGTGTGTGTACAGTATATTCAATGCTACTGTGAATACAATTTTAGGCACCTGGTGGAGAAAGTTTTTTAGATCCACTTTGAGTTGGATTCTGGCTGTGCAAGTCCTTTGGAGCTGACTGAAGATGGTTTAGCAGAATTATGGGGAAGAGTTTAAGCTTGTTGGTCCCAAGGGAATGGCAGAGTCCTCAACGATGGAAGTACAAGTACCTGAATATTAGATTAATGTCACTTGTGATTGGCCTTTCATGTAGTTAGATGAATGCAATGTTGGTGGAGGGAAGAGGATGGGATACTCCAGCTTATAAAGAGGTGGTTGTTTGTCCTTTGTTCAAGAAGGTCATCCCTGGATTTGTTAGCATTATACAATTTTCACTGAATTTCCAACCTTCTTTTTTAGAAGTTGAGAAGTTGGTTACTTTAAAGTGCCTGAAAAAACATATTATATGGATCCTTTTCAGGTGCTAGACTGGCATACAGCATCAAGAAGATATTGTAGATTACTTTTGGCAGAACCGTCCATCCATGCTAGCTCTCCTTGATATCTCCAGTGTCCTTCTGGATTGGTTCACAAATTAAGAAGAAGAGACAGTGTGTTCCAGTGATTCTCCTTCTACCTTTGGGGCCAACTTTGGTTGGCATTTGAATGGAAAAAGATCTGGTCTTAGACCCCTCCTTATGGGGTTCCTCAGAGTTCTATATTCTTTCTGCTTGTGTTTAACATCTACTGTATGTGAAACTACTGAATGAGATAATTTGTTGACAGGGAATCAATATTGTCATATGTGGGCCCTCCAACTCCATTAATTGCCAGCCAGTATGTTGTAGTTGAACATTATGGGAGTTGATGGAGACAATTTTGTGTAGCAGTTATAACATCAGGCTAGGAACTAGGAGATCATGAGTTGTAGTCCCGTCATAGGCACAAACCCGGCTGGGTCTCCTTGGATCAGTCATTCGGCTCTAGGAAGGAAGCAAAACCACTTCTGAAATCTTGCCAAGAAAACTGCAGGGACCTGTCCAGGCAGTTACCAGCCATTAAAAAAAACCTTACTCAAAGAAACTCCCCCCCCACCCCAAATCTAGAAATTGAAGTCAACAGAGTTGAAAAGGAACCAAGCTGGGAATTATTTTTCTAGGAAACTGCTCATCATTATGTAGGAGAATACGGCAGGAGGTAATACTATAATAATTGGATATATACACAACTGCATTTTATTGGCTGTATTATTAATGTCAATTGAAGATATAATACCCATTCCAAATAGCATATTGGAATGATTATGGTTGGGTGCACAATCAAATAGATGTTTAGATTGATCTGGCATTTTTATCCAACTAACATCTTTTTCCCAAGGCACCCAGGATATGCAGATGTCATTGGTTGATGATGTTAAATGTATCATCACAGAATGTAAGCTGTTCTTTTGCAAATGGCTGATGCTGACTTTGTTAATGCTGATGGTGCTCAAATGGTGCTTTAGATGCCCAAGTTCCTTTGCTATTGGAGCTACCTTTGATTTCCTTTGCCACAGTCTTTTTATTTCTATTTGCAGGTCTTTGTATTTTATGATTTTCTCCAGTTTGTTTTTTTCTATTCTGTTGTGTCCAAGTATTATTATTGTTGTTTTGGTTGTTTTTCTTGTTAAAAAGAAATAGCGTTAATAACCAACATTACAGTTTGGATAAATAAAATGCATTTCAGTCCTATGAATTAAATAAAAATATATTTATCCCATTGTTTCATATGATATTTAAAAAATGCATTACCAACACTCTTTATACCGTTATGTTTCTTTTATTGAAAAACATTATTGCATAAAACTACATTCCCAAGAAAGCTTGAATTAACTAAAAAAAAAGCTGCATCTGATGTTCAATAGTGCAATTTACATAGCTACTGTATAATATAAAACATTTTACAGGGAATAAAAAACAGAATAATTATATAGAATATTAGCCAGAAAGCTAGTTTTTGAAAGAAATGAAATACTTGAAAAATGAATCAAATGGCATATTTATGATTTTTATCTTTTTATCTTTTTTGCAAACCCGCATAACAAATAGCTGTGTTCAGAATTTTATATATATAATTTAATTAACAGGAAAACCATTATAGCTCATTGGTTAGCTTCATCTAATCACTTTTATGTCACTACAAAGCAATTATTTTCTACCGACTTATGGTGAGATCAGCATGGAATTGCATTTTGCACTGGGATCAAGATTTTTCAGCATTTGCAGATCACAAGCCAATTTGAATAGCTGAATGTACATTCAATCTTCTAATTGTTAAATTAGATCATGACAAGAAAAGGGACATATATGTAGTGGCAGGTGATTTGTTTAAAATTTCAGTCACTTTATGTTTTAAATTTCCCATTTATAAGCTGGACAAATAGTAATTTTAATGGCTATTTTAAGTAGAGGAAGTTATAAAATATAAAGGACTAATGTTTGTCTTTTAAATCCATAAACCAGCCTTGAATCTGGTTAAAAATCAGCATTGCCTAATTTTGGATCTTACCAGTACTGAAAAATGCCTTCTGATTAGACAAAACTATGAAATATTTCTAGTCTATTGGAGTAATTTCTAATAGCTGTCCTTAGCAACATCCCGAACCACAGAATTTTAAAATCAATTCAATTAAATTAATAATCTCAATATATATTCACATGTACTTAACTTAAACTTAACTTTGCATTAACTTAAAAGAAATGCAAACGTACCAAAATTACAGATGATTTATATATATTATGGTTCAGTTGATTTTTAATAGATACAAGCCTCACAAAATTTGTTCCATATAATCTTTGTTTAAAGTCTGAATTGGAAACTAGGAATTGGTGTGTGTAGGGGGGAAGCCAACACAGTTTGGAAAGTGTAGTTTAGTCGAAGAATCTGTGCATACATTTGTAATCTTAATCTATAAATACATTTGTAATGTAATTATATTCACAGGCTGCTAATCTGATTCAGTGATTATGAATCTTTCTGGACAAGAAAAAACTAGATTTTGCTTTTAGCATACAAGGCCACAAGTGATAGAGCATTCCTGGAAACACCTTAACAATCTTTCCCGCCTTGGAAGCTAAACAGGTGTGTTCAGCAGGAAAGTTTTGCTCCTTTTAGATGTGTGTACAATTTCATGATACGCAGTGTAGCTTGCTTTGATGGTGTTTTTATTTATTGATTTTTAAATCCAAACATGTGGAGAGAGAGGCCCCATTTTTAGATTGTGGATCACACATCCTCCTCTTCCTCCTCCTCCTCCTCCTCCTTCTCCTCCTCCTCCTCCTCCTCCTCCTCCTCCTCCCATGATTATTATTTGACTCTCCAAGCAATGATTATGCAAGAGCATGGATGCAATCTTGTCCCTGAGGGAGGCAAAATTTTCAGCCTATATTTCGGTGGCGTAGTTGGGTACTTATTTCATTTTTATTGCATTTTTTAAAGAACAAGAAAAATTGCATTGCTTAAAATCAGTTATGTGCTGCCAGTTGCATGATGATGGGAGAATGGGGAGTTTATGTACTCCAAGCGCTTTCCAAGGTTAACCATTCTTGCATGCATCCTTTTTTGAAAGTACATATAGATTTTTTTTAAAGAAAATACCTACTATAGTGCAAAGACCATGCTAAACCTTAAAAGGAGTTGTCAGACAATACCTCCTAATCAGGCACCTTCCAAATAGTTTGGGGATTTTGAAAGCTGCAGTCAAATTACATCTGGACTGTGCCAAATTGCAAAAGACTGCACTAAGAAGTAGACATGGCTTTGTGACAAATAACTCTCTTCTCAACAGTTTAATGACCAAATTTATGTGCTGTGTCAGCCCAACTTTGATTTTGCTCAGCATTCTTGATATATTTGGAGTATATAAACCATGACTTCTCATACGGAAAACAATTACATTACTAAATGGGACTTTCCATTCTAAATTGCTTTTTGGAATGTAGGACAGTGACCTTGCTATTTAACTATATTTTTTAACTTACTTCCCCCCCTCAGTTCAGAGAACCAATGTGCATGCCACGTTCAAGAATAAGGTGGAAGTTTCTGCCCCTGGAAAAATGGATGAATTAAAGGATTGAAATGCATCGTGGGAGATGCAGTTGCATTCAGCGGTGGAGTGAACCAAGTAGGAATAAAGGCAGTAGGAGGCAGGGATGGGATTGCCAGTTGGGTGACAGGGTGAATAGGAGTGGCTGATACCAAGTGGAAAGGATGACCAGACAATAGTGCTGCGTGAGTTGGCAGGAAGGTTGAAGCAAATGGTGAAATTGATACGGGTGCAAGATGAGCCTGTGAGAATGGATGTATATGGGTTAGATTACTGCTGTGTGGATGAGCCCCATTGGACAAAGCCAAGCTTTGCAAAAAGGTTTGATGGAGGGTGGCAACAGAAGTTTGCTGCTGGATTGGAACAGACTGAACTGCTGGAGGTGCAGAGAATGTGGCTGGTTCAGTAGTAGACAGAACCTTGAGATGTTTTGCTACAAGTTGTTTCTGCATGTGCTGCTGGGCCTGTAGCTGTAGAAACCTGTATTTATCTATTTCATCAGGGGAAAATATTATAGGATGTTGTGATAAAGGAGGGGAGATGCACTGATTATAAAGGTCAGTCTCATATTCTGTTTCATTGGATTTATGCATAGCATTGTCAGGGAAATAGTTTAGCTCTTCTTCTGCTTGATGCAAGTCTGCCCTTGCGTTGTATTCTTCTTTGGTGTCAGTAAAATTTGGAGCAAGAGAATATTTATGAGAAACAAAAGCACCAGGAAAATCACCTGTCATTGGATCACAGCTTGGCAAAAGAAGTTGTGTTTCATCAGTTAAGAGATCTGTCTTCTCTTTTATTGTTGTGCTTGCTTCCATATTTTGGGTTTGGTAGGTGGTTCCTCTTTGAATTAAGTCTTGGAGCAGGACATTACTGTAGCTAGTGTTGCCCATAATATTATCTAGGGTCAAACCTTCATTTGTGTTGTTTTCCATTTCCCCAGTTTCATGATTCCACACACAGTTCATGTCAGCACTGTGTGTGTTCTCCTGTGAAGGCAGTATTGTTTCAGTCTCCATGGAAGATGTGCCAGACACATTACAGGGGGCATCTATCCTGCAAGCCTTCGAAAAGCTGCCAGTGCTTCCAATTTGCCCCTGGTTTCTTTTGGATTTTACCTTTTGTAAAAGTAGCTTGGCAGTTAGTGACTTCTGTCTTGCTGCTTCCTTTTCTAACCAGTTGACAGAGCAAATTCCATGCTTATGGTTAGAGGCACAGTTCACATTCTGGTTCTCTGAATGAACAGAGCAGGGGTTTTTTTCTTCACCGGTTCTCATAGTCTTTTTGTGTTTGTTCCAGATATGTACTGATTCCTTCATGAATGATCCTGAATTGCTACCTCTAGATTGAGTGGGACTTGATGATGTTTCACTGCTTCCTGAATCATGGATGCAAGAACCTTGGGAGCTGGTACATCTGCTCCTGCTGTGTTTACAGACAGGATATCTATTTGTACTTTGCTTTGCTCTTTCTCTTTGTAGCAAGTGCCCATATTTCAAATATCGTTGACATTTTATTGGATGCCTCTGAGTACAATCTTCAGATCGCTGGCTTTTTTTGTGGATAAAGCAGTCCACATCTGCTTCATCAGAAGAGGAAATGCAGTTGTGCTTTTGGTGTTTACATTTCTGTCTTCCAATTGATTTTTGTTTCCTTTTGTAACAAAAAGGCAGATTACCTCTACTATGATTGCTTGATCTATGATTACAGTAGCAACTTGTGTCACTAGTCTCACTATTGGTGGAGATGTCAGAATAATTAGACTGTCTGTCAGACCAGGGTTTTTGCAAAGGGCAGAATTTCCAAAAATCATTAGCAAAACTCACATTGTTTTCCTTTTCCAAGCATTCATCAGGGCAGTCTAACTTACAATCAAGAAGCGTATCTTTTCCACTTTCATTTATGTTACTTGTACAAGTGACCAAATCCAGATTGGTTTGCTCCTGGGAATACATTAAATCACATTTTCCACATTTTCCCTTTTTTGCCTTAGACGCCAAAGGATAAATGCAAACATTTTCACCAACTTCATCCTGTACTATTGTTTCACAGTTATGAAAGTGTTGTGCTAAAGATCTCATACACATTTCTGTATGGTGATTTGTTGCTATTGTACAATGCCTTTGTGAGCAATCAAGGTGAGCAGGCACATTGGATATATTTTCGTTCAAATCATCCGAAATGTACTTTGGAGCACTACAATTAATTTTGTTTTCTTTCTCTTTATATAATTTTGGCTGACACTTTTTGAGATACAGAGCACTGCTCTTCTTTGGCTTTAAAATGTTATCTTTTCTAATGAACAATTGATTCTTCTTGGAAAGATCCAAGACATGATTTTCATTTATATCCATAGTTCTTGAATACTCTATAGAAACGTCTGGATTGATTTCATGCTGCCCATTGTCTTTATTGGATGAAGGAAGTCTAAAGTCAAAATATAATGGATTGCAGCCATAAGAAATAGAAGGTTCTGTTTTCGTAAACAAAAGAAGTTCTATGGGCCAATGGAAGGCTTTGCTGCCATCTTTACTCAGTACGTGAAGAAAAGGAAATGTTTTAGGCTTAATTTCATGAACCAAACCATCATTTTTTGATGTTTCATTATCTGAAGCCACATTTTTTGAAGAATCAGAAGAGCATTTGAATATACAGGGATTAAAGTGCATTGCACATGAATGTCCTCCTTCAGATGACTGTTGGCCTGGGAATTCGGAGTCACATTCTGTTAGCAAGATGTTGCTGTGTCTGTAATCTGTTTGCTGTATACAAGCACTAGTAGGTTGGCACTGAGATGTGATGAAACTTTGTATAGATTTCCGAGTCTTGACCAGTTGTCTTGATTTTATATCAGGAGAGCTGGCACATTCCAAATCTAGAGAATGCTGTTTCTCCTTATAAAATGGAAGATGAGTTTCCACTGATTCTCTGTTGCTGTTTTGGTTATTTTGTTTATGTGGTTTATTTTTTACAGCCAGATTGTATAATTCCGGGCTGTCTTGCTGGCTTAATCGCTTTTGCACATTGGTTTTCCTCATGCTGCATATATGTGTGCAAGTGTAACATTCCTCGGCAGCTTGATTCAATTTTTGCTTTGGTGACCCAACGTGGTCATGTGCTTCTTCCACATTCTCACTGAAGACAGATGCAGATGACTCAAGCTTCAAGTGGACTTTTTTAGAGAAGGAAAAGGACACCCCTGTCCTGTTACAAGTGTTCGTGCTGCAGGGGAATGCTGGAGACATATGGTTTTTAAGCAAACGGTGTCTCTCTATGCATGATTGATCCTTGTTTAGCAAAGGTTCCTGTAGTTTTTCGGAATGGCGGCTGGCGGAACTTTTTGCTTCATCTGCAGTCTTGGCTTTGTCTTCTTGAGCTAAGAGAAAAGTGTCTTGTGCTTGTTGCTGTGGTTGTTCTACAACTACCTGGGGACTTTTAAACATGGGTCTGCATCCGGCAACACTAGAAATAAATAATATAATGAAAACAACTTAAGTTAAAATGAATTTAATTTTCAGCATACCCTGTTAGAAAGTATTAGCCTGGGTAATTAGGATGATGAAATGGAATTCATCACCATCAGGACCCAATATGGCATTGGAAAGAATGTAATAATAACATGCTGAATTGATCACAATCAACATAAACATGGTGTCTTTGGCCTCATTCCATGTGAGGTAGTTAATGAACACAGCATGCCGTGAAGGTTCACTGAAGCCTGAATTAATGTAGTAGATAGGATGTGCAGCCCAGTGAGCTGAACTACAGGCATGCATAGTTTAGTAAAGATGTGCCTGAAAATGAAATGTGCAAATCTACAAAAATCTACATACATTACTATCCTCACTGCTTTTACTGACAAAGGTTTGCTTTTGATTATAGTATTATGAACAGCTTCATCCATATCTCTAATACTAGTGAACTAAGAGGCTATATACTTGTAGAAATTATGCATATGGAAGAAGTTTTGGATCAGATTTTTATTATGTCTGTATTATTTCAATACTTAACTCAGCATTGGTTTGTTGTAGAATCTCTTTTTTTTTTTGCACATATGATATTTTGGAAGACCTTTTACAGTCTTCAGTTAACTTTTTAATGACTTGAAAATATAATCATAGTTTATTAATATAGATATGTTTTCCCAATATGGTATCCTTCACATGTGTGAAACTATACACTCTGTCCTCTTGAACTCATCTCAGATACATTGGCTGTGACTGTTGGGAATTATACTAAAAGACATTTGGAAAGTAGTAAGAGGTACGATGGCCAATTGATTATTTTGATAATCAATGACATAAATAATATATCATCCCATTGCTGAAACAGTATATCCAGTATTTCTTACCAAGCTGAGCTACTTTGATGGGCAGTGAAAATAGCACTAGCAGCACTAGCACTTAGACTTATATACTGTTTCACAGTGCTTTACAGAACCTCTCTAAGCAGTTTACAGAGTCAGCCTGTAGGTGGCGCAGTGGTTAAAGTGCGGCAATGCAGTTCAGCAGTTCAAATCTCACCGGTTCAAGGTTGACTCAGCCTTCCATCCTTCTGAGGTCGGTAAAATGAGGACCCAGATTGTTGGGGGCTATATGCTGAACTCTGTAAACCGCTTAGAGAGGGCTGTAAAGCACTATAAAGCAGTATATAAGTCTAAGTGCTATTGCTATTGCTATTGCTAACCTATTGTCCCCAATAATCTGGGCCTTCATTTTTCTGACCACAGAAGGATGAAGGCTTAGTCAACCTTGAGCCAGAGAGAAGCGAATTGCTGGCAGTCAGCAGAATTAGCCTGTAATACTGCATTCTAACCACTGCACCATCACGGTTCAGTGAAATGAAATATTATGGCCATATATTATGATAAAGAGTACAGCATGAGGAGAAGAAGACAAGATGGTGGCCCAATATATTCCTTTCTTCCTCTACGTTTTCAGTGAGAATGATTCAATTTGATTTTGTTCAACAATCAGATTTTTTTAAATCTCAAAATCTTTCTGTCTCTTTGAACAAATTTGTAAAAATTGATAAGATCTTAACAAACAATATTCAGATCAGGTGTGTTCAGCATGGATGGGACCATGTTATTGCCACTTGCCATCTGTAGCTATTAAAGATTCCTAGACTGTAAAGATCCGTACTGTGAATCTAGGACCACAAATATGACAAGTGTCAAGATAATGCAAGAATGAAACATCCAAAATCCCCTGCCTCTTTGGAAGAATATATCAATTCAATAATTTTATCCATAATTTGAAATAGGATTTTTTTTCTTTCCATCCCATTTAGGAAGATATATGATGTTTCTAAAAATTCTTTATTAAAAGGAACTGATTACCCATCCCTAAGCAATGGGCTATCTGGGCTTCTCACTGTGACCATCACATAGTCAAATCTCATTAGCTATGTGATCATCACAAAGGATATAATCCTTGCCTATACAAGAAAGCAAGAAGGATTTTAAAAATAAAAATAAATCAAAGCATTTATTGGGAGGGGCTGCAAACAGGGACAGGAAGAGTAAAATATTGGGATCTTTAGATTTCTTTGGGCCTGGTGGTTTTTTTTGCAGAATTTTTATTTCCCAATTGATGATGTTACCTAGTTTGGTAATGAAACATCTGCACGTAAACCACAAATCAGAAAGTTTCAAGGACCCCATGGTTCAACTCTGAGCTACAAACATTCTCTTGTAAGAGTAAAACAGTTTATTGTGGGGGAGGGAGTATTTAGCCAGACTTCTCCTTTATTTGTGGCATAATGAAAATGTTTGAAAATGTTGAAAATGTTTATTCTGAAAAATTCATCACAGCACTATTAAAGTAATTTCATAGAGATTAGAAAGAGGGAAAAAGTCCAACATTCAAATGCCAAAGAATTATTGCAATTTTATTGTTTGTACAATAAGGATGTTGGCATGAAGGATGAAGAAAATTCTCTGTGTTATATAAAGTAGAAGTAAAGCCATGGAGATTTCTCCTGGGACTATCAGGAAAAAAAGAGACAAGATTAAAATGTAATATTAGTTCCAAAGACGTACCATTCTGACTGCTTCCGCAACTCAGCCAACTGATGAAGTCGTTTGAGAGCTTTCTCCTGCTTCTTTTCATCCTTCCAGGATTTTGAAGCCACGTTTCGTGCAAATTCCCTTTGTTTCAGCTCTTTCAATCTCTATGTGAGGAAAAAAAGAATAAAAAGATGGTGCATTTCTTAGCATGTCTATGCAGTTCCAAGCACCCATAAATTCAGTCTAACAATATATAAGATGCAAAGCTGATTCTATGCAAGTATAATTTAATAAATAAGTTAGAACTTTAACAGGTTTTTTTGAGGGGGAGAATTTATCTTGACATAAAATTGTATTTCTAATTACAATATGTAGAGCAGTGTTTCTTAGCAACTTTAAGACATGCGGCCTTAAGTTTCCAGAATTCTGGGAGTTGAAATCAACATGTCTTACAGATGCCAAGGTCAAGAAACACTAAGAGGAAGACTACCAAGAACTGTGAAAGTACTCAAAGCAAGTACAAGATTCTGTGTATTCTGAACTTCAGAAACCAAAGTTTCTATTATCTTCACAAAGCTTACCGTATTTTTCAGAGTATAAGACGCACCGGAGTATAAGACACACCTTAGTTTTTGGGGAGGAAAATAGGGGAAAACAATCTGCCTACCAGGTATTCATCTGGCTAGCATCCTTAGTCTGGTCAGCTTCAGCACATTATTTTATCTCCTGGTTAGGACTTAAAAAAACCTTCTTCTGAGAGAGTAACAGTGAAAGAGCATGCAAGCCAGTAAGAGCTGGGAAGATCGTTAGCACCTAGTTAGGGCTAGAAAAAAACTTATTCAGAGCAAGTAGAGCAATGAAAAAAACCCTGCAAAGACTTAGGTCTGGAAAAACATTCTTCTGAGAGAGTAACAATGAAAGAGCCTGCAAGCCGGTAAGAGCTGGGAAAATAGTTAGCACCTGGTTAGGTAGGTAGAAAAAAACTTATTCGGAGCAGCTTCGGCACATTATTTTATCTCCTGGTTAGGACTTAAAAAAACCTTCTTCTGAGAGAATAACAATGAAAGAACCTGCAAGCCGGTAAGAGCTGGGAAGATAGTTAGCACCTGGTTAGGGCTAGGAAAAAACTTATTTGGAGCAGCTTCAGCACATTATTTTATTTCCTGGTTAGGACTTAAAAAAACTTTCTTCTGAGAAAATAACAATGAAAGAGCCTGCAAGCCGGTAAGAGCTGGGAAGATCTGTTAGCACCTAGTTAGGTCTGGAAAAAAAAAGCTACATTCGACGTATAAGACGCACCCAAATTTTCAGCCACTTTTAGGGAGGAAAAAGGTGCATCTTATACTCAGAAAAATACGGTAAGTAATTCAAAAATGCCAAATGTAGAGGTTCTTCCCTCAAGTATGCAGAGAGCAAACAGTTGGCATCGTAAGAATATGAGGCTTGTAACTGACTTGAGCACAACATTTGCAGACTTATATTGAACTCTGGCATCTCCATGTTGAGACAAGAATTAAAATACAAATGGAAACTTCTTAAAAATACATTGATACGTCCGTATTTTATGCTACCAAAAATCTTATAGTTATTTCCATGCTGCAGCACAGGTTTTTTTTCAAACTTTTTTCCTCAAAACCACCAAGTTCCTTGAGAACTGAGGAGGAAAAATTGAAATCGAATTCAGCCAATTTTCTGTCACTAGAGCTTTGCCTCTTGATCAGGGTTTCCAGGAAACATGTTATGCAGCCTGAAAAGCTTAAAACTTCCTGCTTTGTCCAACAATAAATTGGCCATATAATTGTTGATGAGACTTTACATGGCTGTACTTAGAACAGCTTGACTGAATACAATCAAGAAATGCATTGCATTGTTGGAAAATACTCACCCTTCAGAGTTAATTAAATAACACCAGAAAAGTACTGTATTTTTCGGAGTATAAGACGCACCTTTTTACCCCCAAAAAGAAGGTGAAAACTTGGGTGCGTCTTATACACCGAATGCAGCCCCACCCACCCAGCCACCCCCGCTCTTTGGCCTCTGTCTTCCAGCAATTTACCTGCTTGCAGGAAAGAGGGAAGAGCCTGTAAAGCCAAGCAAGTCAGTAGCAGTTTCCCGATCTACAGCTGATTAGGTTTGCCACGTGGGAAAATGAAAGTGAAACTAACTACAAAGAGGCAACTAGCTGAGAGAGACACGCAGATTTTTATTTTTTGCTGAACTGGATGGAAGGGGGTAAGTGAATAACTATAAATGTCTGTAGAATGTTCAAATTATTAGACTTATTTTTTAAAGACTGCTTTATTATTGTTCTAGAACCAGGGGTCTCCAACCTTGGCAACTTTAAGACTTGTGGACTTCAACTCCCAGAATTCAACAGCCAGCTTTGTTAGCTTTGCTGGCTGTGGAATTCTGGGAGTTGAAGTCCACAAGTCTTAAAGTTGCCAAGGTTGGAGATCCCTGTAAATATAGACAACTTAACAAAATGAAGCTTTTTAAAATAAATGCTTGCTCTGAAGAGGCCCAGTGCTATTGTATCTTCTTTTAAATAATAGAGAATAATGTATACTTCCAGAAATTTTAATTAATTTTAACAGCTCTGTACAAGTATAGTATGAAATGTAACAGTGTCCTGTTTAGTATTAGAGTTTTGTTACCTTGGAGTAGCTCTATTTAAATAATTGGGAAGAGTTAGTGTGACTACATTTAAGAAAACTTTCTGGCATAATGTACATTTCTCCAATTCTTTGCTATTTCTATGGGTCAGGCACACATGCACAGAAATACACAGCAAACAGTGTATATCATCTGTGCTGTTTGCTGTCTGGCAAATTGCTTTGAGGCAGAGGCCTTTTTCCCTTGCTTTCCTCCCCCAAAACTAAGGTGCGTCTTATACTTCGGTGTGTCTTATACTCCGAAAAATACGGTAGCTCTAAACAATAGCAATACTTATTGTTTAGCACCAAAAGCGCTCGATTTTTAAAAACAGCAAGCAACACATTTTTTAAGCATGGAATTCCACCCTGAATCAAGTCCTAGCATCCATTTTTGCTTTTGACTTGAAAAAAAAATTAGCATCTCGGCAACTGTTTTTCTGACTGCAGCATCACACATTTTCTTCACCAGGCACCAAAAATACTCAATTTTTAAAAACAGCAAGCAATACCATTTTTAAGCATGGAATTCCACCCCAAATCACGTTATAGCATCCTTTTCTAGCGTCATTTCCTTTTGATTTATGGGCACCTAATCTAATCACTCGTTTTCTTCCCCGGGAACCAAAAAGGCTCGATTTTTAAAAACAGCAAACAACACCTTTTTAAAGCATGGAATTCCACCCCGAATCACATTCTAGCATCCATATTTGCTTTTGACTTGAAAATTTCCCCCCCGCTTCTGACAGTAGTCAGAACAATAGTCACTATATGCCCATTTGTAATGTAGAACATGCAAACAAAATACACAACAATAGCATCTGTGTAGCTGTTTGTGCTTGATTTGTCGGCAGCAAGCCAACACTATTGAGCAATATTAAAATACTTGTGCTCATTCATAAGGATGCTCAACCAAGAGAAGAAACTTGAGAATTAACACAATTACATTTTACATGCTATAAGAGTACCTAACTGGGTGGATAAATCTTGTCAAATGTGCCAAAATATGATTTATTTTATAGAATCCCACTGCTTGTACTTTGGCTTCTATAAATAAGAATAGCAAGATGTTTTCAGACAGAATTATTGTATTGGTCAAAAGATGTATAAGATTAGCTGTAAAGACATCTGAATCCTATCAGTCGGTGGCCTTAGCAGTATTAAACCAGCAAGAATATTAAGAAGCACTGCTGCTTAATTCAATATCCTATTGCCAGAGTTAGAGACCATTAGTACATTCAAAAGAGCAGTAATATACAGAAAATCATACCAGGAAAGGAACATGTTTTGACAGGCAGGCTAGCTGATATCAAGGGTTAAGTACCCTTGTGAATGAGCTGGGGTCATTTTGTAGTCCCGCTAGCAAAAGTTTCCTTTTAAATAAATACCCTAGAAGGATTTCAAAGTGTTTTTTGAATATACAATGCTGTGGTTACAGTATATTAGATGTGCAGATACAAAATTTGTTTTTATAACTAAGCAGAAATCCCAAGCATAAAATGAATAAGATAAAGTTATTAAAAAGCATAATTGGGATGTATTACTGAAGCATACAGTATTAGCCATCTAAGCAATCAGTGAAGAGAACAGTGCGAGAAATTGCATTTACCATGGTAACTGATATTCTAAAAATAACTTTGAAAGCCTTTTACTTTTCAGGATTAAATGTATGAGAAAGGTAACTTTAACTTAAACCAATACATTTCGGTGTGTTTTAAGTAACCACAGTAATAATAATATATTTACCTAAAAGGAACAAAATACTAAATTAAAGATGATCCCTTCGAAAAAAAGAAAAAGTAGAAATATACAATCACAAATGTATGTATGTATGTATGTATGTATGTATGTATGTATGTATGTATGTATGTACACACACACTAGGGGGCCCAGTGGCTCAGTGGTTAAAGACATTGAGCTTGCCAGCTGACAGTCTGGGTTTGAGACCAAAGTGCTGTGTAACGGGGTGAGCTCCCATTGCTCGCCCAGCTCCTGCTCACCTAGCAATTCAAAAGCATGCAAATGCAAGTAGATAAATACCGTATTTTTCTGAGTATAAGACGCACCTTTTTCCTCCCTAAAAGTGGCTGAAAATTTGGGTGCATCTTATACTCTGAATGTAGCTTTTTCGAAGCTTTTTCCCCAGCCCTAACCAGGTGCTAACGATCGTCCCAGCTCTTACCGGCTTGCAGGCTCTTTCATTGTTACTCTCTCCGAAGAATGTTTTTCAGCCCTAAGTCTTTGCAGGGTTTTTTTCATTGCTCTACTTGCTCCGAATAAATTTTTTTCTAGCCCTAACCAGGTGCTAACGATCTTCCCAGCTCTTACTGGCTTGCAGGCTCTTTCATTGTTACTCTCTCTGAAGAAGGTTTTTTTAAGTCCTAACCAGGGGATAAAATAATGTGCTGAAGCTGACCAGACTAAGGATGCTAGCCAGATGAATACCTGGTAGGCAGATTGTTTTCCCCTATTTTCCTCCCAAAAACTAAGGTGCGTCTTATACTCTGGTGCGTCTTATACTCCAAAAAATACGGTAGGTACCACTTTGGTGGAAAAGTAACAGCATAGTATAGTCATGGTGACCACATGATCATGGAAGTCTTCAGACAACGCTGGCTCCCTCAGCTAAAAATGGAGATAAGCACCACCCCCTAGAATTGCACATGACCGGACAGGGGAAACTTTTACTTTTACCTTTTTATATACACCCACCCACCCATCCACCCACACACACCCACACACACACCCACACACACCCACACCCACACCCACACACACTTTTATGCAATGTTCAACTTCATTATTTTATCACCTCAGGCTGAATCTTTTCCTGGTAATTCCCTTTTTAACAAATGTTTGCATGTATATATCCTTACTGGCCAGGAGACATATATCCCATAAGAGCAAGACAATGTATCTTTATCTCTTGGTCTCTTGGTCAGTTGATTTATCTATATTTGCACTAGTTCATCTTAGCTGCCAATTGCACTCTTTCCTTAATAGGTAAACTCTTCAGACAATTACTTACGCCTTGGTCATATCATGGACTGGGTTATTACATTACACTCTCCGTGGAATTCTCCCTGAGGACCATCTGGAAACTGCAGCTGGTCCACAATTCCATGGCACATACAGTGAGAGTTGTTTTTCATGTCATCATTGCTACATGAGATGTATTGGTTGCCAGTTGGCTTCTGGATGCAATTCAAAGCCTGGATCATTACATATAAAGCCTTTTGTGGTATAGGAGCTGGACAACTAATCTCTAATTGTTTCTCTCTGCCCACTACATTCTGGCAGAATGGATGCTTTCCATATTCTATCTATTAAATATTGCCATCTAACAGGATTAAAGAAATATGCTTTCCCCTGGCCATCTCCCCCCCAAAACAACATGTCCCCAAAGATAGCAATATTAATACTTCTTAGACTTATATACCACTTCACAGTGCTTTACGTTCCTAGCTAAGCGTTTGACAGTGTAGTAATCATAGACACGGACACATGGTTTCTTGAGCAAAGCAGTTCCGGGCTAAGAAAGGGCGGTTGTTACTTACCTGAACGCCCATTCTCGTAGGGTGGCGCTAGCCTCCAAGATTGGGATGACCTCATCCATCAGCCAATCAGGACTGAGTCTGACCTCATATAAAAGCTGTCACCGTACCATAATCCCCCTCTTGAGACGAAGGAGTAGGTCAGACCCATGGTTTATCCCCCACGCACACCTTCAGTATGTACAACACCCACAAGGGAGGGACTTGGAGGCTAGCGCCACCCTACGAGAATGGGCGTTCAGGTAAGTAACAACGCCCTTTCTCCATAGTGGGTGGCGCTAGCCTCCAAGATTGGGACATACCAAAGCAGTATCGTCCCCTAGGGAGGGTTGTCACCAGAAACGTAGACCCCGTCAGGAGCAACAACAGTCTGCAAGACCCTGCGCCCAAAATCCGCCTCAGCCGAGGCAAAGGAGTCTACTTTATAATGTCTAATAAAGGGCAACGGAGAAGACCACGTCGCCGCTCGGCACAGTTCCTCCAAGGAGGCATTGGTAGTCCAAGCTGCCGTGGTGGCGGCGCTGCACGTCAAGTGCGCCGTCAGACGTGGCGGACGAGGCAAGTCCTGTTGTCGATAAACGTCCGCGATGACTGCGCGTATCCAGCGACCAACCATCGCCGCTGAAGCCTTGCGACCCATGGACGAGGCGTGGAAACCCACGAACAAGGACTCTGAGCGGCGGAATGCAGCCGTGCGGACATTGTAGATTTTTATCGCCCGCCGGACATCGACAGCGTGCCATTTGCGCTCCGTCGGCGTTGTAGGCGGAGAGCAGAAGGAAGGAAGAACCACTTCCTGTGCCCTGTGGAAGTATGTATTGACCTTGGGCAGGAATGTGGGGTCAAGGCGAAGCACCACCCGGTCCGGATGAAAAATACAGAGATCGTCCCGGACGGATAGGGCTGCCAGTTCGGATATTCTCCGGGCTGAAGTGATCGCTACCAAAAAGGCAACCTTATGCGTAAGGTGCTGCAGCGAAACTGTCCGGAGGGGCTCGTAGGGGGCCTCGGTCAGTGCCAGAAGAACCTTCTGCAGGTCCCAGGTGGGGTACCTATGTACCACTGGAGGCGAGATATTGACCGCCGCTTTCAAGAAGCGAACGACTAAGGGATGCGTTGACAAAGGCGCAGAAGAGTGGCAGGAAAGGACCGTTGAGAGCGCTGCCACCTGACGCCGCAAGGTGCTGGGCGAGAGACCCTTGTTGAGGCCCGCTTGCAGAAATTGGAGGACCTGAATGACCGAAAGGTCGATCGGGTTAAACCCGGCGCCGACACACCAATCGTGAAACGTCCTCCAGGTGGAGTTGTAGATGCTTATGGTGGAGGCCTGGCGTGAGGAGAGCAGAGTACGGATAATGCTCTCGGGGACCCCGCGAAGAGTTAGGGTGCGCCGCTCAAGCGCCAGGTGGTCAGTTGGAGCCACTGCGGATCCGGGTGCTGAACTGACCCCTGGGAGAGCGACGATGTGGTCTGTGGGATCCTCCAGGATGGGCCGGTCGAGAGCGACCTGAGGTCCGCGAACCATGCCCGTCGCGGCCAATGGGGGGCCAATAGGATCAGTTCCGCCTGCTCGTCTAGCATCTTCCTGGTAACTCGGGGAATGAGTGGAAGGGGCGGAAAAGCGTAGAGCAGGCCCCTGGGCCATGGGCAGCGGAGGGCGTCCGTGTCCATCGCGCCGGGTGTCCGATACCGCGTGATGAAGTGCAGGAGCTTGGCATTCAGCGGGGTCGCAAAGAGGTCGACCACCGGGTTGCCAAACCGGGCAGTCAGCTCCCGAAAAATGTCCGGGTGCAGGGCCCACTCTGCCGTGTCGACGTCGTGGCGGCTGAGCCAGTCCACTGTGCGGTTCAACACCCCCGAGATGTGCTCCGCCTGGAGCGAGAGGAGGTGCCGTTCCGCCCAGAGGCCCAATTCCTTGGCCTCGGAGAGCAGGCGGCACGAGACAGTCCCACCTTGCCTGTTGACATGGGCTTTGGTGGTCACGTTGTCCGTCAACAGGAGGACATGTTGTCCAGTGAGGAGATGCTGGAATTGCCGGAGGCCCAGGGACGCCGCTCGTAGCTCCAGGAGGTTGATGCTGGCCGTTGACTCCACTGCGATCCAGGTGCCCTGTGCCATGTGAGACGATGTGTGAGCGCCCCACCCGTAGAGGCTGGCATCCGATGTCACCGTCACCCGTCGAGGCTCGAGGAAGCTGGAACCCTTGCTGATCGCCGGGGACCGCCACCAATGCAGGGACCGCCGGACCGCCGTCGGGAGCTGGACCTTGGCCGATGAGTTGGACTTGTTCGCCCGCTGAAACGGCAAAAGAAACCATTGTAGGTCTCTGGAGTGCAGTTGTGCCCAAGGTGTTATATGTATAGCGGATATCATCTTTCCCAACAGGGAGGACAGGAGGTTCAGCGGAACCCGCCCCTGTCCAAGAACCTGTTGGGTCAGAGAAGAAAGACTGAGTTGTCTTTCCAACGACAGATACACCCTGCACTCCAGAGAGTCCACAATGGCCCCCAAGTGAGTGATGCGAGTGGAAGGAGTCAAGTGGCTCTTCTCCAGGTTGAGGGAGAAGCCATGGTATTGCAGAGCGTCCATGGTAGTCTGCAGGTCCAGTTCCGCCCGGGCCAGGGAGGACGACTGAATTAAAATGTCGTCGAGATAACACTGTATTCGAATCGGCACTGCCCTCAAGTGAGCTGCCAGGGCGGCCAGAATCTTTGTGAAAACCCTGGGTGCCGAGGAGAGGCCGAATGGCAGGGCCGAATACTGATAGTGTTCGTTGTCATATGAGAATCGCAGGAACTTTTGGTGGGAAGGCCGAATTGGGACATGTAAATATGCCTCAGTGAGGTCGATGGAGCACATAAAGTCACCCTTACGAATGCCGTCCAATATGGACTGTAGAGTATGCATCTTAAATTTCTTGTACACCAAGAACTTATTAAGGTGCTTGAGGTCCAAGACCGCTCTCCACCCACCCGACGATTTCTCCACGAGGAACAAATTGGAATAGAATCCTTTCCCCCGCTGGTCCTCCGGAACCCGCTGGATGGCCTCAATCTCCAGCAGATGCTGGATGGCTTCGAGCATCTGGGCCCGTTTCTGCAGGTTGGAGGACTGGGAGCACCTCATGAAGGAGTCGGGGGGAGTGGAGTGGAGATCTAAGGCGAGTCCGAGTGTTAGGGTCTCGCGAACCCAAGCGTCCGTAGTAATCTCCTCCCACCGCCTAGCGAAAAAACGCAGGCAACCCCCAATGGGAGAAGCTGGGTCCACTACTTGTAGCGGCGGAAGGGGCGACCACCTGCCTTCCGAAAAGGGCGCTTGGATTGCTGGTTGGAATTGGCCCTGTCCTGACCCTGAGTCTGACGGGGCGAGGCCCGCGACCTGTTTTGGTTATAGGAAGGCGCCCTATACTGCCGCCTGGGGAACGCCGGGGCAGGGTTCTGAGGCTTGGCCTGCGCCTTCCTGGTGGAGTTTGGCAAGACCTTGCGCTTGTCCTTAGTCTCGATGAGATAGGGATCAAAGGCCTCACCGAAAAGCGACTTGTGAGCCACCGGAGCCCCGGCGAGTCGCCACTTGTGATGACAGTCAGCAGGCCAACTCCTCAGCCAGTGCATCCTGCGTGCCACCACCGATGTGCCCATGGCTCTGGCTGCGAACCGGGTGGCCTGGAGCGTAGCGTCCGAGGTGAACTGCGAGGCTGCAATGAGTTTGTTGATGTCTTGCCTTGCACGGACATCCGAAGGGGGCAGGTGCTCTTGGAGAGCCTTTAGCCAACGAATGGACGTTCGGCAAAAAAAGGAAGCCGTCGCAGAAGCCTTGACCGCCCAAGCGGCCGCCTGGTGCGTTTTCTGCAGGGCTTGTTCTGTACGTCTGTCCTCTGGGCGGAGCAATTCCTCTGAGTCCCCGGGCATTTGTGCGGGTGAGTATAGTGCCTTGATGGCAGACTCCACCGGGGGGACTGGCAGGTGTTGAGCCAGGGCGGAGGAAACATTGAAGAAGCGCTTATCCGCCGCGGAGGGGGCGACGCCGGCTGTCGGGGAAGTCCACTGCTTCAGCACTGATTCGACGAACAGCTTGGGGGCGGGTACGACCTCAACCTGAGAGGTGGTCTCCTCAAAGAGGGGGTCCTCCGGTTCCTCTCCGGCCGGTGTTTGGTCCTTTGAGGAGAACTTGGCCGTGGCCCTGGCCTTATGGAGCAACGATTTGAATAAGGCGGGGTTGAATAAACCAGTGACCACTGGTGCCTCAGGAGCGAGGTCCTCATCCTCAGAGAGTTCCAAGTCCGCCTCACCCTTTGGTTCGTCCTGAGCGTGGAGGGACAGCGGGGACCCCTGATCAGCGTCGGCCATTGGCGATGAAGGGCCAGCTGCTGGAAGGGCCGGTTGGGTGGGCCGAGGTGACTGGATGACTGGCGGAGGGGGGGGTGCTGCCTGGGCTACATGCCTCATACCCGCCTCTATGCCCTGGGCGATAGCTGCCTGGATCAGGGCCTGCACCTCTGGGCTGTAGAACTGAGTGTGTGAAGCAGTGGGTGGTGGAACCTCAGCGCTGCTTGCCCCTGGTCTGGGGTCCTCCCAGATATCATCCTCCCCCAGGCACAGATCCGGATTGTCCAGGGAGAGGGTGCCTGATGAGCGCCTGTCCCTCTGGACAGAGTTGCCAGAGGGCTCATGGTGCGCAATGGATGGTGCAGCAGCAGCGGGCGGCATGGAGCGAGCTGTGTCCTTGGGAGCCTTGTCCCTGTTCCTACCAGAGCGACCAGTCTTGGATGAGGAGCCGGCCTTTTCCTGGTCCAGTCTGAGGGGGGAGCGATCCCGATGGCCAGTGGAAGACGACGAGGCCTTGGCCGTCCCACCCTCCTTATCCTTGGCCTGCCTGGGCTTATTTTTGCCCGAGGTGGCCTTCTCCGACATGCTGGCTGAGGCCGGGAGTGCCGGTAGAAGAGGCAGAGAGGAGGGCGCTTTTACGGCCCAAAGAGCTGCGTCCACCGGTCAGCAGGGTGCCACGGCTATGAGGGGCTCTGTCGCTCTTCGCCGAGATCCCCTGGGTCCGTTTTTGCGGCCGGTGAGAGAAGAAGGGGACCTCCGCGGTGGATCAAAGCGCCCGGGAGCGGCGGGCCAGCTGGGGAGCGGGCGCGTCACAGGGAGATTCCCTGTGACGCGAACGGGCGAACTGCGGCTGCGCGAAAGGCACGGAGGCTGTCAGTCGGCTCGGGGCCTTCCTGGAGATCTGCTGTGATGACGAGCCTCCGGAGTGCGCTTGCGCGAAGTCCTGGCGCGAGGAAACAGCTGAGGGGCGGGAGAGCCGCTCCTCCGGGCGCGAAAAAGGGCAGCCAATCAGGCGAAGAGCCTCGCAGCCGAAACTGCTGCCGAGGAGGCCGCAATTCTCCAGAGGGGGCCCAAGCAGTCGGAATCACTGCCGAAGAGGCCGCAAGTTGCCCGACGGGGCCTAATGAGGCCCAGGAGCCTGCCCAAGGCCCGAGAGCCCAGCGAGGGCGGCGACACACCGGCCGATGCACGGCTGTCCTCCCCGCAGTGAGGAGGGGCGGTCTCGCAGGCCGATCTGCCGCTGGGTGGACCGCCAACACTCGCCCTCACTGGGGGTCGCTCCCGAGGGTCAGACAGTAGCCTGTGGGCCCAAGCAGGGGAGCGGAAGAGGAGAGGAGACCCTGCTGCCCAAGCGCTAGGCTTCTGCGGTATAATTATTAATAATGGGTCTCTCTCATGCGGAAGTGGCACTAAAAAACCACCCTGGCTGCAGGTCACCCAAGCGCCGGGCTTCTGTGACAGATGATGGAATCTGGAATGCCAGGCCGCGATGTGAGGTGACAGCCAGCCACTTAAGGTGGCAATAGGCCTGGACTAGGCCGAAGCCTGTCCTGGGATTCCCACCCCTCCGATGGATAGGGCTGGTGGGAATTCACTCACAGTCAAAATTCAGTTGATAGATGTCAAAAATCAGTTGAATCAGTAGAATTGAAGAAGGTGATAGAAGCTGCGAAGCTGGGGAGAAACAATCCTAGGCCTAGGACTGAGTCGAAAGAGGGGGATTATGGCACGGTGACAGCTTTTATATGAGGTCAGACTCAGTCCTGATTGGCTGATGGATGAGGTCATCCCAATCTTGGAGGCTAGTGCCACCCACTATGGAGAAGACCTTCTCTCTGGGCTGCAAAGCCTCTGCTGTTCAGAGACCCATTCTCTCTCTTGGTATGCTGTTCTGAGATCTGACTTCTCTCTGAGTATGCTGTTCTGAGATCAGCAGAACAAGCATACCCAGATCTCTCTGGGTATGCTTGTTCTGATCAGATCAGATCTATCTCTCTGGGTATGCTTGTTCTGATCAGATCAGATCTATCTCTCTGGGTATGCTTGTTCAGATCTATATCTTGCCCAGAACTTGGTTTATTATTTATAACAAGTTTCTTGTGGTACAAGTATAAAAGATTAACTTTACTAATTTAGTTACAATGAATAAATTGGTTAATATGTGACACATAGCATACAGACAAAATCCTGTCAAGGTATGATTGCTAAATAAACAGAAGAGTATCTAATTAGTTTTTACCTTAGACAAACAGGAGGCTTTTAATTACCTTAGGTAAACGGAAGGTTGAACTAATAATTATTTCTTTAAACTAATCAAAGGAGTGGGTTGTCTGGTTAAGCACGTAGGCTATATCATGTCTGATAGTCCACCCACATTGCCTAGTTAGGTGTAGGCTATATCATATTAGTGCATTAGATTCTGATATTTCACCCACAGACAGAATCAGCATATTGCCCCCAATAATCTGGGTCCTCATTTTACCGACCTTGGGAGGATAAAAGGCTGAATCAACCTTGAGCCAGTGAGAATCGAACTGCTCGCAGTTGGTAGAATTAGATGCAATACTGCATTCTAACTATGTCTCTCACAGATATGAACAGC
Source organism: Diadophis punctatus similis (assembly GCA_023053685.1). Taxonomy (NCBI): domain Eukaryota; kingdom Metazoa; phylum Chordata; class Lepidosauria; order Squamata; family Dipsadidae; genus Diadophis; species Diadophis punctatus. The sequence continues at coordinate 29,818,016 of JALIGW010000007.1, read as the reverse complement.
ACCTCTCTCCTAGAGTTCCAAAAAGCCCTTAAGACGTGGCTTTAATGTGTTTGGGAGTTCCTTTGGCTGTTTGCATTGTTTTTTTGTTTTTAACTGTTTTTATTGACCTTGGACTGTTTAAAGCCACCTGAGTCTACTATATATATAACAAATTTAAACAATCAATTTATTGAACTAATGACTACTAATTAATTGCCTTCAAATATAAAATTTATAAAGTTAGCCGATCTTGCAATTTCATATACCAACCAGCAATTTTCTCTTTCTCATACATCATTCTTATACACATAAACACAATTTCTTCTTCCTTCCAACAGAAACAAAGATGAAAACAACACAGACAGAATATGAGATGAGTGAAAGGTGCAGCAGCAACAGAAAGAAAATATGGACGAAAGGAAAAAAGGAAATAGCTGGACACAAAGAAAGAAAAAATGACCAACATCTTGTTAGCAATCACAAAAACAAATAAATGCCAGAAAAGCAGACTTCAGAAACAATGACAAATCTTCAACATTAACTTTACTTTTGAGCAAAAGTGTCTGTTGCCATTTTTATATTTATTTATTTATTATTTATTTTATTTATTTTTATTTATTTTTATTTATTTATTTATTTATTTATTTATTAGTGAGACTTATATACCGCCTCAAAGTACAAGCACTCTCTAAGCGGTTTACACCATTAAGCAATGTATATATTTACATTGCCCCCAACAATCTGGGTCCTCATTTTACCTACCTCGGAAGGATGGAAGGCTGAGTCAACCTTGAGCCGGTGAGATTTGAACAGCTGAACTGCTGATCATAGTCAGCTAAAGTAGCCTGCAGTACTGCACTCTAACTGCTGCGCCATCTCGGCTCATTTTACCTATTCTCTTGTTTTCAATGGAGTCTTTTATTGTCATCAGCAAATATAACATTCAGAAATGTTAAACTTACAAATCACAGGCAATTGTCTTGTAGGGGGGCATTTTCCTATCTGGCAGCTATTATTTGTTTGTTTGTTTATTAAATTTACATGCTACCATTCTCGACATGACTTTTAATGGATTATAAGCAAATAGAAGCAACAAGATAAAACATTAAAATAATACATATTAATAAATATTAAAAAAAACATTAAAAGAATAAATATTAACATTAAAAGTGACTTTAAATTAACATAATATGGCACAGGGGTAGAGGTGTAGTCTTATCTCACTTCATTAACCACCTCCAGTACGATTTACCCATTGAGGCCTCAGGCCAACTTGGACAGCAAAACTCTGATATTAGTTTGAAAAACTAATTATATACACATATCTGATTGTAATCTACTGACTATAATATTGTGTTATGATAGCATGCCAAATTGCTTCATCAAATGCATAAATTCCTTCGAATGGGTTCTTCACTGTTGCAAACGAAAGACTGGCTACTATGACTCCATAGATTTATTATATTGTTTAAAAAGCCAGATTAACTTCCATTTATTTACCATTATTATTGTACAGTATGTTAGTTTTTAAAGAGGGTGGTTTTCCCCCATTTTTTTATATTTTTCTTCTTTTTTGCTGAAGTTGCACTAAAGCAATAATTGTTTGTAAAAAGTGACAGTGATATTGTGCAGTGACTCAGATTTAAATCATCGAAGAGATGACTGAGAGCATGTAATGGTCCTCAGATGGTGCGAGGACCATTGCAACCTCCTGAAGAAGATGCATGGGCAAGATGCAGTGTATTCAAAAAGTACAATGCCTACTGATTTAGGCCTTTTTGCCTTTGAATCTTCCCAAAATGCAAATGTATCCAATTAATTCAGTTATTCTATTTCCAGACATACTTGCCCACAAAAATGACCTACTCAATGGATGGACTGAGGAATTATTGTCCAGTTAAAAATAAAAGGGCTGATCTATCAATGAGTATATCATTGGGGTTTCAGCATATTTTTGCATTTGGCTATGGTTCCCTACTGCTAATTTCTAAAGTCCTAGAAGCATTTCTTACAGTAGGCACTGTAGTAAACAATGGAGATATCTTGTGTGATCGTTGCTTCTCCTTTTTTTGATTTAAAAAAAATATATAATCTGAAAGCTGGCATGTTCAGAAAGCAAAACACTTATCCCTAAAGTCAATATTATTTACAGATAAAATGGCAGGTAGTTGGGTGACTTCCGGTTTGGAGCGGGTGACTTCCGGTTTGGAGCGCGCCATCGTGGACGTCCCTTTGTCGGGCGCCTTTCCGATCCTCGTAAAAAGCCGCCAGAACAGCTGTCTGGCGGCTTTGAAATCTCTTCCCCGGGCAAAGGGGAGAGATGAGAGCCTGACAGGTGGGGTAGAGCCCCCCCAGCGCCCTAGGAGCCATCTAGGGGCGCGAAGGGAGAGCTCCCCATGCAGCCTGTCTCCAGCTCCGAGGATCAGGAAACCTCCGCTTTTGCGGAGCTAGATGTCATGACCAGCCGCTGCTTCCAGAATGGGATTTACAATTACTTTTGAACTATAGAAGCAGACAGAGAGAAACAGGCGTGAGATGGGCAAGTACTGAAACCTCTTTTTTCTTTTTTTTCAACTCCTGGGTAAGCTTTCACTTCGGCAAAGAAACAAAGGAAACAAAGTAACAATATGGCGATTGAGAAGTGAAAGTGACTTTCGTTTTCCCAGAGGCTTTTTTTTTCTCTTATGGAAACTTTTAACTTGGAAAAATGGCTTTTTCTTTCTCTGTCTCTTAACCCTGGATTAAAGTTATAATTGAAAGATTTTTAATAATAAAAGACTACCTGGTTTTGAAACTGGAAAGAACTTTAATCAGGCACCTGGCTTTTTTTTTTCTCCTTTTTCTTTTTTCTTTGTACTCTTTTGAAACACCATAATGGCTTCAAAATCTGGAAAGATTGTTTTGACTAAAAGAAATGACTATCCCTCTGGATATATTTCTAAAACGCAACTTAATACTGAATTAACACCTCCACAGCCTTTGACACCTGAAAATTTATTAAATAATTTAAAGATTATGAAACATGAACTGACTTTGGAATTTAATCAGAAAATTAGTGAGATAGACAAAAAATGCAGGCTGCTTTGAAGAATATGAATCAACAACTCAGATTGGATGTGTTAGAGGTTTGCAAAGGTTTAGCAACAAATATTGAAGTTTTGGCAGAACGTATTGAAACAAATAAACAAGCTTTGGCAACCTCAGTGAAATACATAGATAAAATCCAAAATGACATTGCAAATTTTGAAACAGAGGTGTTGATGAAACAGTTTAGATCCATGGAAGTTGCTATAAGGGTCAGAGGTTTGAAAGAGGGATTATATGAAGATTTAAAAGGAAGGATGGTTGATGCATTGGATCAGGTGTCTGGAATTTCTAAAGTGGAACTGGCTACACAAATCAACAAAATATACAGAATCAATTCGTGGTATGCTAAACAAAAACATTTACCAAGGGACATTGTCATATATTTTACCACAAGAGCTCTACGGAATAGAATTATACAGGCAACGTTCAACAATAATCTCAAGGTGAATGGTCAGGAATTAAAGATTTGGAAAGAAATCCCCTCTAAAATGCTTAAAGCCAGAAAAAGCTACACTTTTTTGATTGATGAATTCAAAAGATTAAATTTACAATATAAATGGGAAGCGCCAGTCGGAGTAGCAGTGAAATTTTCTGGAAAAAGATACCGGCTTAATACAATAAAAAAAGCTACTGAATTTTATGTCAATGTTTTAAAGGCTGATATATCAAAAATTCCAAAGGAAGGATGTATGAAAATAAAAGAGGAGGAGGAGGGTAAGCCATCTTTGCTGGATCAAAAGGAAATAGATTTAAAAAACCAAAAGGAGTGCCAGAGCCAGACAGTCGGGGAAAAGGAGATGGAGGTTTGGGACCAGATGGGAGACGAGTTGATAAATTCGAAATCATCGAGTTATTAAAAGATGCAACTATCAAGATACAAAAAGATGTGGTGTTGAAATATATTGGACGGATAGAGACTAATATGATTGTACTTTTCCTTTTCCCTATTTAATGATTACCTATGCAATATTTAGCTAAGTTTTATATAACTTTGAGGCTATTTTTAATGTTAATAATATTAGATATATACAACTTGTTGAAGATTTGTTTTTTTTCTTTTTTTAAAGACTTTAAAGATTTTTTGTTTTTTGAAGTTAATAAGTTAATCTAGAATAATATTATGTTATTAATATTATGATGAAATTTAATATTTAATGATTACTTACGTAACATTTAGCTAAGTTTTATTTATCTTTGAAGTTATTCTTAATGTTAACAATATTAGTTTAAGATTTTTGTATTTTATATTTAGTTATTATTTATATAATATTTACTTTGTATAAGGTAGAGGATTGAAGGGAGGAGGAAGGAGGCTTGTTTGTTTATTTTTTTTCTCTCTTTTTTATTTTCTCTCTATTTTATTTTAGTTATGTTTTTCTTGTATTGTTAAAGAGATTTCTCTTTCTTTCCTTTCTTTTCTTTTTTGTATCTTTACTATTGTATACATAGACGATATATTATTAGTGTATAATTTGGAGTTGAAGTTTTTAAAAAATAATGTTCTTCTTTTCTTTTTTTTTTCTTTTTATTAACAATTTAAATTTATTATTATGCCCTGTATTATCTCTGGGAAGTCCGGGGGGGAGGCAGGGAGGGAAGGGGGTGGGCTAGGGGGGAGAAAAAATAAAAAATGCTTGTACTTTATATTTAATATTTAGCTACCATCTATGTAATTTTGTACTAATAAAACTTTTTGAACAACAAAAAAAATGGCAGGTAGTTGCTGGAGCGCTTGGAAATGTACCTAATGTTTGGGGTGGGTGGGGGTGGGGAAGGAAAAGTAATTTGACGCATTCGAAAACATCCTGGGCGGTTGTCTGAAAGTTGAGACATGGTAACTGCACTACACTCATTTTCTTTTTAGTTTGAGATGTTTTGTTGCTCATCTGAGCAGCTTTATCAGTCAGAACGAATTATGCAGAGACTCTTTGGAATATACCAAGTCCTCCTGCGCCAATCTCAGGGTTTCTTCCCAAAATGTATTGTAATATGTTGATGAAGATTCCCAATCATTCAGATAAAGTTGTCGGAAAATTGTCACTAAGTTGTTTTAAGTCCATAATCTTCTTAACTTCTTTCACATCTTTTTTTTTTATCCCTGCAAATCCTTCTTCCATTTTCTTTTTAACTATTGCAGTGATCTTTTTGCCAAACTATTCAAGACTTTCATGCAATAATTCTGGTGACATTTCCTTATCTTTAAATTGTTTGTGTCCTTCTCCAGATTTATCATATCTTCTTGGTGTTTCCGTAGTGAGAATTTGGAAGTCTTTCAATTATGATGGTAAAAGTTAGAGGTAGGCTTTTTTTTTTACAGTTTCACATTTAGCTGACATTCTTATATTTTCATTTTGTAAAATTCACCAATTATCTACTGTTCTTGATAATAAACCATCAATAGGAAAGACAAGTCTATTAGTCTAATTAATTTTGTTAGTTTCAGAGGCACTTTCATAAAAAAAACTCTTGTTTTTTTTTAAAAAAAATCACTGTCCCCTTTATCTGTTTAAAACTCTCTTTGATCACAGTTCTGTTAAGCTGTTTGTTTTTAAATTAAAATCATTTAAGATTATGGATCCCCCCCCTCAATTTCAAAAAGAAAGCATTCATTGGCAGTCTTTAATCCTCACTAGTATTTAAATATTTTCTTTAGTTTTAAAGAGTTTAAATCATAAAGCATTTAAGAAAGTGAAGCTTGTGCTGGTCTAGTGTCCGTTAAAGCTGCACAGCAGTTAAATGTGTGGCTGCCAAGCCATTCAACTCCTGATCAGCCACAAGAAACTGAATTTCTGTGTTCTCCTCATGAAAAACAATTTAAGGAGCAGCTCTTCCAGAGTTCAGGTGCCTGGTCCAAAGATCTCTCCAGAGAGATTTTTCTCAGCCAGAAACTGGCTCCTGGCTAACAATTTAGAACCTAATTCCCTCAAAATCCACCACCAGTGGTCATTTATGTAAATTATGAAGAGTGTGGGTCCTAGAATGCTACCTTGGGGGACACCGCTGTTAACAGGTGCAGGGTTTGATAGGGTGTTCCCTATTTTGACTACTTGTTGCCTTTTTGATAGGAACGCAGCTATCCACTTATGCAGGGAACCGGAAATGCCATAAGATTTTAGTTTCAGAAGTAGTTTGTCGTGTACCACTGAATCAAAGGCTTTACAGAAGTCTATATAAATTTTATCTATTGCTTTACCCTGGTCGAGTTTTGAAGTCCATATGTTATCAATTTTTTTTTTAAATTAAGTTATCATTTTTTTAATGATTTAACATTTGGAATACAAATTACCATTGATAAATTTCAGTTTATATTGCTGGAATGTATTATGTTATATTATATTTGGCCCAAACTTGTATTTCTAGAGAAAGGTAGATTTTATTAGGATTATATAGATGTAAGAAAGCATCTACAGTTAATAGGAAATAGGAAACATTTAAAAGTTGAGTTTTAGAAACCAGTTGATTGCCAAAAAATTTATAATCTGCCATTTATACTAGTTGGACAGCAATGCATTTTTTAAAATGTGTATTTGTTTTTAATTTGCTGCTCTGGATTTAATTAGCTTCCAAATGAGTTTTTAATCTTTTAATTGTTCCTTGAAAATTTGTGGTGTAGAAAACATTTTTTGAATGCTGGAATTTAATCTTTTGTTTAAGCAGAACATCTTTCCCCCCAGGGTATGCAACCTTCCTTGTAAACTAGAATCTGAATTATTTGTGATTAGAAGGAAATTTTGTTGAGTTTAAATATCAAAACAGAAGTATGATCTGCTTAAAATATTCATTGCTGCAGATTCAACATGCTGATATCTTTTGTGGGCAGGCGAACTAAAATAGCATTATATTGAAAGACAAGGGGGAAAATTAGGGGATTAGATTAGATTAGATTAGATTAGAATTCTTTATTGGCCAAGTGTGATTGGACGCACAAGGAATTTGTCTTTGGTGCATATGCTCTCAGTGTACATAAAAAGAAAAGATACATTCGTCAAGAATCATAAGGTACAACACTTAATGATAGTCATAGGGTACAAATAAGCAATCAAATCATACTAGGAAACAATCAATATAAATTGTAAGGATACAAGCAACAAGTTACAGCCATACAGCCATAAGTGGGAGGAGATGGGCGATGGGAATGATGAGAAGATTAATAGTAGTGCAGACTTAGTGAATAGTTTGACAGTGTTGAGGGAATTGGTTGTTAAGCAGAGTGATGGCATTCGGGAAAAAACTGTCCTTGTGTCTAGTTGCTCTGATGTGCAGTGCTCTATAGCATCGTTTTGAGGGTAGGAGTTGAAACAATTTATGTCCAGGATGCGAGGGGTCTGTAAATATTTTCACGGTCCTCTTTTTGACTCTTGCAGTATACAGGTCCTCAATGGAAGGCAGGTTGGTAGTTATTGTTTTTTGTGCAGTTCTAGTTATCCTCTGAAGTCTGTGTCTGTCTTGTTGGGTTGTAGAGCTAAACCAGACAGTTATAGAGATGCAGATGAAAGATTTTTTTCCTCTTCAAGTTGTTATTTTATTTTAGAAACAATGTGTCCTTAAAGACATTTAAAGTTCATATTTATTGCTGTCTGGAAATCCCTTATTGAATTTTTGTATAAAACAATAAAAATGAATTTATGATTTTGATTATTAGACAGGATAGATATATAGAAAGAAGAAAATTATGTTGTAATATAGAATAAAAGGTTGTAATTGTACTTATAACTGCTTTCGAGAAGTTGGAAAGCCATTTCTTTGTATGTTAAATTTATATTTACTGACAAAGAAATAAAGAGAGAATAATATAGATATATTTCAAGCTAATTAGCACTTGCTAGCCATACCCTTCTGGGATTTGAACTCGGGCTACTTACATATTAGGTAGATGTATTAATCTGTAATCCACGGACTCTCGTAGCTTTGTCGGTAAATGTACATTTCTTTGTATCTTTTTCTTTCTTTTCTATTTTTTCCTTTTTCTTTCTTCTCACACTTTTAGCTTTCTTTCTGTTTTTTCTTTTTCTTACTTTACATTAGTGTATGTGTATATATATATATATATATATATATATATATATATATATATATATATATATATATATATATATATATATATATATATATATATATATATATATATATATATGAAAATGGTAATATATGGAAAAACAAAATATTAATTATTTCACTTGTTTAGTAGATAAATGAAAGTGTCTTTATTTTTCTAACTATTTTGCTATTCCTTTTTAGTAATGTTAAAAATAATTTATTTAAAGGGCTGTGCCTAGACAAAAGTTAATATCCTAATCTAAAAATCCCAGAAAGATAATATTATGTCCAAATGTTCACTTGCAATTTTTCAGTTGAAGGTGCCCAAGCAGTTTTACGCTGACAAAGCTTAATGTTCTTCCTCCAGCCAATTACTGCAAACTAGGAGCAGCGTTTTTAGCAGACATCGTTTTTCATCCTTTTCTCTTGCAAAGAAGTTAATCTGCTTGAGGATCAAATCACTTATATCAGGGGAACTTGGTATGTCTTGAATTTATCTAAAATGTCTTGAATTTATCATAAAATTTTCTATGTGTACCAGTGGTTTGCAGGTGTGATAGATGAATAACATCTCCTCCTCATTCATCACCCCCAAAATTGATGTTTTTATTTATTTACTAAATTTATATGTTGCCCATCTCAGTATTCAAAGTGACTCTGGGTGGCTGAATGTTATAATTGAAGTGAACTGACCTGAACTTTTGGATTCACATATATTGATTACAGTTCATGTGGACAAACCTATGTCTCTACTGTTAGGTCTCTGGGTTGGGTAAGACAATATATGTTTAGCTTTTAACAGCTATAAGTCTGTTTAGCTTAGGTGTTGCAGACTGCCACAAGAGGGAGCTAGAGTTCACAGCTTATTTCTATGGGAGTCCCTCTCTGTTTGTCTTTAGTCTCTGCTACTCAGAGTGTGTGTTCTCTGCTTCTTATTAGAGCAAGGCCTAGAGTATGTATGCTCTGCATTTCTCTCTGTGTTGTAGTTATGTATTATAGCTAAAATGTATTTGTACTGGATAATACTTGGAAATGTTATTATGACTGTTAAGTGTATGACTTTGGACTGTTTATAGGAACATGCTATTTCTTAAAGTAAACTTTTAACTCAAGTTAGTGTATCTGTGTGTGGCTGAGTACTTATTCACAACTGATCTCAATCTAAACGTTTCTGTATGCACAACCTTGGTAACACAAGGAATACTCTGCGAATATATTAACATCTACACACAACTTTTTTCTCATGGACTCCATTCTTTGTTTCTTAGCAATCTGGTTATAAATCCAGCCACATGCAGAGAACATTCCATTTTAGCATCTAGTCTCTGTAATGGTACTCCTATAAGCCTTTCTAGAATCCAAAGGTGGTCCACTACAAGTAGCCAAAACTGAATTATTTTCATTATATGGGTTTGTAGTACACAAAGAGGACCATGCATGCCAGGACGCATCTCCTCCTAAATTGGGGAATGGAGAAACTGGCTGCTCCCATGAAACTTCTGGAAACTCTAGAAACAGCCTGTATCTTGTAGCTGATGAGGATCAGAGAGATTAAAGTTGTCCTCTTTTGGAAACAGTAGTGTAGACACAGGGGTCTCCAACCTTGGCAACTTTAAGACCTGTTGACTTCAATTACCAGAATTCCTCAGCCAGCTTTGGTGGCTGAGGAATTCTGGGAGTTGAAGTTCACAAGTCTTAAAGTTGCCAAGGTTGGAGACCCCTGGTGTAGAGTGCCAGAATGTTCCACAATATGACCATGAATTACAGTGGGAGTAAAAAAAAGGGAATGATAATAAGACGGGAAGAAAACTGAAGATTAAAAAATAATGAGGCAGAATGAGAAAACTTCATAGAAAAGTATATATACAGTATATATTAAAAAGCTTTCTGCCAGAGAAAGATAACATGACTAGGTTCCGTCATCTCAGGAAGCCACTTAGATTGGCTTTGTCTTCATGTGGTATATGATTCCAACCATTGTTTTGGTTTGTATCTTCTTTTAATTGCAGCAAATGGGCAGTTATGGCTTATTCCATATAACATAAAGCAAACTATGTCTTAAAGCAATGTATGCCAAGTATAAAACCAATTACACTTGAGATCTTATGGACTAAAAAACTGCCTGATATTGCTTATCTTACCTGATGGACATTTATTTTACACATGCAATAATAATCTGGAAGGAAAGAAGTGGCACAAATTCACAGCCATCATGGCAATAAATGTCATGGTGTGTTTGATCACAGTACTCATAAAACATTATTTCTTTTAAGAATCTAACTAAATTAGGCATTATTAGTCTAAGTAGTACTTAGAATCAAAATGTATATTCTTTATAGATCTAGGACAACTCAGCACAGCCGGCTTGGTGTGGCCATCTTGCCACTGCCAAGTCGCTTCTACCAACTCAACAATGCCAAGTCATCGCAGAATAACTCAACATGGCTAATTGACCATGGGGACAACTTGCTACAGGCAGCTGCAGGGAGAGCCAGGGCAGGTGAGCAGAGAACAGAGTGCAGAGTGGTGGTGGCAGCTGGGTATGTCCCATTTTCACTCACATCTACTGTTGCCACTGCTGCAGGCCATTCGGCTAAGGGCTGAGCACATCCCATATTCACATACCCATTGTCACTGCTGCTGCGCCAAATGGTAGCTTGGCGGTGGCAGCGGGGTATATGAAAATGGAATGCATCCAGCCTCCCTGCCACCCGCCTTGTCCACCGCCACCACCCTGCATGGCCTTAACACTGCTGCTACTGCTGAATAGCCCACAGCAATGGCTGCAGTGTTGGCAGCAACTGGGGTGAAAATGGGAAGCTGCTGCTCTGTGCTCTGACTTCCTGTTTGGTCACTTACCCAGCTTTTCTCCAGCTGCCCATAGCATGTTGTGTCCAGGACAAGTTGCACATGTCAAGTTGTTCTGCAACAACTTGGTGGCAGTGACTTAGCAGAGGCGACTTGGCAGTGGCAAACTAGCCACACCGACCTGTCCATGCCTAGCTGGCTGCACCGAGTTGACCCATTCTAATTCTGTATTGCTGCATATCTAAAAAGATATTAATACTTTCAAAACACACTGAAGATTAAACAGAATATGTTCAGCTTGCTATCTTCATTAAACACAAAAAGATCATTCATGCATTATAACAAAGTGTTATGTACATTGCTGTGGGTTGTGTTTGTTTTTTTTGCTGGAAGCATACCTTGAAGATTTATTATTCATTTATTTACAGCACCAAGATCAGCAAGATTCTTAAACTCCATTGGTCATAATTACATTGCTAAATTGTGCATATTAATCAGATAGATGGCAACAATCTTTACTCAGAATAGAAGTTAGGATATAACTGGTGCCCACATTTAAAATGGCACAGAATGGCAGTAAAAAGAAGGCAACAAATTAGATCCACTACATGAAGGCAAATAGCTGCCAGAATAGCATTATCAGTGTTAAATTTATAACAATCTCTTAAAGTTAGCCAAAATTTGAATGACAGAAATAAAAACTGAATGTAAAGCCATTTATGCCCATGGATGCGAATTTATAAAAGATTTGAGGGCTGGCTCAAATACAATGCAAGATCATAAGGGTTCAAGTTGAATAATAGTTTGCCTTTATATTCATTTGGGGGCCAATAAATTGAATTTGAAAGCAAAATCTGAAACTCACTTACAATCCATATTGTTAATTTTGTGTTAAACCTCTAAATCAGTTAAGATGGGAGGGATAGGATAAGGATCATGATAAATGTGTTTAAAATATGGCTATGTAATAATTGAATTAGTTAAAAGGAGTCATATCATCCATTTTTAATAAAAATACATTATATGACCCTACATGCTTTCTCAATGTGGTTTCTGACATGCTATTGAAAGAGTGGTATAGCCTTGACCAAAGAGATTTGTGCCTCTTTGAATTACAGTATAGATAAGGCATGAAATTATCTGATCCATAGTTGTAATCAAGTGTGTAGAGATTCCCAATCAGATCTGCAAGAAGTTCACCTCTTTGTGGCACAGTGGTTAGAATGCAGTACTGCAGGCTATTTCTGCTGACTGCTGGCTACCTACAGTTTGGCAGTTCGACTCACTGGCTCTAGGTTGACTCCGCCTTCCATCATTCCAAGGTCAGTAAAATGAAGACCCAGAGTGTTGGGGGCAAAATGCTGACTTTATTAAACCGCTTAGAGAGGCTGTAAAGCACTGTGAAGCGGTATATAAGTCTAAGTGCTATTGCTATTGTTACAAACCTTATCACCACATATGCCTCTTAAAGGTGTTGTCTCCTCCACCTGTACTAGCATTCAAGAAACCCTCCATTATGGGCAAAGATTATTATATTTAATTGCTATGCAAATTAATATTTAGGAGATCTAACCATGGCTTGGTTTGGTTTCCCAGAAAAATTGCCCCTTCCCACATTGCACTGAGCCGATAGATTTATAGCAATTTACATTCTTAAAATTAATTAGAAAACCACCAAATAAGGCATATAGAAATTGAATTAGAGAATTTATAGGGAAAATAATTATATTGTATTACTATATATGTATACCATGATATTACTAAACCAATAGCGCCTTATTTTTTCTGTACTATTATTATCATTATCATTTATATTATTACTAATATTACTATTGTTATATTATTATAAATATTATGTTAATTTTACTACTACTACGTTTGACTTATAAAACATAATGCAAAATACGAGATAAAAATCGAAAACCACGTTAAATTAGATGTTAAATATATATTTGCCGTAGAACAAACTATAGAAATGGACAGCTTTATAGCTGTATGCGTTTTTTATGTTTTGTATATGTTTATATTGTGCTTGTCAATGTCGTAAATGTTTTTCTTTTGTATGTCTTTGTTTTTAAATGTAAATAACTTAATAAAAACTATTTAAAAAAAAAAAAGAAAACCAGAGTTTGGTAACATTACTGAATCCATAACATATATAAGTTGAGCATTCTATAAATTTTATTCCTCATATTGCAGTGTAACTTTGAGCCAGTTTTAATTTAGTAAAGATGAGGCATTATTATTTCGGTTCCATAACAAATTAAATGACCAGATGAACTGGAAATAAAATTTTGAAATAAATATAAGAATAGTTTATGTGGTTTGCTTAAAATTCTATTAAAATATATGAAGATTTTGAACTTGAGACTAAGACATTTTCATTGGGAAAATGTGGATTAGAGAAAAACATGGTAAGGAGAGTTTGGAGACTGGAAATTAGAGGCAAACAGAAAATAAAAACTAAGTATTATAATGAAGGAAGAAGAGATCCACTAATAAGAATGGAGGGGAATATTTTAATTAAGATCCAAGGTGGCGCAGTGGTTAGAGTGCAGCACTGCAGGCTACTTCAGCTGACTGCTAGCTGCAGTTCAGCTGTTCAAATCTCACTAGGCTCAAGGTTGACTCAGCCTTCCATCCTTCCGAGGTGGGTAAAATGAGGACCCAGATTGTTGGGTGCAATATGCTGACTCTGTAAACTGATTAGAGAGGGCTGTAAAGCACTATGAAGCGGTATATAAGTCTAAGTGCTATTGCTATTGCTAATTTTGGAAGAATTCGAGGATATTTGGCAACAATTTATATGAACTTTTCTCTTAAGATGTCTGTTACTATAAAAATGAATTTAAAACAGGTTATAGAGGAGGATACAACTGAGAATAAGATTGTTTTGGATATGGATTTAGAATTCACAGGATATTATAATGACACTGACAAAGATGTTAGACAGAACTTACATATGAAACCAGTTAATATTTAATAACTGAAAGGAGCACAATCAGAAGAGTATTTATATATATAAGTTTCAATTCAAAAGAATTACTTGGATAACTTTCTTATTTTGGATTTATAAAAAAGGTGTGTTAAGGAGTTCCTGAGAAAAAATAAAGATAAAATGAAATGGAATCAGGTTTGGCAATGTTGCTTAAAAGAAATAAACATTAAGAGTTTTTAAAGTAATTTTTTAAAATAAATTTGACTTATTCAATCAAAGTTTACATATTAAACGATGAGGCTTTTTTCCTAGCATCTTTTTTTTCAACCAGGACTGAACTAGGCTTTACAGATTGGTTTGTAGATAAGATTTAGGAAGAAGAAATTTTTGTTGTAGTTTTAGAGGAAGTGATAAGCTGTGGTATTAAAACTGGAAAAAAGTGTTAAATTTGCAAAAGAGAAAAGATGAAGAGAAAAGATGATAAGAAATTAATTTGTAGTACATTATGTGAAGGGGTTAAAGATTAAACATTTCAATATGTTGTTTCTGGTAGCTATTAATATATTTTTTCTTGATTAAGCTTGAATGCTTTAAAGATTTGTTTATGCAGTACATCTAAGACATGGAAAGAAAACTTTTTGTTATATTTTTAGAGAATATAATAAGTTACTGCATACAATAAAGAAATATGGAATTGGTTTACTTGTTTAAGGTTTATATACACATCTGAGTGGTTAGAGCACAGCCTTTGATGTTGGAGACTGAAGTTCAAATCCTGGTTGGTAGGTCTTAGGGATTCTTTGGCAAAGGGCTTTGGCCTTGGGCAAAGCCCCCCTAATGCGTCATCTGCTTACCTCAAAATATGAGAATGGCACGAATAGGATGATCGTGCTGGCTCAGATGTTGCCTAAATTAATCAGGTCTTCATCAGATGTTGAGGAACCAGCACAATCTGATGATAAGTGAGCATCTGGACCAAACCATAAATGAAGAGGACAAGAGAATCTAGAACCGAAGTCCTTGAGATTGCTAAACAAAGGTTGACATCACTGGCTAACGACATACACTAGGAAAGTCAAGGCCAAGAAGATAAATGCCCTGTTCTCCGAAGAATCTCCAAGGTACATTCCCAATTGTAGTGCAATAACACGGTAACAGCAGAGCCACCAACAGCAAAAATGGACCAGTACTGGAAGGATATGTAAGAGAAAGAGAAGACATACAGCACCAGTGCAACAGCTGAGAGCAGACCACAGCAATCTTCCAGAACATGAACCAGTCACCATCACAGTAGCAGATATCCAACAATGTGTGATGGTGGTGGTTAAGAATATGAAAAACTGGACAGCAATTGGCTGACACATGATCCATACCTACTGGCTATAGAAATTAACATCAGTGCATGAATGCCTAGCAGCACAGATGAACCAACAGCTAGCAGTAAGCTTCATGCAGACTGGCATTGGGAACCATATTATGGAAAATAAGAGAGCTAAAATCCTATGAGACTTTCGGATCCAGATACACAGGCAGGTATCGGCCAATTGGACATTACAGTAGTAGACAAGGACCAGAAGACACTGGGGTAATAGATGTAGCAATACCATGTGACAGCAACATCAGGAAAGAGGAGTATGAGAAACTGGAGAAATACCAGGGCCTGAAGGAGAAACTGCAGAGGATATGGAAAGTAAAGGCCAAAATGGTCCCATTAGTGGTAGGTAGGAGCACTCAGGGCTATGACTCCTAAGCTGGGAGAGTGCTTCAGCAGATTCCAGGAATGATATTAGAGCTCTCTGTCCAAAATAATGCACTGCTAGAAACAGCTCACATCCTGTGCAGAACCCTCAAAGTCCCAGCCTCTGATAGAAGGATCTGAAATTGAGGAAGTCAAAGAGTACCAATAAGGGTGAGAAGGATTGTTTTAAATATGAATTTCATGACACATCCACATCCACACAAAACATCCACATGCACACAAACCAAATGTCAGGCTCCATAGACAATTTATTATATAAATTACATTAAATGTTTGAATTGGTAACCATTTTCATATTTCCTGACATTTGATACATGACCTTTGAACATTTCTAACTATAGTAAAGAAGTACTGTAGTTTTTCTACAATAAAAAACTAAAGTAGTTTTTAAAGTTACATTTTCTATGATGTTTGAAGAGTCTTGTGTGATGGTTTCCATTAAACTGTCTACAATATTGGCCTACAGGGCCTAACTTTTGGCATATCCTATATGTATGTACATGCATGACTGGTATTACAGGTGATAAGAGGAAGCAGGAAGATTTTTGGTCAGGGGGAAATGAAATTAGAAGTTATAGAGAAGGAGAGTAGAATAGAATAGAATAGAATAGAATAGAATAGAATAGAATAGAATAGAATAGAATAGAATAGAAGTTGGAAAGGACCTTGGAGTCCCTTCAAGTTCAACCCCCTGCTTAGGCAGGAAACATAATGACCTTGCAAACAACCTAATTTATTTATTTGTTAGATTTCAGTTTTATCTTTCCTTCAGAAGCTTTAGAGTGTTATACCAAGATCTCTTGTCTTCAAGTTATTTTTCTCATAACAACTACAAACTTGTATGGTAGGTTGGACTGGGAGTTAGTGATTGGCCCAAACTAAGGCTCCAAATTCCCATAGGATAGATGGACTTAAACATGGGTTTCCCAAGCATAGCATAAGAACATTCTGAAGTGATAAACTCAGACTGACTGTACTATGTTTAAAAAGGAGTATGTGTGCTAGCCTTCAGATGCTTCATACATGCTACGTTCATCAGTATAGAGAAAAGTGGATCACTTCAGTCCCTTATCCAGTATATAGCAGCTGGGCTTTAATGAAATGCTGTTACCTCTTCTGTTGCTAGCTCATTCCAGAGGAATACAGATGTGTTGATTCCTTCTATACGTGTAGTTCAATACATTTATATATTATCTCAACATCAATGTAAAATTAATTTTGTTTATGATTAGATCATTCAAATGAAAAAGACTGGTAGATTCTGCCAGGAAAAAGGTTCTCTTGATTACCAATATTAATATATATCTTCTATTCATTGAATTAAGGTGAGGCATCCATAGCTTGGTGTCCATCATCTATTTCAGACTTTTGAACTGAAAACATGTTATTGGGGTTTTTTTTTCTGTACAAAATAAAATCTGGATTATGTCCATTATAGGTATGGGGATTTGGCCTCGTCGGTGGAAACCAAGTTTGATTTGTTCTCCAT
>JALIGW010000007.1:28115919-28488419 GCA_023053685.1 Diadophis punctatus similis | reverse complement strand
AAAAGTTTGAGCACAATACAGAAGTCTATAACGTATGACTGTATGGCTGTAACTGTGAACCATTGCAGAATGAATGAACGTAAGCTATTTATATTTGTTCTTTAGAATAAGTTCACAACTTGGTCTTTTAGGCTAAGTTTATATTTTTGTTCTAGGCTTTGATCATTAAACTATATTTTTGTATTTTTTTGTTCTAAGATTTGATCATTAAAACTACATATCTGAAAAATTGTAGATTTAACTATACTAGTTAAATCCGAAAGAACAAATTTACACATGTAATACAGGGAGTTAGCTCACTTAACAATCATAATTGGGACTGGCAACTCCATAGCTAAATGGCACAGTCATTAGACCAGACATTATGTGAGAAAGACCATTTTTATTGTTGGTTTTTCCACTGCTTGTTGCAAATTAGCTGTGTAATGTGCAAATGGTGATCATGAGGCTGCAAGATATTACAACTCTTACAAATTGTTGTGAAGTGATCAAATCTCGATCATCTGGCTACAGGGACTTATGACAGTCATAAGTGTAGAGATCATTCTAAACTTAATTCTCCAGGATTATCATAACTTCGAACAGTCACTAAATGAGTTAAATGAGGACTATCTGTAAATGATTTTTTAAAAGTGTGGTTTTATTTGCTTCAGTGCAGGATAGAATGAGATGTGCTATTACTTAGGACCTTTCCTTTTCACTTTGTACTAAACAACAATGGGATGGATACATATAATATCCCATTTATCCCAGTCATTTCCCTTTTTTTAAAGAATTTCTATTTGGATTAAAGTAGGATATTTTTGCTTCATAAGTATGTGTGTGTACATACATACATACATACATACATACATACATACATACATACATACATACATACATACATAATACTAAAGGAAAAATGTATGCGAGACTTTATGGCAAAGTGAACTACTTTTTAATGACCCAAGATAATACTTTAGTGACCAGGAGTTCTGGTGGCCCAGTGGTTAGAACACAGTATTACTGGCTAACTCTGCCCACAGTCTGGAGTTCAATTCTGACAGGGTTCAAGGTTGACACATCCTTCCATCCTTCTGAGTTCAGTAAAATGAGAACCCAGAATGTTGAGAACAATATGCTGACTCTGCAATTGCCCAAAGAGTGCTGTAAAGCACTATGGGGCAGTATATAGGTCTAAATGCCCTTGCTATTGCTCTTCTTAGGTTCCAAAGTAGGTGAAGTAATATAATCCATGTTAATAGAATTAGGATTTGGAGAGATCTCATTGCTGTTATCCATTTTGCCCCGGATATGACCACAGAGACAACAACTATTAATAGTCCCTAATATTGCCTTCTTTAAGTGCATATTTCTATGAAAATGGAAAATTTTTAAATTATATCTTTCTTATAAAATATCTGAAATTCCAATGGAACCTAAGCCTTCACCTTTTGAAATGTACCATTAAATTGCTTGCTTGTTTTAGGGTGCAGGGCTTAAAAAGGTTAAAAATATAATCTCTCTGAAAATTAATTTCCTACTAAAATTAGTCTGGAACTTGAGATCAGGTCCAGAATTAGCCCAGTGCTCCTCCTTTTATTATTTTGACATTTTGTTAAAAATTATGATCCTGCCAGTGTGGAACTACTAGATAAAGAAGAAACTATGTTCAAGTCTAAAAGGCCTCTGAGTCATACAATATCTTAGGAAAATTAAGATAGCTGTGGCTATTGTCTGTACTTCTCTTCAGAACTCTGTGCTACATTGCTATTGGTCAATCAGAATCTATTTCCTGTAGGATTGCCATCTAACCAAATTTGTGAAAACAGAGTGGAAGGCAGCTTGCTGAGATCTACCTCAAACTTGATCCTGGCGCTGGCCCTTATCCCCAGACCAATTGTTTTTATTTATGGTATTGAGACTTTCATTCACCATAATTCGTCACAAGTCAGTGACTTTCTTGACCACCTTACTAACATCTTTCCTAAAATAGAAATTAGGGCTGCTTCACACACGCAGTTGAGCAAGATTTCCTTGCACATACAAAATTCATCAGCTACATGTTCCATCATCAGCCAAGCAGTAATGAAAATTTTCCTGCATGGAAGCAATTTCTATATAAGGCAGTCCTGGTGCCTATAAAGGTCAGAGGAATCTAATAAAATGCAGTAACTAATTACTAGCAGATCATCTACAAATCCACACAGCTACAAACATATAGCATTAGGTTGCGCTCTGTGTCATCATTAAATAAAAAGGCATAGGATGAAATAATTTAAAAAGAAAAACCATTCACATTTCAACATCTTATCTAGTTCTTTAGTAATTCTACAAATCGAGATATTCTCCTTGAGGTCAGTAATAGTTTTATCCAAAACAATATCAACAGGAAATCCAAAAAACCTGCAGTTACAGTGAGAATCTTCTGCAATGATCTTTTCCTAGCTTCCCAAGCCAGTTTATTGCCTTTGGCTTAAGTAAGCAATGCAAGGACTGTCAATGGATCGCCAACCCTATTTTTTTTTAATTGCTCACAGTTGTTTCTAAAATTACTAACAATCGATGATACATACTTCTCCATTTCAGGATAGAAAACACATAGATATCCTAATATAAATTGTTGTGTAAAGTTCCAGGGGTCCACAACTTCTGGACCGTGACCGCATGAGTGGTGGGTGAGTGCATGCGCACAAAGCTCCATTTGTGTGTGCTGCAGGCACACGCGTTTGCCATTTGTGCAAATGGAGCTGTACATGCTTGCATGTGCTCCTGCCACTCACATAGAACCATCTTCTCCCCCGGCCGGGCCACCAAACCAGAAAGGTTGGGGACCATTGGTGTAAACCACTCTAGGATAATGCTTGCTAATTCAAAATTGGGAAGATCCAAATTCAACTGTAGTCCAAGCCATGGAAGCTCAGCATCTCTCACCCCAGCTATCATAAAATATTGTCATAGGACAGAATTGTATTCCTGAAGAAAACAAAGGAGATAATCTGAAAGAATGAATAAAATAATAGCTCTAATATATTTAAAAGTATTTAACATGGGAAACCAGAACTGTGTCTGACTATATGCATGACACATCCCAACTTAGTTTGCATCATGATTTCTCCACTTTATTTAGTGTATGGCATACAGTATCAGGGAAGCCTATAAATGCTAGACACAATGCAGTCCTAACAGTCTACATTGCTAGTTCATTCTATTTGGCACCTGCGCTCCAGGGGTGAAATCCAGCAGGTTCTGACAGATTCTGGAGAACCGGTAGCAGAAATTCTGAGTAGTTCAGAGAACCAGCAAATACCACCTCTGGCTGGCCCCAGGAGTGGGGTGGGAATGGAGATTTTGCAGTATCCTTCCCCTGCCACGCCCACCAAGCCACGCCCACCAAGCAACACCACGCCCACCAAGCCATGCCCACGGAACCAGTAGTAAAAAAAATTGGATTTCACCACTGCTGTGCTCCTATCTTTGGTGCACAGTGGTGGGGGGTAAACTAGCTTCACATCAATTAACTATTGAGAAGGATACTCCTTAAGTTTCAGCCCTAAACAAGATCATTTGCATCTGGTTTTTTTTTTCTTTCATTAAAAGGTAGTTGATAAAAGTAATCAGGCATAAATATTTCATCTTCAATTTTAAAAGTAAAATTGGCACCCTTAAATCTCTGGCATCCAAACACAATATTTTTCAAGAGTTATCACCCTTCATGCTATATATCTCACAGGATCTTATCATCTATGTTAATATTTTTTTCATGTGATTGGATTTCTGGAGATGCACAATGTACAATCCTCTCTCCCTAAACAATACCTGGATTTTGGTACAACCAACTCTGTTTCTGGACAAACTGACTTATGTCTTCTTTATATTTTTTCAAGCCCCTCCTTGATCCTTGACATGGAGTTCCTACTTTGGATAGAAAACATGAATTGTGCTTTTCAATGTACAACTCAGCACACATGAAAGGAATCCATGAGTAGCGTTTTTCAGGTGCCATAGACTTCAGCACTAGAAAAAGAATACAGAAGAAACAATTTCTGCTTGCATTTTTTAAAGGTACATCTTTAACGGAAGAATTTGGCCATCATTTTGAACCATATTTAATAATTTAGTATTTTTGCACAAGGAAAGATGATTCATTTTTAGGTTGCTCTCTAGCTACCCCTTCTGGCAGATTAGGGAATGATAATATTAATTGAAGCATTTTTCAAGATTGTGTTTGTTGCCTACAATGATGATACATATTCAACTTACAAAATAATATATTCTAGAAATATATCAAATTATTACATAAAAATCAAATTTAAGTCTGAATATATCTGTTCCAATTAATATGTCTTTAAAAATATTACAAAGACTATTGTACTATACTAAAAACAAGAAAATTGTTCCATAAATAGTATCAGTATATCTTCTTTAAACATATTTTATTCCACTTTTCAAGGCAAAGGCTCCTGAAATGGTTTACAAAGTAGAGCAAAAACACTATTTTAAAAAAATCCTACATCTCTTTCCCCTTTCTCTATAACATCCTCCCTCCCTAGGAATACATTTAAATATATGGACTTCAGCATCCAGAATTCCTTCATCCTACACAAGCCTTTCTGGGAATTCTGAATAATCTATTCTACACATCTGGACAGAGGGCTGTGCAATTGATGACGCCAATACACAGTAACAGTTTTTAGGCAAAAAAGCTACATATGGCAGAAGCAAACAATTAAACTATGGAACTTTCTGCTATGATATTTAATGGTGAGCAACTACTACTATTGGTTGTTTTTTTCCTTTAAATTGGTTTCCCTGCTGTGCTGCTTGATGGTAGAAGAATTCTAGAGAGCAAGTCTGGAATGCAGCAGTGCTAGTAATTTGGGGATATTTATTTATTTATTATTTGTTCTTCTATGCCGCCCTACTCCCAAGGGACTCAGGGCGGCGTACAACAATTGTATTTTGGGCATATTGTCATATGCCCAAGTAACACCTCTGGTTCATAAGCTATACTGGCCTCCTGTAGGCTTCCAGATTCAGGTTGTTGTTTTTATTTGTTTGCTTTATATGGCTACTCAGCTGAAGTACATGATTCAGGGCTGCTCACAACATTATCACCTAAAAAGTCCAATGGGGCACTAGACTAGGTTATTGCAGGATCGTATCTCCCCAATGCTATCAGTCTGCTCCACATGCTCTAACTCACG
Organism: Diadophis punctatus similis; assembly: GCA_023053685.1. NCBI lineage: Eukaryota > Metazoa > Chordata > Lepidosauria > Squamata > Dipsadidae > Diadophis > Diadophis punctatus. The sequence continues at coordinate 28,483,233 of JALIGW010000007.1, read as the reverse complement.
GGTGTCAAACTCGATTTCATTAAGGGCCGCATCAGGGATGTGTTTGACCTTGTGGGCTGGGCGTGGCCAGGATGGGTGTGGCCCGCTCGATGTTACTCATTACAGGGGCGCCTGTGGTAGTCTGAGCGCTCTGCCAGCGAAAATGGGCTCCCAAGCTCCATTTTCACTTGTAGAGGCACCGCGGGCCAGTTCTTCGTTGTTTCCAGGATGGGCCCATGGGCCAGATCTAAGCACTTTGTAGTCATTCCTTTTCCACTAAGGTTCCTGCCTTTTGGAAGTTGGAAGATGGCTTTTAGAAAGGCACTAAAGAATTTGTTATTGCTTTTTTTTCTTGGCCACTGGGGCCAGGATAATTGGGGTTCCTCTCATTGGAGAGTAATAATTGCACATAACTTTTTAATAGTTGTGTACTGGAATTGTCATTTTGTTTTTGTTTGTTTGAGGTTTCTGGTAAGCTAGCTAAAGTTGCAGTGTTCCAGTTGGGTAGCCATATAAATTCTTTAGATAGATAGATAGATAGATAGATAGATAGATAGATAGATAGATAGATAGATAGATAGATAGATAGATAGATAGATAGATAGATAGATAGATAGATAGATAGATAGATAGATAGATAGATAGATAGATAGATAGATAGATAGATAGATAGATAGATAGATAGATAGATAGATAGATAGATAGATAGATAGATAGATAGATAGATGACAGACAGATAATAAACAAACAAACAAATAAATAAAAATATTTTTTATTGGCTATAGGTCTACACTAATGATTTTCAACCCGTGTTCCATATATTAGAGGAATTTTATTAAAAACAGGGATCTAATCCAAGCAACATTATGCGTCATGTTAATTATAGATTATTACGTCTAGTGTCACTTGCCTAGCTCATCTTGTTGCACAATAGTTGCTATTTTTAAATTATGATTTTTTGTGATGTCTCAATGTGAACTGATGTTCTTTACATATTAAGTGGTTGGAACATGGGAATGTGGAATTTGATTGGTGGTTTTTATATGGCAGGCTTAGAAGAACATATGAAAAAAAATTTCTTATGGAGTGGTTTGCAAAACATTTTGAGGATGATGTAGTGGGTCTGTAAAGAAACAGTCTGGGCACAGCTGAGTTATAAGTTGACTCCAGGATCAGAGGCACCATGTCTAAAATATCAGTTCCTAGGAAACAGCAACAATGGAAGATAATAGAACCATAGGGTTGGAAGTGGCTACTGAGTCCAACTATCTGCTCTGGGCAGAAATCCAAATTAAAACAGTCCTACAGATGCTATCCAGCCTCTACTTTAGCACAAGCAAAGTCTGGAGAGCCTGAATAATTGGTTCCATTGTCAAACTGTAGTTACTATAACAATGCAATCAAATGGAATCTTTCTTCCTGTAATTTAAATCCATTTCTCAATGTCTAGAACAGTGAAGAGCAGATCCTAGTCTTTTTCTTTGTGATATCCTTTCACATACTTGAATGATCTTATCATGTTTTTCCTCAATGTTTCCTACAAGTTAAATATTCCTAATTCCTTCAGTCTCCACTTCAATATACTCTATTCTTAATCATCTAAGTATCTTCATTATCCTTGTATGAACCTGGTCCAATTTATATGAATCTTTAATGTTCCAGATTCCCTTCTTAATGGATTTATAAGGTCTGCTTTTCTACCCTAAGAGGTTCCTATGTGGCCATTGTGTTTCTCAGAATATTGTACTAAACTAGATATGATCAGCTTTGATCCAGCATGTTTAAATCACTATTGACTGACCGGGTTGGTAACTGAATAACACATGTGTCACGTAGTAAATATTGTCAGTTGTATGTCTATGCAGGGTGATGCACCCCTATCTAATATCATGGTACATTCCAATATAAGCAGAACACGTGATATGACGAGTGCGCATGTGTGCATTCCTAAACCACCATTAATTCTCTTCTGCCTTAGCTGTTGACCTGAACGGTTGTGTTTCTTAGCAAAGATGTAATTATTCAGGATTTATTGTTTTTGTACTGAAATAAATATTTTCTATTAGACTTTAATCTCAGTTTTGTTTCTAACTGTCTGAATTCCAAGAAAAGATTTAAATCGCCTCTATGAGATATTATTCTTACCCCAACAACATGAGATGGTAGAGAACTGTTACGTTATAGTGGGCAACAATATCCCCATCCTTCATAGAATCACCCAACATGAGACTGTGTTGAGATCTCTCAAGATTTGGCTGAGATTGTTCAATTTTTTGTGATTTCCCCCCCTATCTTAATGCAAGGGGGAAAGGGTACCTTGAACAACTTCAAAGCAGACTGGAATCATTTGAAATTGATATAAGACATATGTATAATTGCTATTGTTTTTTCAATAAAATCACTTGTAGAAAGTTATCTCTTTTCCATTGCTGGTCCACTGACTACATGGCTGTTATTATTGGCAACAGAAGTGAGAAACTCATCCAACTCTGCTGTGCAGTTTCCTTCCAAGGAAAGATTAGAAATCCCATATACTATCCAAAAAGCCAGAATAATCAGGGACAGGGCAGAGAAAACAACAGCCTCCCCTCCAAGTGTGAAAAACCTTTCAAAGGAGTCTTGTGTTCAGCATTTAAGAACAAACTGGAAATGGGGTCCAAAATAGGAATGTGGTTATTGTCTGATATTTTAATCTTCTTGCTTGCAGCTGTCCTTCGTAATCTCATTTTATGTAACAGCAATGTTTAAATTATTTTATTATGCAAATTGACCAAAGAGGCTGAATTTACCTTTAAATTTGTGTGCCCCATATCATTTGCACCTAAATCATTTTGTTTTAATAGTATTTCACTATCTTCTTTATATTTTTGTGCCATTCAGATCTTTGATAAACATAATTCCAAGTCTTTTATAAAAAACATTGTAACACTTATGCATCCCCTTTTAATTAAAAAATTAAACCAGTTGGACTCCATTCCTAATCTCTTTACCAAGATCTTTTGGGATACAGAGAATGAGAAGACTAGAGGTGATGTAAGCTTTCAGAAGCTCTATTTCATTCTATCGAGATATTTCCCCATGTACATCAGTCTAATAATATCAACATGGATTAGATTTAGGTCAGTCTTTGGGTCAGAATGTGAAGACTGACCTAAATCTAATCCACTGCATTGTCCATCTTGCAGGGTAAATTTCTGTTTCTCAGCTGTTTTATGTTTGGATTTTAATTCTGAATGACTTGTTAATTTATGGGCAGGAGAATATTTATTCTGAAAGCTATTAAGTAGTCTAAGCTTACTGTACTGATTTTGTTTCTTTCTTCCAGAGAAGTTCTGACATCAAAAAGAGTGTGGAGACACTCTTGCACACATGAAATCACCAGAAGAAGAAGAAAAAAACGGAACTTGATGAATCCTAGCTGTCACTTCTAACAATCGGATCTGTTTAAATTAAAGCCTTTCAGTTTTAATGTTGCAGAAGACACTAGCAATAAATCGATTTTGAGGGCCGTACAGAGAGAAACAACAGAAAACAAACTGCACAAATTGTTTCAAATGTGTTTTCCCTTTAATTAAATAAGAACCATCTGTTGTTGGGGGATGCATTTGGATGTGACCCATATTATTCCTCTGTTAATTTCCACCCAGCCTCCATTACTTTGAGAGAAATATGCATGCAAAACTGGGTGCTTTCATGCTTTTAATGGGCAGAAGACATGTTATATAGAAAGCTGCTAAATCCCAAACTTAAGCACATTTTAATTTTAGAAGAGAATGATGAACCAACTTGTATGAAATCAAATATATATTTAAATCAACAACAACAACAAATTAAATGTGAACCAGGAGATATAAAAGATCTTTTGGATATAAAGAATTGCATCATAGATCTTTGTGGAAATGAATTATATTTCTCTCCTAGATATAACGTATTTTTCCCTTCTTTTCAAATATAATCTGGCCCGGGAGAATGGGTGGGTGGGTGGGTGGGAGGGAGGGAGAGGGAGGGAGGGAGGGAGAGAGAGAGAGAGAGAGAGAGGGAGAGAGAGAGAGATGATAGAATATGCCAAGTGAGAGTATAGGTCCGAGATGGCAAACCTATGGCACACGTGCCACAGGTGGCACGTGGAGTCATATCTGAGGGTACGTGAGACGTTGCCCTATGTCAGCTCCAGAACGCATGTGCGTGCTGGCCAGCTGATTTTCGGCCTTCTGGAGGGCGGGGGAGGGCGTTTTGGCCCTCCCCAGGCTTCAGGAAAGCCTCTGGGGCTTCTGGATGGCGAAAAACTGGCCCAACGGGCTACTGGAACAAAGTTCCGGTAGGCCCATTGGGCCATTTTTTGCCCTCCCCAGGCTTCAGGAAAGCCTCCAGAGCCCATGGTTGGCAAAAAATGGGCCCAAGGGGCTTACCAGAAGTTTGGAAACTTTTTTGCTATCCACAGGCTCCGGAGGCTTTCCTGAAGCCTGGGGAGGGAGAAAAACAGCCCAACAGGCCTACCAGAAGTCCAGAAGCTTCAGTGAGGCCTGCGCGCATGTGCGGGGGGGGCAGCGCAGGGAGTGTTGTGCGTGCATGCATGGGGGGAGGCCATTGCATTATGGGTGTGGGCACGCGCGCGCCCTTTTGGCACCCAAGCAAAAAAAGGTTAGCCATCACTCGTATAGGTAGACCATAGTTGGGATTGGCAAATCTGTGGCTAACTGTTGCAGTCACTAAGTGAAAAATCTTATGATCGTAACATTTAGATCACTTCCTGTTTGATTGTTAAATGAATCACCACTTATTAAACAAGACATCACATGACTGTGACTTGCTACCTTACTTCCATGTTCTCCATTAACTCTGCTGGTTGGAAAACAAAAGAATGGAGTCATATAATGATAGAATGCAGGGACAATCCTAATTTAAGATGATTAACTATTCCTTGATGATGGAAAGGGTCCTACCTTTTCTTAAGGGGTGATGATACCCCCAAATCTTAAAGGACCATTGCTTAATCCAGCTCATCCAGATAGCTCATCCGGGTGCTCACAGTTAAACAACTCTGGATTAAAACAGATTACCTGGACCCTTTTCCGTTGTGATCCAGGCATGGATATGGGAGTGAGTGAGTACTGATCAAATTCTTCCTGTGATGGAAGCAGGATGGAGTGGTGTATCCATCCTTTCTCCTCCTGACCTCTCAGCAGCTTTTAATACCATCAGTCATGATATCCTTTTGAACCATCTTTGCAATTGGAGGTGGGTATTATACTGTGCTGGTTTTCCTACTTACTCTGGGTCAGTTCAATTAGTCTTGATATGAGATCCAACCCATGACCCCTGTTGTGTGGAATGCCATGGGGCTTGGCTCTTTCTCCCCTCCTGTTGAATACCAACATGAGGCCACTGGGTGAGGTTATCCAATGGTTTGATGCAGGGGTGGGTTCCTACCGGTGCGGTCCAGTGCGCAGCTCTGGTAGGGACCCGCCAATTATGCAATTTGCCCACAACTGCTCCGGTACCGTCTTCACCGGACAGTCGCGCGCGTCGCCATCTTTTTTAAATAATTTTTCGGCTTTTTTGCTTCCGCGCATGCGCAGAAGTAAAATCTCACCAAAATCGCGCGAGAGGGCGCGCATGAAATGTGGAGATGCACACACAGTGCACCGGTATCGGTAAGTAGGCAACCCGCCCCTGGTTTGATGTGATATCACCATCCATCCATCCATTTATATCTCCATCCCAGGCCACCAGACAGATGCCATGGATTTCCTGTCTCAGTGCCTGGAGGCTCTGCAGGCCTGGATGGGTCACAATAGGCTTCAGCTCAACTGAGTGGCTTTGGGTGTAGGGCATTCTGGTGCTAACAACCTTCTGTCTTTTGTCTTAGGTGGAGTGGCACTCCCTCTCACAGAGCTAATAAGTAATCTGGGGGTCCTCTTGAACTTTTGGCTCCTGCTGGTAAAGAAGATGGCATCCATTTGTACATTTTCAGATTTTGCGCTAGCTGTGCCCACTTCTGGACCAGTAGGCCCTGCTCATTGTTATTCATACCCTTGTGATCTCCTTTCTAGATTACTTAATGTGCTCTACATGGGGCTGTCCCTGAAGGGCATTCACAAGCTTCTACTGATTAAGAATGTAGCTGCATGGGATTTTCTAACATTCACTTTCTGGGATTGGTTACTTTATGCCTATTCTGTGAGCTGTGCTGGATGCCACTGTACTTCCAAATGCAATTCAAGGGGCTGGTTGTTACTTTTAAACCCTTCATGGCTTATGACCAAATTATCTGAGGGAACATCTTATACCAGTTTTTTGTGTCCATCCAATCTGGTCTGGCAAGATGAGAATGCTCCCAGATCCCATTGTCCAGGGAATACCAACTAGTGGGGCCCAGGAAACATTCCTTTTTTGCTGTACCACCCACCCTATGAAACATTCTTCTTCTGGAGAGCAGGATGGCTTTCCTAAGTGTCTAAAGATTTGGTTATATGCCTTGGGTTGGGACTCCGACAGATCCCGTCTGCTGGCTTTGTTAACAACCATGAATTATAACATCCTCCTTGTTGTATTTTACTTTTTGTTATGCAATAGTAATTTGTTTATGATTGTTTGCCTGTTCACTTGTACTGACTTGAGAGGCCACATACAAATTGATTGATTGATTGATTGATTGATTGATTGATTGATTGATTGAATGAATGAATGAATGAATGAATGAATATCAAAGACTGGTTTCAAGCCCCTTTTTCTTGCACTGTTGTAATCTTCAATGGTCACTAAATGAGGCAATAATTTGTTAGAAGATGGTTCCCTTGCAGCACTTTCTGTAATGATTGGGAGATGCACAGTGTTTGAAATACTACAGAACAACCAGTCTCTGAACAAACAACGCCATACTACTTTGGACATGTAGACAGGACATTATTACATCTAATATAAATAAGTATTACATTTAATATAAATAAATATAAATAACCTATTTCAGTAGTAGGTTCTAAAACCCTTTACTACTGGTTCATGCGTGCTCGCAAGCATGCACATGACACTTCTGCGCATGCGCAGAAGCATCCCGGGCGGGTGGGCGGAGCCTCCCACCACTGGCGATACCTGTTCTTAGAACTGGGCCGAACTGGGAGCAACCCACCGCTGACCTATTTTCCAGCTGCTTTATATATCTTTCCAAAAACTCCATACCTTGGCCTACCTTTTTAGAAGAGAGATTAAAAATCTGGAGGAAAACCTAATGAACTAAAAATCTAACTCCTAATGGGCAGATGAATAAAATAGATTCCATTTAACTCTAATCAAATATAACCAGTCACTTTTGCTAAGACTTTTGCTATACAAGTCCAGCTCTTGGACATCACATTATTTCTCTCAGGACTCTTCTGCAACGTCTTTTGCACAAGGGGGTATATAGTACATTCAATATCTAAGATTTGTGTCTTCTATAAAAAGATTTAGATCATACAAACTGACATAATGAAAGGAACATCGGATCAGCTCGCGCCTGAGGCAATAATCAGTGACAGAGTTTGGCTGAACATTCCCATGCAGAGGATGTCACAGAAACAATTTGCTTACTTTTATTATCAAAAGGGATCTGTTTGCACTCCGTGGTTGGCCAAGGGCAATAGTAGACAGCTCCTCCTTCCACTATGTCTGGCTGGGTTGTGTTGGCTTTAGGTGCTCCAACTAGGACACTTACTCTGCAAAAGAGGCAAGAGAAAAACACAAAGTATGAATTTGAAAGAGCCCAGGCAAGTTGCTTTGTTGATAGAGGTGTGATTCTAGAAGTCCTTTTCTGATCTCTGACAAAAACCTTACCCCTCAGTCAAGAAAAGGAAAGTATTTGTCAGGATTCCAAATAGCATCCAAAATTAAATCAGAGTCCGAGGCAAAAGATTTCTCAAAGTTCCAATTTATTAACAGAGCCATGTTGGTCCATCTGGGTGAAACCCGAATCTGAAGTCCCTCAGGTTTCACCACCCAGTTGAAAGTTCAAACCCTTGCCCCCATACCCATAAATCCATCATGTTGTCCAATCTTCAATTGCCATGCTTGCAGAGTCCACCCATCTCCTTCCGTGCAGGTGCAGATGTACACAGACAAAAGATGACCTTGACTTTCTAGAAAGAATTTGTTATGGATACATACTAACAATCCTCATACCATCTCCCCTCCAATTTCTCCACAGTAGAAAATGCGTAGTAGAATAGTAAAGTGTGGCAGGCCAAAGATCCCAAATAAAATGGCTTCGGCCTGACAGTATTAGTCAAAGCAAGAGAAAAACAAAAAACAAAAACTAACCTCATTTCTAATCCCAAATAATGTTTGTCAAATGGCAAAGATTGTCAAATAATAATCTATGGCACTGAAGAAGGAACTAAGGAACTGTGTTTTTAGAAAGTGAGAAGAAATACCAAAGCTTAGAAACAATGTTTTCCTATTATTTCCCTGGGCATTTTTTTGGTTATAAAGGGCCAGGCATAGAGCTCTCTCTAGGTCAGATCACTGTGTTCTGGGCTAGTAAAAGCTCATGTCCACCATCATTGTTTACTGTTTAGTGGTGACGTTTTGGCATACAGCTACATATTACATGTCTTTTTTAGGGCAAATGTGTGTCCAAGGGAAATGTAGGAAGCATTGATGGAAGCATGCATTCAACTATGCTTCCTTTAAAGCCTTTTTTTTTTTACTGTGGGGTCTATCTTTTTATTCTAGGAAAGTTACATTCAAATACAACTGAAGGACTGAATTATCATGGAGACTAACATTTTCTTCAGAGGGTGAAAAGTAGATTCAGAGGGCTGAAGATTCTGAATTCCAAATTGGGAAATCCCTAGTTTAAAAAGCTGCTATGAAGATAACCAGGCACCTCCCAGAATTTCTCAACAAGCATTGCCACCTCTGAGAAATATTAGTCTACCTATATAGAGGACACCCAGATAGGGAAAAGCTACTCTAAGCCATTTGCTTTCTTTTATCTTCTTCTAAATACATCTTCTCTACTTCATCTGCCATACAAAGGCTATAACATTTTACAGAATGGTTACAAGGATTGCATCACATATAAGTAGTTCTTGACTTACAACAATTCATTCAGTGACCAGTTGAAGTTACAACAGCACTGAAAAAAAGTGACTTTTGACTATTTTTCACACTTATAACTGTTCAGGATCCCATAGTCATGTGATCAAAATTCAGATGCTTGGCAACTGGTTCCTATTTATAGTAGTTGCCGTGTCCTGGGGTCAGGTGATCCCATTTGGCACCTTCTAACAAGCAAAGTCAATGGGGAAACCAGATTCACTTAATAAGTGTGTTACTAACTTAACAACTGTAGTGATACACTTAACAACTATTCACTATTTTCACTATTATTTACTTGTTTTGATTCACTATTATTACTACTGTTATCTTTTCAACGGGAAACAGCCAGTTCGGACCGGTTCAGGGGAACCGGTAATAACGATCTGCGGTTGGGCCCGCCCACCTGCCCCAGCGCTATGCCATCCTATTTAGGGATGTTTATAAGCTGCACGCATGCATGCAAGCCGCGCGCACAAGCAAAGCGCATGCACGGAAGGCTGTGAGCATGCATGTGCACTCACATTTGTGAACCGGTAGGGAAAGTAAGTGAATCCCACCCTTGACGGGAAGCCACAGCTGCCAGTTCTTTAACTGGTGTTGGCTTTCATGTATACGGAGTTCTTCCAAGAACCTAGGATGTCATAATATAGCGGCATTGTCTATGTGTGGATCCAAGCACTGTGGCCTATGGCAATTAAACAGGTGGAAATTTTGTCCATGAGCAGATTTTTTTTACATATATCCAAGATTTTTTAGTATGACAGCCAGTATGCTGATAATCACTGGGATCACCACGGCCAGTTTATGCCATAATCGTTCCACGTTGATTTTTTCATTTTCATTTCATTAAAATTTATTATAACAAAGGATTATGAAAAATTAAAAATGGAGACGCAGGATAAAAAAGAAAGGGAAAAATACTGATTTATGACTCTTTATAGTAGTGAAATATTAACTTTTTGCAGTACATTTAGTTATACTAGAGCCGTGATGGCAAACCTATGGCATGGGTTCCAGAGATGGCACGCAGAGCCCTCTCTATGGGCATGTGCACCATCGCCAAATGTTCTTCTGGTTTCTGGTGCGCGTATGCACGCCGGCCAGTTGGTCTTCGCACACGCTGGAACTCCGGAACCCCGAAGACCAGCTGGCCGGTGCGCATGCACACACTGGCCAGCTGCTCTTCTGGTTTCTGATGAGTGCATGTGCGCCTGCCAGTTGGTCTTCACGCACGCCAGAGCATCGGAAACCTGAACACCAGCTGGCCGGTGCGCATTCGCGCGCCAGCCAGCTGGTCTTCGGGTTTCTGGTGCATGCATGTGCACCAGCCAGCTGGTCTTAGGATTTCCGGTCCTCCGGTGTGCGCACGCACACACATGCGCGTGCATTCTGGTTTGGGCACTCGGTGCCAAAAAGGTTCGCCATCACTGAATTGGGCCATTTCTGTAACTACACAATTATTCAATCCTCAAAGTCTCATAAGTTTCATTTTTTTCTATTTCAAGCATAAAAAACCAGAAGTGATTTCCCAATGGAAATCAGACTGAGTAAAATCTTTTCTTTGTTTAAAACAGTTTACATTGCCATCCCAACCAAATCCATTCCCCCCATCCTTTTTTTCCATTGTGAGAAATAATACATCTTTCTATTTTCACTTATTAGATTTTCTGCCTTGTCATCATCTATAATAGCAAAAATCACAACACACTTTCAAGTTCTTTAACCAACAATCCAAAGGGAAAACTTCTTGTTCCAATTTTATATTCATTTTAAAACTCTAAACATTTTTTAGAAATTATGTTCTTTACAGTTAGAGTTACTTCTAATACATTACTTTTTTTAAAAAAAGAGATTTTTTTCTTTCAAATTAGTTTATTATTTCTTTTTAAAAAAACTTTTTCTCTTTTTTAAACTATGTGTACATTAGTAAATATATTTTTCAAAATTCAATTTCAATAACATTTTGCAGACCTTGATGATAATTTATTGATGTCCTTTTCAGATCCACTTTTTATAAGTATAAAACAATTAGTCAAATCTTCCTTTTAATAACATTTGTTAGACCAGTAAGAGACATCCTCTACTTCCATTTTGATTTTCAGATCTTAAGACTGTGATATTTTCAAATTCTTTGTCTTCTATCCTATTATCCTCTGGTTTTGATGCATAAATTACCCACACTTTCTGCTTTTCAATCACAGTTAAATATAGTGCGTTATGGGCCAAAACTTTATCCGTTTGTATTTAGGAATCCAACAACATTTTAACCTGCTCATTTTCAATTACATTTTCAACTATATTTCCTACCACTTTTTCATTACTGGCATAGGTTATACAGATGACTTTGGCAACTGTATTATATCTTTGTTTATGATCAGTTTGTGAGATGAGTATATCATTTATTGTTTCTGCAACTTTGTACAATCTGTACTTGGAATCATTGGATAATTTACCAAATGTGGTCCTGATTGCATTAATTCAAATAACTTGCTCTTGCACAGCCAACATCAAACCTTCAGTTTCTTTTTTTTTTTATGTTCTAGTTGTAAGTAAGAGTCCAGTTGTAAGAGCAACAAGAATGATCAGGAGGCTGGAGGCTAAAACATATGAAAAACGGTAACAGACATTGGGTATATTTAGTGCAGTGATGGCGAACCTTTTTTGGTTCGCGTGCCAAAAGGGGGGAGCGCGGGGCGCGCGCGTGTGCACATGCCCACACCCATAATTCCATGCGCCCCCTGCACATGTGCATGTGACCCCCCCCCCGCTCCTGGCACGTGATGGCACACCCATTTTTCGCTCTCCCCAGGCTTTCTAGGAGCTTGGGGAGGGCAAAAACGGCCTTCCCCACCCCCTCCGGAGGCTGGAAACAGCTTGTTTCCCGACTCCCAGTGGGCCCAGAAGGCCCGAAAATCAGCTGGCTGGCGCGCACATGCACGCCAGACCTGAGCTCATGTGCCCAGCGATATGGCTCCACGTGCCACTAGTGGCACGCGTGCCATACGTTTGCTATCACGGCTCTAGTGTAACAAAAATGAGGACTAGGGGAGACATGATTGCAGCGTTCCAATATTTGAGTGGCTCCTACAAAGACAAGGGAGCAAAGCATTTTCCAAAGCACCAAAAGGCAAGGCAAGAAACAATGGATGGAACCATTGTTCTACCAAGGAGAGAAGCAACTAGAACTAAGGAGAAAATTTATAACGGTTACAGCAATCAACCAATGGAATAGCTTGCATTCAGAAATTGTGGGTGCTCCATCACTGGAAACTTTCAAAAAGAGACTGGACAACCATTTGTCTAAAATGGTATAGAGTCTCCTACTTAAGTAGAGGGTTTGACTAGAAGACCTCCAAGGTTCCTTCCAACTCTATTATTCTAAGTCACTCCCAGGATTTATCTTTATCCTCTTTCTGCTTGATTTTTTTAAAGAAATTGACCATGTAGTGTTTTTCCTTGCTAGTATTCTATTTATGTTTTTATTACATTTTTCAATATTTATGTTTTGTTTCCTATACTGTATATTCAGAAAGTTCCAACTTTTGAATTGCATTAATGCTTGTTCTTGGCTATCTTTTATATAATAAGACAATACATGCTTGTCCTTTTTGATAGTTTACTTGATCTGTAGAACACTCTGTCTCCATTTTTGTGGAGCAAGTATATCTATCAATATCACTATGGGAATATAAAGCATCATGAGTAGTCATGAGTTTTTTTGTTTTTCAGTCCAAACTGACCAGTTAATAATTCTAGCAGTGTATCATATCACAGGCATTGTCTAGATATTGATGTCTTTGATGGTTTTTCCAATGTTCAATTTTGACCTTAGCCATTTTCTTCCTCTTTGGATATGTTCTTTACTAATCACATTTTAAACCCGTTTGTGCTTGATATTATCCAACTGTAAAATAGATAGATACTTATAGGCTTCATCCAGATGGTTCCTGATGGTCTGACTATTTAGAATTTTAATTTCATCACTATTCTTGATTGTAAAACAAATGTGACATTTTTATTTGCAGTGTTTGCTGTTTGATAGCTAAGACTTGGTTGCTTCAAAATCACTGAAAATGGGATCATGGCAATAAAAAATAATAAAGTCATTCTGATAGATACTTCTTTTATTGTTAACAAGCTCATATTTTTCATTTCCAACCATCAATGCTGTCACCCATTGATTCACTATTTCTTCTATAACATTCCAATGTTTTTACAGACACCAGTTGTTTCCAAACTTTTGATGATCCAAATATAACATAATAAATCAAACACTTTTTTAATCAATCCAGATGATATATAAATTGGTTTTTCTGCATTTGCAATTTTCCAGAACAATTTTATCAATCAGAAGTTGATGTTTTATACCTCTGCTTTTCCTTTTATCTCCTTTCTGTTCTATTGGAAAGATCTTATTTTCTTCTAAATAATCTTGGATGTTATCCACTATTATGCCCCTAAGTAATTTAAACATTTTAGGCAAGCATGTTTTTGGCTTATAGATTCATGGTGTTGTCCCTTTTACTGGACTTTTTGGAATCAGATATGTTTTTCCAGTTATTAACCTGTCACTGATGTCTCCTTTAAGCAATATTTCATTAAGTTGTTTAGCTATAATTGAATGTAAGCTAGTCAGATATTTGAGCCAAAAACTATGCAATTGATCATTTTCAGGATATGTCCAGTTTTTAATCCTTTTCACTTGATTTTTAATCCTTTCTGTAGCTATTATTAGGTTTTCCATTTGATTTTTTTTACTAAATTCATTTTATTGTTATTAAGTTTCAAGTGTAGATTATATAGCACCAAATTTCATCAATTTGCCTATATGAAGAAATGCAAAAGAGGTACAAACAACTCCTTCCCTAAACTGGTCATCAATACATTGAGATCTTCCAGGATCCATTTAATCCATGCTACCATGTTTCATAATTAGGATATAATCTTCATAATCATTTACCCACAAAGTCAATGTCCACATTCATACAGTCAGTGTCCATTCCTACACTTAGGACACAATATTATTCACACTTCAGCATCCTCTACCTATAATATCAAATAGTGAGTTGTAGATGTGAATGGAAAGCCATAGAGCAGTGTTTCCCAACCTTAGCAACTTGAAGATGTCTGGACTTCAACTCCCAGAATTCCCCAGCTAGCATTCGCTGGCTGGGGAATTCTGGGAGTTGAAGTCCAGACATCTTCAAGTTGCCAAGGTTGGGAAACACTGCCATAGAGCAAAGGCCCCAAATACACAAATAGAAGTTCTATCTTTCCCCACACAGACTTCATTTAAATGTGCAAGGATATTTGTCTATCCACTAATTTATGAAACACAAAGCAGTTTAGGGTATAAAAAGCAGACAAGGCGTACATATCCATCTGGCTTCATTCCTATACTGATTTCATCAAAACAATTTTCTCATTCATGTTAATGACAATAATTCACAGTTTGCAACAGAATGTTTTCTTGATGTCTAAGGATAGAGCCTACAATATACTTACTACTAGTGGAAAACTGCTTGCTTCTAAAATTAGAAACTGATAATTTGATTTCCTACATAATTAAAATGGTAAAGGCTCCCTTGAGTTGAACTCAATTTCTTGTGATTTTTTTGGACACATCTAAGGAATTTCCCTGGCAGCAATGTGGAAATGATTTGCCAGTGCATTCTTTCAGACTTCTACGGAATTGTATTCTACAGTCCTGGACCGTCCTGATAATCTCCTGCTCAAAATACCAAGTTCTACTCTTGGTATTTGTACTTGGTTCTGACCCCTCTTTAGCTGTTTGTAGGATCAGCCAAGACTGTCTCAATGGTGCCACCTGCTGTAGTCCTGCTCAAAGGATACTATAGAGGTAATCTTAGACATGTCAAATTCTAGAGGGTTGAAACTAGCGGTGAATCTACTTACCTTTCCTACCGGTTCGGAACTGCACACTTCACACACACACGTGCACTCACTTCACTCACATGCGCGCTTTTCCACCCCTGCTCCATTCACGCGCACGCTTTTTCACCCTCTGAGCATGCACAGGGTTAAAAAAAGGAAAAGGCGGCGTCTGGGTGGGTGGGCGGAGCCTCACGTTGCCACCGCTACCGGTTCTCCGAACCACCAGTGCCTGCCACTACCGGTATGCCCAAACCGGGAGCATTTCACCCCTGGTTGAAACAGAAGAAATCTATTTTTCTTTAAAGTTCTTCTTTAAATCATATAAAGTATTGATAAACTGTTAACTATCCAACTTTATAGATAACATGTATAGACGTGAAATCTTTATGTTGAATCTGGGTTACCTCCAAATGGGAGGGGACTACATCTCTCAAGATTCCCAGTCATGTGGTTGGAAAATTTGGTACAGATCTTTTGAAACTAGGGAGTCAGTGCATTTTTGGGAAAGACTGAACTAGCCTGAACACTGAAATAGAGCTTGAAGTGGCAACTAAACATCAGATCCAACAGCTCATTTCTATGTGTTGCTCTATAACTTTCCTACTTAGCTGCAAACAGTGTTATGGAGTTTTCTGACTTTACTGAAGTCATTATCAATTCAATCTTCTCTAGAGCAAAGAGGTGTGTGGATCCATGGGAGATTCCTCCACAAATCCATAGCTTACCACACTAGTAGAGCTCAGTGAAAAGATAGGAAGTGCTGGCTTTACATATATTTTGTTGCTGTCACTAAAATTAACAACAATTATCAGAGCACTCATTACATTATCTGGCACTATAGGCAAAAGATGAAGATCGTGTGAATGGGGTGCAAGCCCACTATTTATTCTCTATTAAACATTTTTTCCAGAAACCCCACTATTTTAATCTATGGAACCGCCATTAACAACAGAATCTCTACTTTTCTGCTCAGCCTTCAATCCCATTGAATTCAACGATGCGGAATGCCAGTTATGCAGATCTGCATTCTCCATCGCCACGAACATTTATTTGGAAATCTGTCTAACAAGGGAATTGTTTCCGGGAAACCTGTGCAGTTCTGTGCGTTGCACGGTCAGAGTCAATAGTGACTATGAGAATAACGACTTCATTGGCACTTCCTTAAGGATGGAGCCACGTCTAGGATGGAGCTGGAAAAAAGTAAGTATCGGCTAAGAACCGATCTAAACTCGGACATCCCGGGGCTCATTTGTGCTATGACTTGCCTGGATGAATCGCAACGGCCGACATCCATCCTCCTCCTGCAATTTCCAAGTGAAAACAAGCAAGGCAATTCTCGCGCCCATGGAAGAGGACCGCTACTTACGCATTCGGTGCAGGGTTGTAAAAATCCAGCGCGTAACCGAAGTAACTGCCATCTGGACCGCTGTAGACGACGAGCTTCTCTTCGTCCAGGTTGAAGGCACTCAGCGGCCCCGCCAGCAGCAAAAGCAGCGAGAGGATAGAGCTGTCGCTTGCCGCGCAGCGCCTGCACCAAGCGGACGAAGTCGGCAGCGATGGCAACCTACGCCGCCGCCTCCACATCCTCCTGGCAGCGGCTCCCTCGCTTCGTTTCTTTCTCTCTCCTGAGTCTGAAGCAGCCGGCCAGAATTGGAAGCCGCCGCCGCCGCCGCCGCTTCAAGCCTCGCAGGGCTATCTCTGGCCGCAGCCGCCGTCCCACCGCCTCGCTTTGCGTGCGCGCCGCCCGCCGGGCAAAAACTTGGCGAGGGAGGCGCAAAGCCATTCGCTTCCAAAAGTTCGAGCCAGCCGCGCTTCTCTGAAGGAATCAGGCTGTTTGTTGTGCCGCCCCCTGGTGTTGTTCCTGCGGGCGACATTCTGGGAACGGCGCAAGAACCCGAGGGGTAGAACCGCTTTTAACTGAGAAGGGAGGAAGGCAGGCGGCGGATTTGTGGGTTCCCTGTCCGTTCCCTGTCCGTTGTCGTGGTTTTTGCACAGGCGTTTTTTCAGGCTTCTGCCTGCACCCACTCCAACCCCACAACGCACTGCAAATCCAACACGCATAATTGAGTTTGCAGTGTGTTAGAAGGGTTTAAAAGGGCTGGTTAGAAGGTTTGGGAACAATGATCTCCATCCCATTTTTTTCTGCAGACAACAAAACAGGCATTCACCACCATAGGCAGAACTCACAAGGTTTAAGTCATAATATTTTTTTTAATCTTAATTTGCTGACAAAGGCACAATTGGCTAGATTTACATAATATGCTAAGACAAGAGAAACAAATCATCTATGCACAGTATGAATGACTTCAATCAAAATATTGTGAATGTGAATAGAATAGAATAGAATAGAATTCTTTATTGGCCAAGTGTGATTGGACACACAAGGAATTTGTCTTTGGTGCATAGGCTCTCAGTGTACATAAAAGAAAAGATACATTTGTCAAGAATGGTTGTCATAGGGTTCAAGTAAGCAATCAGGAAACAATCAATATTCACATTTATACCTGATTGAAGTTACGACTGCACTGGAAAAAATGACTTGCAACTGGTCCTCACACTTAGAACCATTGCAGCATTCCCTACAGTCATGTGATCAAAATCGGGACATTTGGCAACAGGTGTGTATGACAGTTGCAGCATCCCCAAGATCATGTGATCACCATTTCTAACCTTCTTAGTTGGCTTCTGAAAAGCTAAGTCAATGGTGGAAGATGGGATCACTTAATGACTGCATGATTCACTTAACAACTGCAGTGTTATTTTGTTATGAGACAATTTCCCATTGTCTCATTCTGTGATCATCCTTTTCATCTCAATCCCTAACACAGGTGAAACTCGAAAAATTAAAATATCCTGCAAAAGTATAGACGCATTACATGCAAAGCAAGATAGTTCAAGCCGTGATTTGTGATAATTGTGAAGATTATGGCTTACAGCTCATGAAAACCCCAAATTCACAATCTCAGAAAATTAGAATATTACATGCAATCAATAAAACAAGGATTGTACATAGAATAATATTGGACCTCTGAAAAGTATAAGCATTCATATGTACTCAGTACTTGGTTTGGGTCCCTTTTGCAGCAATTACTGCCTCAATGCGGCGTGGCATGTAAGCTATCAGCCTGTGGCACTGCTGAGGTGTTATGGAAGACCAGGATGCTTCAATAGCGGCCTTCAGTTCTTCTGCATTGTTCGGTCTCATGTCTCTCATCTTTCTCTTGGCAATGCCCCATAGATTGTCTATGGGGTTCAGGTCAGGCGAGTTTGCTGGCCAATCAAGCACAGTAATCCCACGGTCATTGAACCAGGTTTGGTACTTTTGGCAGTGTGGGCAGGTGCCAAGTCCTGCTGGAAAATGAAGTCAGCATCCCCATAAAGCTCGTCTGCGGAAGGAATCATGAAGTGCTCCAAAATCTCCCAGTAGACGGCTGCGTTGACCCTGGACTGAATGAAGCACAGTGGACCAATACCAGCAGATGACATGGCTCCCCAAATCAACACAGACTGTGGAAACTTCACACTGGACTTCAAGCATCTTGCAGTGTGTGCCTCTCCATTCTTCCTCCATACTCTAGGTCCTTGGTTTCCAAATGAGATGCAAAAGTTGCTCTCATCAGAAAAGAGGACTTTGGACCACTGAGCAACAGACCAGGTCTGTTTTTCTTTAGCCCAGGTAAGAAGCTTCTGATGTTGTTTGTTGTTTAGGAGCGGCTTGACAAGAGGAATACGACATTTGAAGCCCATGTCCAGGATCCGTCTGTGTGTGGTGGCTCTTAATGCACTGATTCCAGCCTCAGTCCACTGCTTGTGAAAGTCCCCAACACTTTTGAATGGCCTTTTCCTGACAATCGTCTCCAGGCTGCGGTCATCCCTGTTGCTTCTGCACCTTTTTCTTCCATACTTTTCCCTTCCATATAACTTTCTATTAATGTGCTTTGATACAGCACTTTGGGAACATCCAACTTCGTTTGCAATTACCTTTTGAGGCTTTCCCCTCCTTATGGAGGGTGTCAATGATGGTTTTCTGCACAACTGTCAGGTCAGCAGTCCTTCCCATGATTGTGATTCCTACTGAACCAGACTGAGAGACCATTTAAAGGCTCAGGTGTTATGGCTTAATTAGATGAGTAGAGTGGGACACTTTGAGCCTGGAATATTGCACCTTTTCACAATATTCTAATTTTCTGAGATTGTGGATTAAGGGTTTTCATAAACTGTAAGTCATAATCATCACAATTATGACAAATCACGGCTTGAACTATCTTGCTTTGCATGTAATGAGTCTATCGCATATATTTGTTTCAGCTTTTACGTTACATTACTGAAATAAATGAACTTTTGCACGATATTCTAATTTTTCAAGTTTCACCTGTAGATGCCATATTCAGTGATAAGGTCTGAATTTGGACCTTATAAATGAAAGTCTCAGAGTAATGGGGAATCTTCTTAGAGTCCCCTGGAAAGCTGAAGTGACTGTGAGTAGATTTCCACTTCAAATTGTGTCACGTAGTAGAGGGGAGGGGAAATACTGGGATGTTCTCTTGCACATGAGAACGTTTCAGGTTTAGACTTAACAAGCAGCAGGATTCTAGTCAAGGTTACCAGTCATTTTGGAAACATTGGTCCTGGTTATAAATGAAATTCTGTATTTTCCACCTTCCTGTTACAGCTTAGTGAAAATTGATGGAACATGAACTAAGTCTATTTCCATCCACATCAGCTTCTGTCTCATCAGAATCCTGCAATTCTGATGAGACAAAACTAAAAAAAGAAAAAGGGGGGGGGAGAAAAACTGAGTAAATAAACACTTAGCAGGAAAGTTGGAGACCATGTACAGAGCATACAGTATATGAACAGTTGAATGTGCTTACTGTAGGCAGAATAACTTGGCCACAGCTAGCAACTACAAAAAAGACTGAATTTATTTCGAAGGTTAAGTGTCCTGCCCTGAGCTGTCATCACCAACTTGTAAGGGTTCAGTGTATGTTACTCTGAGAATCTCCCTTCAACTGCAGCGTTAGCTGATACATTATCATGGTTGTAGGGCTATTCTAGGGTGAAATCGACAAATCAATTTCCTAATTGAATTAAAGAGAGGAAGATCCTCTCTTTAATTCAAAACTGAATGGGTGATTAGCACAACTAAAACAAAGTCAAACGCAACACAGCATCTTCATCTCAATTACAATTGTTCACTTTTTAAAATAATGGGAATAAAAAGTGCTGCTTTGTTTAAAACTCATGCTGAAAATTAAAACAAAAAGGAAAACTGCATGCTTAGTTCAACAAAAGAATTGGAGAAAAGACAATTATGAGGTTATGTGATAACCATCTTGGAATATTTGATAGGCTGTCAAGACAAGATGGAAGACATTTCTTCAGTTTCAGAAAGTTCAATCCAAAGGAACTGACTCAAAATATATGAAAAGAGATCAGACTAAACATTGGGGGAGGGGAATCCTGGTGGATATTAGCTGTTTGAGAGAGAACAGACGGCCTAAAAAGTGGTTGAACACCATTTCATGAGTCTTTAATAGAAAGGTTGGCCACCTTATTGAAGATATAATTAATAGATCTTTATTGGGGTGGACAACCTTTGCATGTCTCTTGCATGATCTTTGAGTTCTCTTCCAAATATCTTATGCTAAATCTATTTATTTGTGACATTTTTAGATTGCCTAGCAACAGCAGTATTCTGAACAATGTACGCAAAGAAGCAAACATATAAAACCACAAAATAATTATAATGAATGCATGAAATAAAACTGGCAGGGTGGAGTAAAAACAATACAGTGTATAAAAAATAAACTAAAATATTAAAACATTGTAAAATGTCTAAACCCAACAGTTCTTAAAATGTCTTGGGCCATGTGTGCGTATACCAATAAAGCTGTTTTCCTTTAGCACTGAGAATATAATAAAGTAAACAGATGTTCAGAGATGGTCTATGAATATGCGGATAGATAAGCTTTCAGGTATTTTTCAGAGTATAAGACGCACCTTTTTACCCCCCCAAAAGAGAGTGAAAACTTGGGTGCATCTTATACAACAAATGTAGCCCCACCCACCCAGCCACCCCCACCCTTTGGCCTCTGTCTTCCAGCAATTTACCTGCTTGCAGCAAAGAGGGAAGAGCCTGTAAAGCCAAGCAAGTCAGTAGCAGTTTCCCAACCTACAGCTGATTTGCCACATGGGAAACTGAAACTGAAAATAGCTGCAAAGAGGCAAATAGCTGGGAGAGACACACAGATTTTTATTTTCTGCTGAACTGGGTGCAAGGGGGTAAGTGAATAACTATAAATGTCTGTAGAATGTTCAAATTATTAAACTTATTTTTTAAAGACTGCTTTATTATTGCTCTAGAGGCAGGGATCTCCAACCTTGGCAATTTTAAGACTTGTGGACTTCAACTCCCAGATTTCCACAGCCAGCTTTGTTAGCTTTGCTGGCTGTGGAATTCTGGGAGTTGGAGTCCACAAATCTTAAAGTTGTCAAGGTTGGAGACCTCTAGACAACTTAACAAAATAAAGAAGCTTTTAAAATAAATGCTTGCTCTGAAGAGGTCCAGTGCTATTGTATCTTCTTTTAAATAATAGAGAATAATGTATACTTCCAGAAATTTTAATTAATTTTAACAGCTCTGTACAAGTATAGTCTGAAATGTAACATTGTCCTGTTTAGTATTAGAGTTAAATCCTGACTTACCTTGGAGTAGATCTGTTTAAATAATTGGGAGGAGTACATTTAAGAAAACTTTCTGGCATAATGTACATCTCTCCAATTCTTTGATATTTTTATGGGTCAGGCACACATGCACAGAAATGCACAGTAAACAGTGTATATCATCTGTGCTGTTTGCTGTTTGCTGTTTGGCAAATTGGTTGGAGGCAGAGGCCTTTTTTCCTTGTTTTCCTCCCCCAAAACTAAGGTGCGTCTTATACTCCGAAAAATACGGTAAGTTGTCCCTAAATTAGTGATTTAATGGAGTATGAGAAGAAAAATCAATATTTTTCTTTATATATTTCAAGATCATATTACTGTATTTCTTACCCAAGTCATGATGTTTATCACCACACTGGAAACTATCAGTCTGAATTCAAAATCCTCTGTTTAAAAAAAGGTGTTTATTCTCATCTTTAACCTGACTCTCAACTGACATAACGGAAAGACTGATCAATATGAATCCAAATGGGTAAGATTTAATTGGTTTTTCAAAAGGTGGTTCAGTTTTTCAAAAAAATTGGAATACACATGGGTGTTTCATTGGTTTTTGTCTTTTTCTGTCTTTGTACATATAAATATTTACTTTGTAACTTGTAACTGTTTTTCTAATTTTTCTTTTTCAAATTATAGTAACAAAAATATTAGTCTTCTTTTATAGGGCTAAGAAATGGATTGTCAGCCAAAACAGATGGCAAAGATTTTCCCTTTCTTTTTCTTCTAAGAATGCTGAAATTGTTTTAAGGATTTATTTTCAATATTGAGGCAAAATAGCAGACTTATCTTTGGTGTTCACATCCTGTAGTAAAAAATCAAGAAGGAACCCATGATAATGGTGAGATCAAAGCTCTGTCTGGTTTTCTTATTTCATCACACACACAATGCTCATAAAATTAGGGTGAGCTTTGATTGCATTGTTGCGACTGCCATTTTTTACTTTTCCGGATCATATCCTGAAGACAATCCTGCAGCTCGCATAGCTTTCCCTTGGCTGACTGCCCCACCTTCTGCGAAATAGTTTTCTTATAAAGTCTTCCCTTGGGATTTAATTGAAAGAAAAAAGATAGTTGCAGAATCCAAGGTAGCACATTCATACCAGTGGTGGGTTCCTACCAGTTCGTCCCGGTTTGGGCGAACCGGTAGCAGTGGTGGCGGGAGGCTCCGCCCACTCAGAACATCATCACGGAGCTTCTGCGCATGTGCAGAAGCGTCACGTGCGTGCAAAGTAACGCGAGAATTGCCTTGTTACCGAACCAGTAGCAAAGATAAGTAAAACCCACCACTGATTCATACCCATCCTTTGGTCATCCTGTTAGCTAAGAAACATAGAAAACAGCTACACCTCAATACGAAAATTATCCTGAAAGTATTCTTGCCTTGGAAAAAAAAGTTCTGAAAGCATTTTTTCCCCATTAAGCTCAATAAGAATGATAGAAGAAAAAGAAAGAAATGTTGCTTTGTACCACTGTGACACAGGACAAAATTACACAAGCATGGTGGGTGTATCAAGCTATGAGAAGGGACCAGAAGAAAATATAGAAAGCAACACGCGTGACTTCAGATGCCAATGAATGCTGGCTACTTTCTTTTAAGCAACTAACGCTAAGCTTGTGCTGGTCAGTTGTGCTGAACTACACTGTGTAGGATCTACATCCATTAAGGCCGGAAAACCTTTTGGCTTGTGACGACAGAGTTTATAATCCAGCAAATATGGGATGGGTGTTTTTGAAATTTTTGAAAGCATTTAAAAAAAACCACCTTCTTGTAATATTTCTGGGTGCGTTCAGGAAAACAGTAGAAGCAGCAGGGTTCCCTTCCTGTAAACATCCCTTTCATTCCTCTAAGAAAATAAGCCTGAAATTGTGATATATGGAGAGGCAGATGAACTTGATCCTCTATTGCTTCAAACAGGAGGAAGAGGGCAGTGCACCCTAATAAAGCAGGAAAAGAAACACCCTCCCCCTCCGGAATTACCCTAATGGCAATTGTTATGATGGAAGGAAGCCTTTCCCAGCAAGGCCTGGGGGTCTTTCCAAGTGGGGAAGAGCGTGAGGGGGGGGGGAGATCACCAAAGGAAGTCCTGATCAACACAAACAGAACCTTTCTCCACAAAGGTCTGGGTTTATTTTACAGGGCACTTGCCCACCCAGAAGAACACACAAACACAATCAAATCAAGATCTTAGCTCCGTCTCTGACCTTCTTCCCTTGCAAGTTATGGAGGGAGGAGGGTCATTTTATAACACAAACAAGAGAGAATTCCTCTATTTCAAGATTGCTAAAGGATCTTAAAAGTGTCTAAAGGATAGTTAAAATGACCCCAACTTGATCTTTTGGGCCAAATGTCATTGGGAAAATACTCGGTTCCTTCCGTTTGGATATATTTTCTATCCCAAACGCCACACTTCCAACATACTAATCCTGTTCCTCTACTTCTCTACTAGTGTGGGGTAGGCAGGAAATTACTTCAAAAAACAAAACGAAACCAACAACACCAAGGAACACTGCCTTAGAGGCAGGATTAGGCATTGAATGGAAAATAATTGGGATGGGAGAAAACCCCGAAGCAAAAAGGAAGTAACCTTGTGTCCATCACATCCTTAAAAGGCAGAGGAGGAACCCACCAGCTTAGTTAATCAACATCACATTTGCCCTAAATAAAAATAGAATAGAAAAACCCAAGGTCTTTGGGAATGAATTCAATCGTTTTGTGTGAATTACTTTCTACAAGGTTCACTGTTTGCTCCTTGGGGCTAGAAGAGGTGGAATTTGAGGAAGGTAGCAGAAGAATGTGGTTTCTCTAGCAATTCCATATTTGGTTTTTTTTAAAAAAATTATCCAACAGCTACAGGGATGCAGGAGGCTGGAAAATGGGCAGAAAGGAGTAAGATCTCTTGACTCAAATGAAGGATCGCTCACCCTGATCATGCCATTGGAGAATTTTTTTCCTTACCTTATTGTTTTTCTCTTTTATTAAAAAATTAAAAAGTCAGAATTGATAGCCTCCCTTTGTGATAGAAGGGGCACTGTACAAAAAAGTAACAATCTTTTAAGTGATCCATGACTGTTGTGGCAGAATTTACTTCTCATTAAGATGGTGGAAGACAGTAAGGACTTATTTTTAAACAACCAGTATTGGTTGTTTGCTTTAGATTTAATTTGGAAAATACCAAATGTAGTTGTCCATCAATGAAGGGAGATTTTATACCAGCAAACACTGATATTGACTTCCCTACAACAATGGATTTTTATTTACAGAATAACAATTGGAAGGGACCTTGGAGGTCTTCTAGTCCAACTCCAATTAAGTGGTTGTCAAATCTTTTTTAAAAAAACCTCCTGTGTTGGAGCACCCATAACTTCTGATCCCACTGATTAATTGATAGAATTTCTCCTCAGGTCTAGGTTAGTTCTCTCTTTGATTCGTTTCCATCCATTGCTTCTTGACCTGCCTTCAGGTGCTTTGGAGAATAGGTTGAAACCCCCCCCCTCTTTTTGAGGCAGCCCCTGAGATATTGGAACATTGCTGTCATGTCACCCCCTATTCCTTCTTTTCATTAAGCCCTAGTTAAGACCCCATCCACTCCATCCCACTGTCTGGTTGTACGAACTGGGGCGAGGGGCATGCATAAAAATCAAGCTAGGGCGGGCATTGGGATGGAGTTTCCCCATGCGCCCAACACCCACTTACCTTAGGACTGCTGCAGCCAGGCCTCCAACACTCCAACACCACTTGCGCTGCTGCTTGACTTCTGTGGGCGCTTGTGGGCGCTCACGGCTGGATGCCAGTGCTGCGCCAGTGCTGCCACTCACAGCAGGAGGCTGCATGGGATATTGCGCTGGTGCCACGGCTCATGGCAGGATGCCACATGGCTTGTCACGATGGTACCACTGCTCGCAGCAGGCCACGTGGTACATCACGCTGGTGCCGTCGCTTACTGCAGGACGCCACAGGGTTCGTTGTGCTGCTACCGCCGTTCACGACAGGACACCTGGCACATCATGCTGGTGCTGCCGCTCACTGCAGGAGGCCACGTGAGGCCAGTGCCACCTCTCATGGCAGGTGGTGACATGGAGCGTCGCACCAGTGCCACTCTTGTGTGCACAATGGCCCAATGCACCACAGCCTCCTGCCGCTTACAGCGGCACCGGCGTGACGTAGCACATGGACTCCTGCAGTGAGCGGCAGGACCAGCAAGATGTGCCTGCTGCTCGTGGCAGCACTGGCACAATGAACCATGTGGTGTCCTGCCGTGAGTGGCGGCACGGCATGTTGTGCCATGTGGCATCCTGCCGTGGCACCAGCGCAATATCCCACGTGGCCTCCTGCCTTGACTAGCAGCACCAGCGTGATGTACCATGTAGTCTGCCATGAGCAGCGGCACAGGCACAATATATGTTGCCTCCTGCTGTGAGCGGTGGCACCGGTGCAATGCACCATGTGGAGTCCATCAGCGAGTGGCTACAACCGTCCACAGAAGCCAAGCAGAGCACGGGGTGTGGATGTGGGAGGCCTGGCTGCAGCGGTCCTAAGGTAGGGTGTGGGCGGCTCCTCCCTGCCAGGATGCATTGGCGGCTTGGCTGTTGCGCACGTGTCCACTCCTCCCCCACCCGAATGGCAGCCCCGGCCCGTCTGGGGCTTAAATAAAGCAGCTGAGATAGTTAACCAATTAGCAATGAAGTCAAGAAATGGACTCTTAACATATTCAATGCTCAGGTTCAGGTACACCGCCAAGCTTTTAAAGCCTTACAAAACACCTGTAGGGTTGAGGACCGTTCTAATCAAGGTGGCGCAGTGGTTAAAATGGTCTAATCTAAGAGCCGAGGTGGCGCAGTGGTTAAAATGCAGCACTGCAGTTCAGCAGTTCAGCAGTTCAAATCTCACCGGCTCAAGGTTGACTCAGCCTTCCATCCTTCTGAGGTCGGTAAAATGAGGACCCAGATTGTTGGGGGCAATATGCTGAACTCTAAACCGCTTAGAGAGGGCTGTAAAGCACTATGAAGCAGTATATAAGTAAGTGCTATTGCTATTGCTAATCTCAGAGGAGAGAAAAATCCGTAAGGCAGGGCTACAGCAGAGAAGGCCTATCTTCTAATTCCTGCCAGTCAACCTTTTGGCTGGTGGGATCTGCAACATGCCAATCTGCTGGATAGGATTTGATGGACTCTTAAAAATAGATGGTCCCTCAGATAACCAGGTCCCAAGCCATGTAGTGCTTTAAATGTGATCAACCAGCACCTTGAATTGCACCTAGAAACACTGGGATCCCTTAAACAGAGGTTTCTTCATTGAATCAACTGAATATGATTTAAATTAATTTGGATCTATATCCATTCTTTCTGAGTGGCATGGTGGTGAAGACGCTCGCCTCCCACTTGAAGAGTCGAGTTCAATCTTAGGTAGTGGCAGTTGTTTCGGGTAATTAAAAAGGAATTTTTCATATCCATTGTGTCTAGATTGTTGTTCAATCATGTTCAATTCTGTATGACCTTTTGCTTTTGATGCCCAGTGCAAGTTGTCTTGTATCATCTTTCTATTACTGGCATCAACATTCATCCACTGTTTCTACATTGTAAAGTTTAGCCATTCTCCCTTTATTTTTCCTGGAAAAGTTGTTTTATAAATGTTTTCCTACTCTACTTTAATTATCAGATGAAAATTTTATTTTAAAATGTTTTCTAAAATACTTACCATGTACACTTCTAAAATCTCAAGTAGAAAGTATTTGTCAGAAAGCTTTATTAAATTGTAGTATGCACTCAGTTGTAAGAACAACACACAAAGTACATAAACAAGTTGGCAAAATTACTACCGTATAAACTAGAGCAGAGTATAATGCCACTTCATGATCATGAGACTGGTTACACAAGTTATCAAACTGAACTGGTCCTTCAATGTTTCAATAGCCATAGCAAACCACATGCTGAATCTCCTAGCCATATGATCTCTGAATTTCCAGAGCAATCCCAACACACAAGAGGATGGCAGTGTCAAGGATATTTAGCAACAATAACACCTTTTAAAATTATGAATCTTAGCTAAGAAAAAATCTGTGGGTCTTTTATTGAAACAAAATAAATAACTCCCCCACCTACTCACTCTTTAGAAGGCAATCTGTCATCTGAGAAGGCCCATACTGGATTAGCAGTTGTTAAAGTTACAAATATGAACTCCCAAGTTTATTGTTATTAGCAAAGTAATACCCTTTTTCATACTAAGATGCAATTCTGCCCCTTAGAAATTAAGAGGGAAGACTAACAAGGGTGTAAAGCAGGGGTGTCAAACTCGATTTCATTGAGGGCCGCATCAGGGTTGTGTCTGACCTCAGGGCCTGGGGTGGGCGTGGCTGGGGTGGGTGTAGCCAGCTCAACGTCACTCGTGTCGGGGGCGCATGTGGTGGCCTGAGCACTCTGCCAGCGAAAACGGGCTCTCAAGCTCCATTTTTGGCTGCGACAGCTGGCTGCAATCCTGTGCCAGCAAAAACAGAGCTCGGGAGTGCTGCACGCGACCCTCCCAAGCTCTGTTTTTGCTGGCAGAGGGTTGCAGGAGGCAGTCACAGCCAAAAACGGAGCTCGGGAACCCGTTTTCACTGGCAGAGGCACTGTGGGCCGGTCCTTCACTGTTTCCAGGGCGGCCCTGCGGGCTAGGTCTACGCACCCTGCAGGCTGGATGCAGCTCCCAGGCCTTGAGTTTGACAACCCTGGTGTAAAGGAAAGGATTCAGAGTCAGCGCAATTAAGATATGTCTTGAAAATGGGAAAACCCTAGAAGATAAAACTATTCCAAGGCAAGAATTTTTCTTATAATGGCAAGGAATTTTTCTGGTTTGCTAATTATAATGAACAATTTTATGAAAAATCAATATTGGTACTTAGTTCATTAAGGTTTTACAAAAAACAACAAGGCCATAGATTAACAATTGAACTTTTACTTGAAATTATAGAGGGTATTTAGCCAGTCATATTTTGTGTTCTCAAAATAATCAGCAAGCCTCAGATGATTGGAATCTCATTCATCACCAAAATGAAAAATGCCTCTAGGCAGTTCATCTTTTCTACTTAAGAGAATGGGAAGCTGGCTTTGTGGGACATGAAAGTATGACTGCAACAAAGGTTAACTCTAAGGATGTACCAAAAAAAAGAGCAGTAATGAAGCTTTTCTGCCATGTTGTCTCAACAATTAAGCAATTGGTGCTTAAGAAAATAATTCTGTCAAAATTCAGTCTTTGATGAAAAAAATACTTCTCAAGATTCCACATATCCAAATTATCATGCTCAGTAAGGAAGAAAATAACCCATTTAGTATTGAACAGTTTTTTTTTAATTTTGCCTTTGCTAGATAATAAATACACCATACTACTTGAATAACAGATTACTCATGCATGTTAACCTGTATAGTAGTGTATAGGTATATGTTTATTAATACATATTGAGAAGAGGTATTTGGCAATAATAATATGAACAAAAATCACAGAGCTTTTTTGCAGTTAGGCTTTTATATATCCTTTACACAACTCAGGATATGAATATGCAATTTTATTTAAATCCTGCTTTGACTAATAGGTAAGCTTTAAGAATGGTATAACATCCAATAAATAGTATTTATCATTTATCACCAGCCATACTAAAAATCATTTTTGCTTCATTTTCAAAAAAGCTACATAGATAAAGAGTCAGATTTTCAGAGAAAAGCAGCAGAGATGTTATCATCTAAGCATAGTTAGTGCAAATATCAATCTATTCCCCAAACTATGATATTCTAGTACAGGCCACAACCCATTAGATGAGTTTCCTGGCAGAAAGCCTCCTGAAATAAGAACAATATAATAGTACTACCTGATATTTTTATAGTTCTTTATGTTCCAGTGAGGCTTGGACATTGGGACTCCCAAAATAGGTTGTACCCTAAGGCAGTATAATTCAAATAAACTATATGACTGAACAAGCATGAAACAAGTGAATACTATGATATTTAAGACAAACTTAATCCACTGTGCTGATGCTGCCATATAGCAGCTAGCTTCCTTATCCTTTCTGGCTGAATGAGCAGGCTTATGGATGCAAACTCACATTTTACCTATTCTATTATGGCCAAACAGGAATTAGTTTTAATACAAATCAAGTCATTGGTTTTCTTTAAAAAAAAATACTAACACTGAAAAAGTGTTCATTTACAATTTCTCAGTGATACCAGTGTATAGTCGCAAAGTAAAGTAAGTTTGTTTTAGATACAGTCAACTGCATATTCCACATTCATTCAAAATATTGGATGAATACAAAGTCTCTTCTTAACATCAGTTTAATGAAGGGGATCGATCGGAGTTCCAAAGCAGTTCTATATAGGGCCATTTCGTCTGCAAACAGCGCTTGATTGGTGTATCATCAGTTTGCAGCATTGGGTCTTCAAAGCCCATAATTACTGCTGTACCCTCTACATACATGACCTGTCAAAATAGCATTATCATATATTTAAACCTATGTAAATTGAAATAATCCAGCTGCAAATAAATGTTATCAGAAACAGCCATTTTACACATATATTTCAAGAGCCAAAGTATTGCTACAATATATTTTAGCAAAATGAAAAGATGCTTATTAAATGAGTTCTATTAATCAGAAACAAACTGCTAACCAGCTACATCTTTCAAGTGTGTGCTTTTGAATTTGATTAGCCCCAAGTATCAAAATGGATTCATCTTCTCATATAGTAATGATATTACCTACTGTGTACATGTAGATCATCTCATATAGCAATGGAAAACAATCCATGGTGTATATGTATATTTTTACAACTCATGAAGCACCCAAGAACCCCTGCCGATTTGGTTCTTCCTCACTATCACTAGTCAGAGCCCAATGGCCATCTCCACCCCTATCTTCATATGTACCGTGGGGGACTATCTATTGCAAACTTGGCTAAAATCTATTGCTCTCCTTTTCTAAGGAAGTGGCAATCCAACAATATTACAAGATGTTCTCATACCTTCTCATTACAGTTAGACTGCTTCAATCCATTGTAGTGGTATACAGCAAATGATTCTTGAAGCTTTGGATCCTAAGAAGAAGCATAAGGCAATCAATCTCAGGTCATACACTAACTCCATGTAGGAGAGTTCTGTCATTATTTTGCATTTATACACTTTTTATTGTTTTTTTTAAATTACAAATGTAATAATGGGAGCTAGTTTGGTTAGTGATTGAGACATCAGGTTAGGAGAAGGAGACAGTGAGTTCTAGTCCTCCCTTAGGAAAGCCAACTGGATGACATTGGGCCAAGCACTTTTGCTCAGCTCAACCTCATAGGGCTGTTGTTGTTGAAAAAATAGATAAAGGTGTGTTGGATTTGTTCACCACTTTGAGTTATTTGTAAAAATAATAAAAGATGGGATAGAAACAAACAAACACAGATAGTCCTTGACTTCAACCACAATATATATTCAACCAGAATATATATTGTTAAGCAAGGCGCTTGTTAAGTGAATTGGCCTTTTTTGCCATGGTTGTTAAGCAAATTACTGCAGTTAAGTGAATCATGTGTTCATTTAGGAAATCTGGCTTCCCCAATTGACTTTGCTTGTCAGAAGCCTGCTGGAAAGGTTATCATGTGGCAATCATGTGACCCTGGGACATTGCAACCATTGTAAATACATGCTGACTGCCAAGCACCCAAATTGCAATCACATGACTGTGGGAATGCTGTGTTGGTTTGTAAGTGTGAGGACCAGTTGTAAGTCACTCTTTTCAGTGTGGTTGTAACTTTGAATGGTCACTAAATGAATGGTTGTAAGTCAAGGACTACCTGTAAATGTACTTCCAATAATTTAAGTCTAAGTGCTATTGCTATAGTAAATTAAGATTGTAATACTATGACATTTTTAGGAAATATATTTCACTGTGGAAGGAAAAAGAAGATGACCAGGCAGCAAGGTGTATGGACTCAGTGAAAGGGGTGTTGAGGGAACCACTGGGAGACTTGAAAGATTAGGTCAGGGATAAATCATCATGGCTAAAATCCAGGATTGTCTGGAAATTCATCAAAAGAGCTAAAGAATTACAATAAGTCTCTGCATTAGCACTGGCTCTATTGATTTCAGGATTGAGATTTACACAATATTTATTTACAGACGTTCCATCACAGGAACACAGAAATATGGTATTACCTGTTCAGGAAAAAATTCTTGAAGAAAGGGACCTAATAAGATGATTCCTAGTCCTTCTGGATCTAATTTTGTTTTCATGAGATTTACACTGTTAAGATAAAGCACACAAAATATGGCACATTCATACTTTTGCATGACTAAATGCTGTACTTTTAAATGCCAAAAAACAATCAAATGGTTGTATTTAGAATCTGAATAGCAAATGCAAAGGAATGGCATTTGGTTGCCAAAATAAGGTTATTTATAAATCTATTTGAAATCAAAGCAACAGCAATAATAAAGACTCCACACTTTATTAGGTAAAGTTTTTTTATATAAAAGAGATTGCTGTCTAACTTCTGGGATTATACTTGAAAAGACTATACAATTACTGCAAATATTTCACAGCATTAACACATCCATCGATTTTCCAAATGTCTTGCAGAAGCCAGCCCTGATTTTATTATTTTAGAGGATACAACAAGAAAATTCAATATGCAAACTGTAGCAGCATTAAGCACCTCTTCAAAACACACATTTAATACAATGAAGATAGCCTGTTCAAACATTATAATTTGGGTTTAAATGAAAATCAAGCCACATTTGGGACTAAGAACCTCCCTTAAGTAAGTGATATACTGATTTCATAGTTTCAGGCACATGGAACTATGTGGCACCTATGCCCCTTTCCCTTTTTCTCTGTAGACTACGTCTGAATTCTGTTCATGAACGTCTGTGGTGGTAGGAAGCTTCATAACCATAAATGGAAATTATCAGCACAGGTCTCTATAAATGTGTGCCTTTAACCCCAAGAAAGGCTAAAGCATCTTTGCAAAATTAAAATATGAAATGGACAGATTTTATTGACTTTCAATAGATAATACTGTATTGTAGAAGAAATTCACCTTCCATATCACAAACTCTTATCCCCCAAAAAAGTTACCACAGTGATTTGATATCATAACCCTAGGCAATTATTACTTACTAATCAGGATCTGATACAAGATCCAGGGCCTTCATTACATCTTCTAGAAGAGGATCTGGTATAAAGCCATTATCTGAGAAAAAAAGTACTTTAATTAACATTCCAGCATAATGTTTTTGTTGACTGATTAGCACTGATACTTTTTGAGTGGGAAGAAGTCAACATTTATTCACGTGGGTGTGAAAGGCAGTCTCATTAAGGTGCTTCAAATAGGAAGGTGTCATTTGGGGAAATGTTCCACTTTTCTAGTATCATACTCTGGGCAGGGAAACTATGTCTATTAATCTGTCGCAATCACTGGCTTAACGCCCTGAAATGATGGAGCTTTTGAGCCTAAAACCATAAATTGACATCTATGCATTCATAGATCCAGGGATTCAGGGATAGTTTAAGGCAGTTGAAGGATACGGAGTTCTACTGGGTCCTGTAAAAGTGGAGACCACCTAATTGGGGTAATTTCTTATGTACCTCACCTGTGATCCCCCTGCTGCCCAAACACTTTGCTCTGCTCTAGCAATTATGGATGTTCCTGCCTTCCTTCCTGACTGCATAAGACCAAGCAATCAACAGATGAAAAGCAGGGCAGGATGTATGAATGGTAACGGCAGATGATAACTATCATTGAAGCTACAGTCTTCCTGTTCATCTTGGTGCCTATACTCACCTGTCCAGCCTCTCTGTCCAAGGCTTGCTAGCTTATCCAGAATGTAAAAATCAAATACTTTAACATTTATGAACAAAGAAGAAAAAGGGATTGATCTTGTGTAAGTGTGATGTGGACACTGGCAGGAGAAAGGTGTTCTGCAAAACTGCAAAACTAGACAACCAAAAACCACTAAGCCAGTAATGGCGAACCTTTTTTTGCTCGGGTGCCAAAAGGGTGTGCGCACACCCATAATGGAATGGAATGCCCCCCCCACGCAAGTGCGCACAACACACACACCCCATGCTGCCCCTCCACGCATGCACACAGGCCTCACTGAAGCCTCCGAACTTCCGGTAGGCCCGTTGGGTCAGTTTTTTGCCATCCACAGGCTCCGAAGCTTTCCTGAAGCCTGGGGAGGATGAAAACGGCCTCCCCCCACCCTCCGGAAGGCCGAAAATCAGCTTGCGCTGGAGCTGACATAGGGCAACACCTCGCGTGCCCTCAGATATGGCTCCGTGTGCCACCTGTGGCACACATAGGTTTGCCATAACGGCACTAAGCAGTGCCAGGAAAAGGAATAAATATCAATAGCAGTCCATCCTGGTTTTTCAGCATTTATATCTTCCTTTTTCAAGAAATGTTAAAGGTTACCTTGACTGAGTTTGGCCAGTGCTTTTGCTGAGGGATAGGGAAGGTGCAAGCAGTGCAGACAAAACATGCCATTTTCCCCAACCTGCTTTCTCTCTTCCAAACCGAGAGAGAGAGAGGAGGCAGAGGAGACAGGGAATTATTTAATAGTATGAATAGCCATGTTGATAGAGGTGATCCAGCTGACATTTTATATTGGACTTTCACAAAGTTTCTGACAAAATGTTTACATGGTTCTCTTGAGTAAGCTTAGTAGCTCTGAGTCAGGGCATCTCATAGATGAGTAACAAATTAAAGGTCAGTAAACTGGAATAAATGGGCACCATGACATTATTTAGGTAAAAAAGTTTATCAGGGCAACTACTGTTTCCTTGTTCTGTTATTTATTCTGTTCTGTTCTGTTATTCTATAATGAGGCAATTGCTATAGCAAAAGGTACAGGGAATCAGTAAAATAGACTTTCAAAATTAAACCAGTAAATTTCTTGTAGTTACTTAATATTTTAGTTCACATTCTGTAGCTATGCAAGAATCTGTCTGCACTGTTAATCTATAACTATGTGGGGAGAAGACAAACCTGGTGTTGTATTGGGCCTCGCATTCCTTTCACTGGCCCTGATCTCAGTCCCACAGCAGCAATTACTCAACATGGTAAGTTGTATTTAAGGACTGGATAAATAGTAGCCAATAACACAGAAAATATGGATATACCATTTAAAAAAATTTCAGACACTTTATATTATCTGTGAGAGATAACTTTACTGATGAAATTTGTTGCATTTTCATTTCAACCAATATACAGTATGTAGGAAGAAACTCAAGTTTAACTTCCTGAGAGGCAACTGAAATGGCCTCTAGATTGCTTACCCTCAGGGTCATATGTCTGAAAGACCCGCCTGGCCTGTTCTGAAGGCGCTTCAGGAGCAACAAGACCCACATCCTAGGGAAAAAAATCCATAAAATTTAATTGAATCTCACTGTTGTAGCTATAAGGAAAATATTTTATAAAGGAAACATAACTTTCTAGAAAAAAACCACTAGAAAAAGTCTGACGAATCTGTGTTTTTACTACAAAAATACAGCATGAAGTCTTTACATAGACTATCTAGATTTAGATAGAAAGGAACTTCAGAATTGAAAGATAATTCAGCTACCAGTGCTTGAAGAAGCTTTAAAAAGAATTTTTTTATAGCCTCCTACACAAGCCTATGAACATACAAGTCCACAAAAATTTTGTGAGCTGATCGAGAAGGAAGAGACTTTCTGTCCCTCCTCTATGTTTTTAATATTGCAATTGCATAAAAAAGGGATCTTTGTTCCTGGCCTACCCCATTTGTTTCTATGCGGTCAACTTCTCTCTCCTTCTATTAATTTTACTACTTCTCCTTCCTCATTCGTCTAAACCAGAGGTTCTCAACCTTCCTAATGCCGCCCAACGCCCCCACCGTGACCCACCCCGCCACCGCGCCCACCGCCGCAACCCCCGCCGCCATTTGGGTTCTTTTACCCTCTGCACATGCGCAAAGCGTTCTGCGCATGCGCAGAGGGTAAAAGAACCCAAATGGCGGCGTCCGAGCGAAGTCTCCCAACCCCTGTGAAAGGGTCGTTTGACCCCCAAAGGGGTCGCGACCCCCAGGTTGAGAACCGCTGGTCTAAACACTATTCCATAAACTGTCTTGCATGTGATTCCTTGTAACCTATGGGCTATTAGGAAAATGCTTGAACAGTAATGAGATCTTTAATGAGATCTTGTAATAAAACATAGTTTGCAAACCTATCAACTATGCACTATCATCACAAATGATAATGATAATCTTACTTCTCAAGACATCTCTCTAGCAGATGAATATACTAAACAGATAAGTAGCTACAAACCTATGATTTGGCAATCCAGATTAGTATACCAACAAATGATCCATAAAGCCTTTTGCAATTACTTTATTATTATGCAAAAATGATTTTTTAAAGCTTTGTACTGGAGAACAAAACAGGTTATAGATTTCCAAATTGAGGTTTTGAGATTTTCTAATTTTTTTTAATGTTGAATGGTCGATTGTTGAATTTGATGTCACCTAAGCTTGGTTGTTCTCTGGCAGTCATTTCACAACCCAGCTAAGTAACACCATCAGTGCAAGCGAGATTTGCACCACCAATATACATAGCAAGCAAATGCGGTTTGCTTGCTGTTTATATACAGCAGCTTGCCCTGCTTGTGTTGATGCAGTGTAGCTTCTTCCTACATAGTTGTTTGATTAGGTATTCTTTCTGCCCTGATTTCTTCCCTGATGCTCTGAGAAAAGTGTTTCCATTGGATATTGAAGCTCTTGCTATATATCACAAGTGAAAGAATTGGCTTTACAAAACTTCTCTCTCGCTATATTTGTTATATAATTTTTTTGTTCTCCATCATTATAATTGAATAAAGTATTATTTTTATTGCAAAGTACTGAAAAGCAAACTTTTCATTCACTCTAAGCAGCAGTAATATTTATTGACATGTAAACTTTCCCCATATGTATTTATTTTATCTTCCATATCTCCATACCTCCTGCCAAACACAAGCACCCAAGTTATGCATATTATCAAACTACATCCTAAATTCTTTATTTTCCATAGAAGAAATCTTATTTGTTGTTCTCCAAATTCTTTTCAAACCATATCACAAAGCATATCACAAAGATAGGACATATAGTGTTTCATTCTTTAAATCATATTACTATTCTTACTGTCCATTTTGCTGCCATTTAAATCTAGTTTTCCTTGATAATATAGGTTTATTTTAGGAACTCATGTTTACCCTGGAAGGCAAACACACATAGTCCATTAGTATATTTTAATGAGCTGTTTTCATTCTTAGAAATCAAAAACAGCACACACAAACCCTACAGCAAGAGAACTCCTGATAGAATTTCCTGGATTCTGTTTTAACAAACCATTTTTAAAAACTTCCTAAATTCTGTTAATCTAAAAATAGGATGAAGCTATATACAATTACTATACAGTACTCAACAGAAAACCAATTTCATATATGCTAAAAAGGTGTTAATCCTTTTTGGAGAAGATACTATACAGCCCAGGAAAAATAAAATGTTTAAAATTCTGTTAATAGCTTTCTTAGTGCTTAGTGCTACAATTAATTCAGGTTAGTATGGGCAAGATAGAAGAATAATGACAGAAATGTGTTCAAAAAGTTCTGTACAGCTTGAAACCTTTTCAAATATATTTGAAATATGCTAAAACATAAGATTGAAAAAATACACTTAAATTTAAACTTGTTACTAATTCAGTATAATTTAAGGCTATACTGAATTGAGGCATGCCAAACAACCTCAGTCATTTAGATCAAAGAAGAAGTTGCTATATATAACAAGAGAACTATTCAAGTTTTATATTTTATACACTTTTTCCTTAGTGAAGTAAGAAAACTTTAAAAGATGGACTTAATTTTATCTTCTATTTATTTCAATTTTATAGTCCTATATTGGCTTAAGCCAGTTTACAAAGCAACATCACTTAAATGCAGGATGTCAGCAATTAACTACTTTTCATATAATGGCAGTATTTGATAATTATATTCACACTCTGCTCAAAGCATAATAGCTAACTGAAATTATGACCACAGTGATATCAATCAAATTATTCTTTAATCTTATGGCTAATTTATAGTATACAATTAACATCCAGATTGTTTTAAAGTCATCTAATCACTCACAGAATAGCATCTGTATCAGAATTGGATTTAATATTATATTACTATGTTGAATAAGTTAATATGCCACAGCATAAACAAAATAGTTTAATCTGAAATTATGTGTAATAATCTGAACTGTTTGCATAATTCATGCATTTCTTTTCTCACAGGTACCAATTTATATTGCAAAATATTCAATTAAAAATAACATCCAGAACAACTAAATGAAACACAAGACTAAGATTTAAAAATATTCTTACATTGTCTCCTTAATACTTTTCTCTTACTGGGGAGTAATAAAACATTGTGTATATTGGTGTACACATTTCAACACAAGGAGACAATGAAGAAAATCAAAGACTTGTTTCTTATCACTTCAAAAGACAACATGAAATGAATTTGCAAGGTTATTTAATTGCACTTGTAAAGAATGAAACTAAATGCTGTATACAAGAATATATGCAACGTAGGTGGGCAGTCAACAGCTGTCAAATACATTACTGTCTATAGGATGATCAAATAGTTAACAGGCGACAAACAGACTAGTAAATTTTTGTCATCCATATAATTGCACCAGTATTCACCAAGTTTCAAAATTTCTTCTTTGACATATATTAAGATGCTTCAAAGACAGCTGTAAAGCATATAACAGATAAATTCAGCTAAATGTGAAAAGATGGCTGACTTGTTTTGAAGAATATAATACAACAAACCCATACTAGTTTTTAACTAGATTTTTAAAAATATACTTTAAATTCTTTGGATCTTGAATACAAAGAATAATGTGTTTATAAAAACCAGAATAGGACAATATTGCTTTCATTTCTCAAGTGGTATAAAATAAGATACTGGTAGTTTGCATCACATCCTCTTCTACTCCTTTTTCAAAAGGTCAATTCTTATTTGTTCATATTTAAAATGATAAGCTTATATGATCACATTATTTCATATTATACATTCAGATGTAGGCAATCTTGATTTGCCTTCAATAAGAATCCACTGTTTATGAAACTTTCTGACTATTGTAGTTCATATATTATAGTATACCTATTTAAAATATAAAACATTTTGCAGTTATTTCATTTAGAAGTAAACTGCTAAAACCTTGAAAAGGAAGTAGACAGAAAGTAGGAAAAAATGAATTCAACCCACTAGGTGTATAAACAATTCTATTTTCATGGTCCACAGTTAGTCATGAGCTATCAGACTATCAGACTATCATATTTAGAATCTAGACACAGTAACATTAGTTAGAAAAATGTATACATGTGCTAGATTCAGCAATACAGAAGTGGCATAACTTTGCTTACTGATCTAATTCTGCCTCACAGAAATATATCTTAATAAATAGACTATAATGCAGTTTAAAATTTGGTTTTGATCATGAATCATTAATGCTCAAAATAAAATAAGGTTCTTTAGTCTTTCTGGAAATTCATTACTTTTACTTCATATTTTCATCATTAAAGTTTCTTGAACTCCCTTAGTATGATGCTTCTGTTATTTTTAATTTTCTGCTCTTCATTCTTATCTTTTCTTTTTTTTAAAATCACTGTTACTGCAAATTTGATAGGAGTTGAATAATGGAAGATTTAATTCAAGATTGAAATAATGTTGAACTGAAGCAAATTTCACCTCTTCAGCTCATCAAAAACCAATTCAATATAAGAATGGCAGAGCCATTTCTTGTTTTGATGAGCAGTTCTGGATTAAATCAGAACAACCTTTTATTTGCAGCACTGAAAAATCAGAGATTACAATACATGTAAATACAATACATAACTTTCTAAAAATAGCCATGGATGGATTTGTTGTTTCTGAAAAAATATTAAAGGGGTTTTGTTTCTTTGCCATACCAAACAATCAAGAAAGTTTTGAAGATATTTCAATCATAACAAGCCACATGTTTAAAACATTTTTTAAGTTCAATAGATTTAGAGAAATATCTTTCACTTAACTTTCAATATTACCAATCTGTTTTGCAAACACTATTGTGTGGAAAAACTATTATACTTTAAGAAAAACTTGAACTATAAGACTCAAAGAGTATTATTTGGCCTTAAACATTGAAATAAAAAAGGAAGGAATCCTACCTTGGCAAAAAAGACTGTAAGATGAGTTTCACTGCCAAGTATCCAAATAGGGAATTTTGGAGACTTCAAATAGGATCCAACCTAAGAAAAACAAGAACATTAAAACAAAACAAAACAAAACAAAAATGAATTAGCACATTTCTAATGGAGCACATAATGCATACTTCTACTTCAAAATATTGTTGGGTAAACAAGACTCAGAGTACTCTTAAGGAAAAGAAGAAGTCTACATCTCGATCCTGGCTTTCTAACTATGGCTTAAATTGCATTCCAAGGAAAAGTATCATAGATCAGGGGTGAGAACCAGTTGTTATTTAACTTCTGTACTAAAATAAGAAACAAATATAAAAATGGAAATTCAGTATGGTAAAGTTTATAACAGTAAAACTCAGATTAAGGTCTGATCACGAAACAGATAATTAGATAATTTTGAGCCAGTCTTTCTCATAGAGCCTCATGTAGCTGACAAAAGTGTTGCTATGAGATTAAAGTGAGGTGAGATATAAATGTCAAGCTGATGGAGTGATTTGTATTGGAATGGAAAAAGATGTTTCAGAACATAATGATATGCTTGTATAGCACTTTTCAGCAATTGCTTAAAACAGTCTTTTTCCTGGATCATGAAACAACCCTCCACAGCTGTAATACAATTTTAGGAAATGGCATGTTTGGTTTAAAGAGTTGCCAGCAGATGTTACTTGTATTCCTGCATGTGTTCAGAAACACGTTTTCTTCTCTGCATTCTAAGCACCACATAGACCTAATAAATGTTAATGACTGATATAATAGACAGAGTTAAGCATGCAACAAAAAATTCAATTTCCAATTGGGAATTATCTGATCGCTTGTAACAGTGAATGCTTCTTTTAAAGAAGAAAATTGTAAAATCTATCTATCTATCTATCTATCTATCTATCTATCTATCTATCTATCTATCTATCTATCTATCTATCTATCTATCTATCTATCTATCTATCTATCTATCGAGCCGAGATGGTGCAGTGGTTAAATGCAGCACTGCAGTCTACTGCTAGTTCAGCAGTTCAGCTGTTCAAATCTCACCGGCTCAAGGTTGACTCAGCCTTCCATCCTTCTGAGGTCGGTAAAATGAGGACCCAGATTGTTGGGGGCAATATGCTGACTCTGTAAACCGCTTAGAGAGGGCTGTAAAGCACTATGAAGCGGTATATAAGTAAAGTGCTATTGCTATTGCTATCTTATCTATCTATCATCTATCTATAAATATAAATATAGAACTCTAATTTTATAGCACACCTATCATTCATGCTTACATGCCATACCCAAAGATTACAAAAAGTCCAAATATAGCATTGTATTAGTTGAATGTATAAATAAATGAGATGTTGGTCTAGATGGAATAAATGTATATGTTTAAGAGGTGAATAGGAATAATTTGGGCATTAGATATTGGTATTTCATAGGAAACTACTGAACTAGCAACAGCAAAGAACCAAATCAAAAATTTAAAGGCACCATCCAGGACCCCAAGTTTATAGTTTAGGTAAAAAGTATGTAATTGTCTCTAATATAAGAAAGTTAAGATAACACTGGGTAATGCTTTCATTCATTAGACATAAGTGAACTGTTTTTTCAGTCATATAATTCATCATGCTTTCACATGACAGGTTTTAAAAAGCTTACCTTACAGTATCTCAGGGATTCCATAAGTGTCAAAAATCCAACAGCTCCTTGTCTATTAATTCCAAGTAATTCTGAAGAGAGACAACATTCCTGTATTAGATTATTCTAATACAAAGTCTGATTCATAGTTCTTTTTCTTAGTTACACTATACAATGAAATTTTGTTCTATATTAACAAAGTGAATGGCAAACAAAAATATATAGAGGGAGTAATACAGAAATAAGTGACATTAAAATAATATTTTTCCTATTTTCAGTATTTTTTATGTTTAGTGAAGCAAAGATAGACAAATAAATAGTAACTGAAAACCATACATTAGAAAAGGACCACACAACTGAAGAATTAGAATAAATACTTATGAATTCAAGAAACTCTGCAAAAATACAAAGGAAACTAAGCTAAAGTGACTAAAAAATTGTTGGCTTTAGGCAAAATTACAATTTTTGAACACATGTATCACATTTATTTGAAGGTGGAACATGTATGCAGGATCTCAGCAAAGAAGCTCACACATCTAACAAAGAAAATTATTAAAAAATAATAGGGAAAAAGTACTATTCCTGAGGGACTGCCCTTCGAAATTCTAACAGAGGACACAACTACTCTTCATAACAAGAGTCAGAATTTTATATTAGCCATTATAATTTAAAGTTTGTGGAGTTAAACAAAGCAGGGATATAAATTTCTATTTGAAGATCATTTCAACCAAACCCATAACTAGAACTGATAGCAGTAGATTATTTTATTCATTTAACACGTGTTTCGTTTTTATAAAAATTATTCTGAGTTGCCCACTCTGTATCCTAAAAGATAAGCTGTCTTCTTAACAGTGTATTCCTTTCTATTGCCTATAATATGTATTCCTTTTTGAAAGAGTTTGCTCTTTAAAACATACAGATGAATAACTCCTTCTCAGCCTATCCCAAGAACTAATGAGAGAGGGAATCCAACCCATCCTCTTAATTCCCATATATAGAATAGAATAGAATAGAATAACAGAGTTGGAAGGGACCTTGGAGGTCTTCTAGTCCAACCCTCTGCTTAGGTAGGAAACCAGGAAATATTGATAACATGTATTTAGAGCGGAAGAGTCATTTCAGATCACTGCTTTCCTTTTATAGAAATCAAGTGTTTGCTTGCAAAAATTTCAAAAATCATCATCTCATGTATTTGGCTACAATTTGAAGGTCCCTCTCCACAATCCAATCACTTTGCCAGTTAGCATAGACTACACTGAGATAGGCAGACCATTACATGAAGTTACATGCTATTCTATTATGCTTCCAATTTTTAATTTCTTCTTTAGATGTTATTGGGAGGGAGGGAGGGGAGGGAGAGAATGTGTGCAAATGCTAATTTTACATCCTATTTCAATTTTTCCACCCTGTTATTTCAAGCTCTTTCTTTAAAACATAAAACAC
Source organism: Diadophis punctatus similis (assembly GCA_023053685.1). Lineage (NCBI taxonomy): Eukaryota > Metazoa > Chordata > Lepidosauria > Squamata > Dipsadidae > Diadophis > Diadophis punctatus. Next base: position 28,440,275 of record JALIGW010000007.1, on the reverse strand, counting down.
AGAATCACAGTTTTAAGTCTTCCAATAATAATTTGCTTCTAATTAAATTGCAACAGATGGCAATACATGCAACATCCACTTGGTTAAACAAAAAGTGATATGGGGATTAAATTTTCATTCAGACATGGTCACAAGATTAAACTCAAGGATAGAATCTGATACATTTTTCAGCAGAACACTGTCACAGCAATTTGATTGCATAAAAACACTTAGAGATCTGATTTTAAAATACTTAGCAATGAAAAACTAACTCATTTGCACACACAGTCATAATTAAACAGCACTTCATTATCATCTGATGATTTTGGAGAAACATTTTTATCTTATTCTAAAAGCTTTAATATTTTTTTCTTTACGGGCCACTGCCATCTTGTGGATTTAAAAATACTGCACTTATTTATTGACGGGATATAGGTAATCCTCAATTTATAACCACAATTAATCCTAAAATTTTAATCATGTCAAGCCATTATGTACTAAATTTAATTTTATGACCGTTTTATGGTCATTAAGTGAATCACAGTTGTTAAGTGAATCACATGGCCATATGTCTGAATTTAACTTATCCAATGGGTGGTTTTTGCCAGAAAATGCAAAAAGTCACAAAACATGATCATGTGGACATGGAACACTGCAACTGATTGCAAATATGAGTCAGTTGCCAAGTGTTCAAAATGTAATCATGTCACCAGGGTAGTAGTGAGATAGTTGTGACTTCAAGAATGGGTTGTAAATAACTTTTTTAGTACATTGTAACTTCGGCTGTACATTAAGCATCAGTCATAAGTCAAGGAATAACTGTAACTTAAAGTCTGATATGCAACAGTTGCTGAAAAATGAAAGTGTTGCATCAGATTTTGGCAAGAAAGTAGATTATTTAAAGTTAGATTTTCCCTTTTAAGATCAAAGGTATTTCAAGGCTGTAAGATCAAAATCTTGTAGGATGAATTAACTGCACCTTTAGAAGGAAGCAGCTCAGGGCTACCTACAGTATAGCCTGCAACTTTAAGCTGTTTTTATCTAGCTCAATTGTTATTTCAATCTAACTTTAGATGATGATAGTTTAAAATACCAGGTCAAACTGAAAAGTCAAGGAACCACCATGAAAAATCCATTCTACCCACAAAGGCAATATAGCGATTTAGTAAAATTATAATTTTCTATGGTATACAATTCATTTACATTTTTTATTGATGTTCAATTACTATTTCTAGCATTTTAGGCCTGAAATAAAATCTTATGGGGAAAGAGTTTTATCAATAAACCCTGTTCTAGAATGTTGTGGAAAATAAGATTGATGGTATACCTGGAGGGATTATCAATAGGAAGCCCTCATTAAACAGAAAGAAATATTTGATCATTCCAATAAAGATACAGAATTAATTTATCTGAATTGCATGCAATTCAAAATCAAAGCAAAGGCAAATAAATACATTTTTAATTCAACATTACTATAAGGCAAATCAAATTCATACTTACTCATTCCTGAGCATTCCCTATCTCCATCCCAGACATTAGATACTGCAAATCCCGTCAGCAGAAGATTAATTAAACTTTGGCTTAAAAGGCAGAAGAAAAGGTTTTTGATAATTGCACTGCTACTTTTTGCTAAAAAAAGTTTAGATATTTTAACTACTCACTCAACTGCATAGTAAAACATAGTATCCTGTGCATACACCTTTTTGGATAGCCAAGACATTCATTTTAGATTACAAGGCGTAAAAAGTTAACTTTCCATACAACTTTGTAAGAGTTACTTACAACAGCAGCATATTAAAAAGCAGAGACATCACCCTGCCAACAAAAGTGCGTATAGTCAAGGCTATGGTTTTCCCAGTGCAATGTATGGCTGTGAAAGTTGGACCTTAAGAAAGGCTGAGCGCCAAAGAACTGTGGTGCTGGAGAAGACTCCTGCAAGTCCCTTGGACTGCAAGGCGATCAAACCGGTCAGTCCTAGAGGAGATCAACCCTGACTGCTCTTTAGAAGGCCAAATCCTGAAGATGAAACTCAAATACTTTGGCCACCTAATGAGAAGGAAGGACTCACCGGAGAAGAGCCTAATGCTGGGAAAGATTGAGGGCAAAAGAAGAAGGGGACGACAGAGAATGAGGTGGTTGGATGGAGTCACTGAAGCAATGGGCGTGAGCTTAAATGGACTCCAGAGGACGGTAGAGAACAGGAAGGCCTGGAGGAATGTTGTCCATGGGGTCGCAATGGGTTGGACACGACTTCGCAACTAACAACAACTTACAACAAGTAATAAATATTATATAAAAATCTAGTTACATACATATTTTTATCAAGTGATTATTAATTATTACATAATTAATGCTATTTCTAAGATAGCATTTGTCACTAGTTTAAGGAAGATAGAAATAACAAAGCTTACCTTCCATGACCATAAACAGGATCTATCAATGGTTCGGCTGAATCTTCAATTTCATTTTTTATATTTTCAATGCCCTTAAAAATTATAAGACAATGGCCACACATTTGTGCTAAGAAATATATTTTCCCAATTCTTTAGCATGCATATTTAATAGGTTTTAGCTATTCTGAAAGTTAGTTGTGACTGAAAATTCAAACAAGTGACTTACCTTACAATTTGTTTATTTTTTCATATAATTTAATTGCCAATAAGTACTATCATATACAATATCCTCTTCTGTTGTGGTATAAAACTAAAAGCCTCTTCAACTCATTCCAGAATCTCTCAAGAAATTCCAGGCTGTATAAAGTAGCAAAGCCTCCATATTTTTGAGCAAAGACTTAAAATTCAGCATATATACAAGTCCTATTACTTTTTAAATTACAGTGTATTTTATTCTGTTCATCTTAGGAGGAAAAAATACAGTATTTAAAAGATCCTTTAATCTTTTAAATAGTCTTCCTCTAACCAATCCTATTATAATCATTTCAGAAATAAACCAAAGAGAACTAGCAAAGACCAGAACCTACAGCTATATAAACATACACACACATACACATACATGCTTGTGCTAGAAGACTAACTCATCTAATTTAATGAAGCTGTTTTAGAAGTTCCTACATAGAGTTTTAAAAACACACCTTAGTAAGTATCACAGAATACAGAAAAAGTAGCACTCCAAATTTATTTGCCCACATTGCTTGGTGATTCCAAACTGCATCCTTGAAATCAGAAAAGTTGGCATATGATTGCTTGCTAAAGATTAAAAACAAAAGTCAGTTAGGCATTCAAAAGGCATTCAGTACTTGTGATTAATGTAAATGCAATATAACTAAGAACAATTGTCTATTGGGAAAATCAGTGGTTGTAACAGGTATACATTATTAGTGGTATCAATATAGCAGAATATATCAAAATTTTAGAAACATGTTTAAGATTCTACATCTGAAAAGATTTGACATGTTATAAAGAAAATGGGTACCTTATTAAAATCTCCACTATGTTTATACAGGTTATGTTTAAAGTATGAAATTAGGCATTTTATACAATGCCTAGGAAATTTATAGAATGCCAAAAAGGGATGCCAAAGTATGGAAACACTTAATATTTCACACATTTATACACATTCTATGCAATGCCAAAAGGCAATCCTGCGAAGTATAAAATATTCCCGCTAAAATGCCATTCTAGCCTTCCATGTTGCAACAAGTAGTGGTATTTTCAATACTGGTATTTTTCTCCTTTTTTTTCCCCCAGTAAGAAAATCCTGTCCTTTATTTTGCATTTCTTCTTTCATTTTCATATATATATTTTCATATTTTTCTTTTAAATAAACTCTAACCCTAACAATTTCATGACTCTCTTTTCATACTTTGCCCAAATAATTCTTGTCATTCTGCATCTTGCCGACATATTACATACAATGCCTTGGGAAAGCATATAGCATATTAAAATAACAGACAGTTCATACTTTCCTAAAAAGTTACACATTCTATAGATTTCCTAGGCTTTCTATATAATGCCAACTTTTCACACATTGCCAGTAACATATATATTGTAAATTAATGCATGTATATATGGATTAAATTTATAGGTTGCCCAATTCATTATGACTTTAGGCAGTATACAAATGAAAGACAGATTCAATACAATAACATTAAAAGGCATATTCTTCCTAAACTAGCATCTGGAAAAACAATCAATGGTCCATTTAAAGGATGTCAGTTTGGAGCCAACACTAGTCTCCAGTGTACACTATTTCAAAGAGCAGGTGCCATAATGGAAAAGGCACATCACCTGGGACCCATCATAATCAGAGCCTACCCATTGGGTCAGAATTTACCCAGTGAGCAGAAACAATGGGAGAAAAACAGTCTATCAGACAACTAAGTGCACACCCTAGCTGAAGGGCTCTATAGGTCACAGTAAATACTTTGAACTGTAGTTGAAAACTTACTGATAATCACTGTGGCTCACAGAACAGAGGTGTCACTGATAATTATTACTATTAAAGCTATTTTGCTGCCCATCTCGTGGATTGAGGCGACTGAATGGCTTTAATAATTTTTAAATTTGTAAATCCATCAAAACTATTGGACAAAAATAGCTCTGATACAGAAAATTATAGCTCCAGGAGTCTGCACACTTAACACTCTTTTTCCTCTCTATTTAAAAAAATCATGTAAAATCTCAGGTGTTATTTCCTACCACTCCTAACAGTATGTTTCTTTCTGGTTTTAAAGCAGCAGGTTGCATGAGCTTAAGCAGGTTTAATCTTGATGTTCAGCCACATGGGATAAAACAATACTAAACATATATCATAAAATGATAATTTTGAATATTTTAAGTGCTACAACATGTTACTTACTGAATTAGTGCATGAAATCGTTCAAAGCCAAACTCTTCGACAGCCAAGGCAGCTATATACAAGAAATTCTTTTTAGCACAAAGACAACCAAAACTGACACAAGAAACACACAGCAAGCTGGAATACTTTCAAACTTGTCATAACGAAAGTTCACCCCCACCTTCTTTCAGTACAACTTTTGTTACATTGTACATGCCAGTTTAATGAAATTAAGAGTCAATATTGCCAAGATTACAAAACCACTGAATTTCAACAGCTTTGCAAACTAACCAGAGTCAGTTTGACATGAATTATGAAAACTACTGCAGGAAAATCATCAAGCACAAGCATAGTTTTTCTAAAAGGACAACTTAGAAAAATTTGTATTTCAGAACAGAATTAGTGTAAGAAAACTGTATTTTTGTTTGATTTTTCTCAAGTTGTTTCACTACAAAACAGCAAACTAGGAGCATGCATCTTTTAAGAAATATTTTGCACTTTTTAATAACTAAACCAAACAATTAAAAAAATGCTACATTTAGTGCTTTTCCAATTCAAACATTTTACCAACTTTTCTCACTTTTTGAAAGAAAAATTAAAGGGAGTTTTTCAATGTAACCAATGTCTAATCAGTTTAAAGGTTCTAAGTGGAATTTACTAGAATTTGGTTACTGAATTTCATAAGTAATGAAAATAAGTGATTTAAGGTTAGATTAACATAACAGTGCTGTATCTATTATAAATATGATAAGTATTGGTACTTAATTTATTGACCGCCCATCTTACCACATACCACAAGGTAACTCTGGGCAGTTGACAATAAATATCCAAAGAATGATTGTAGATTTTGAATTCTATAAAAAGAATTCTACTTCTGATAAAAGAAACACAGCTGCAAGTCAGATAAATATATCAAACAACAACAAAAAATAATCATCTTAATATTAAGCTACTTGGTTGTTAATAAAACATATAATGTGAAGCTTTGTGTAATAAATACATTTGGAACAGTAACTAGGCATAAACAATAAGCCTCAATGAAAAATATTGATATGTTTATTGCATCTAATAAAAATATCAAATCATCAATAGGTTGAAAGAATAAGGAAGTTTGAGACAATGAGCCTGCGTTATTTTAGTCAATATAAAACAAATAAAGCAATCCTTATATAAATTATTGTCATCAATTTCACTGAACTAAGTGCAATAGTATAGAACAAAGAGAAACAATAGAAAGAGGAACATACTATAGAAATCAAAGTCTTTATATCTAAACAAGAGATTTTAGTCTCTCTAAGCTGATTAATAATTATTTAGTAATATGAATAGACAGGTATAAGAAATGAAAAATCTCAATTTTTGTTTTTGCAATTACCAACTCCAAGATATTTTACTACCAGAATGAGTTTCATAATTACATTTTTTGTTCCATGAGAAGCATGTACCAGAACAAGGATAACAACAACTGCTTCTCAACTAATTCCTTTAAAATGGAAAGAAGCGATAAATCATAAGCATATTCCAGAAATTACGAACAAAGCACTAAATAGGAAAACTCAGCATTTTTTTCTCAGCACCAGTTGTTATGTATCATGAAGCTGACAAATTTATTTTATAAGAACAAAGTTCCCTCCTGTCAAAGAAAGCATTATTTAACTTAAATGAGCCTTAATGTGATGGATTGATATAAATGGGTTGAATACATCATCTGTGTTATTAACATTAATGCAAAATCTGTGGCACCTTAACTAATTTACTGTATGACTAAGCAATGGCCTTCTTTACCAAGCTATTTGAAGCCCAAATAAACAAAACTACACTCTAATCAGGTGGTGCTCTATTTTTTTTTCAAAATAAAATTTGAGTTGTAATGGAATAGCCGCATGCTTAAATTTTCTTTTTCATATTCCTGGGTTAATATAAATCTGTGGCTCCACATATGAAAAGAAAATTAGTGAGTGCAGGTACTCCTCAACTTTTGACAGTAATTAAGCCTGGAATTATGATTATGAGTTATGATGGTTGTTAAGAAGGTCACCACATGACCCTGTCCTATTTTATGTTTTTTAGTGGCAGTCATTAAGTGACTGTCATGTTCATTAACCAAACCCATTTTCTCCCAATGGGCATTTTATGCTGGAAACTAGCAAAAACACCTCTCCAAAATACTGGTCATGTGACCATGAGATGCTGCAAATAGTCATAAATATGAGCCAGTTGCCAAGCATCCATAATGTGAATATATGATCACATAGGGAGGAGAATGTGGCCACTGGAACTCTGTAATCAAATCATAATGGGGATGTCCATCAAAACCTCAGACAGTAGCTAAGTGACTAGTTGCTAAGCAAGGGCTACCTATTGGTTGCCACGATGTAAAAAAGATGTTGAGACTCTAGAAAGAGTGCAGAGAAGAGCAACAAAGATGATTAGGGGACTGGAGGCTAAAACATATGAAGAACGGTTGCAGGAACTGGGCATGTCTAGTTTAATGAAAAGAAGGATCAGGGGAGACATGATAGCAGTGTTCCAATATCTCAGGGGTTGCCACAAAGAAGAGGGAGTCAAACTATTCTCCAAAGCACCTGAAGGTAGAACAAGAAGTAATGGGTGGAAACTAAACAAGGAGAGAAGTAACTTAGAACTAAGGAGAAATTTCCTGACAGTTAGGACAATTAATCAGTGGAACAGCTTGCCTCCAGAAGTTGTGAATGCTCCAACACTAGAAGTTTTTAAGAAGATGTTTAAGGAGGAGGCACTTCTCACAGTCACTCATGCCCTTATCACCTCACGGCTGGATTACTGCAATGCGCTCTACATGGGGCTACCCTTGAAGAGTGTCCGGCGACTGCAATTGGTGCAAAATGCAGCTGCGCGAGCTGTGGTGGGTGTACTCAGATGCACCCAAGTAACACCGATCCTCTGCCAGCTGCATTGGCTGCCCATTAGTCTCCAGATCCAATTTAAGGTGTTGGTCGTTACCTTTAAAGCCCTACATGGCTCAGGGCCAGATTACCTTCGGGACCGCATCCTGCCGCATACCTCCCTACGACCGGTTAGGTCCCACAGAGTTGGTCTCCTCCAGGTCCCATCGACCAAGCAATGCCGGTTGGCGGGGCCGAGGGGGAGAGCCTTCTCTGTGGGAGCCCCCTCCCTTTGGAACCAACTCCCTCCAGAGATCAGGACTATCCCCACCCTGCTGGCCTTCCGTAAAGCAATAAAAACTTGGCTCTTCCGGCAGGCGGGGTATGAGTGAAAGTTATTTTTAAAATATTGATAGTATTTTAACATGTTTTTTTTAAAATTGCTTTTATTGATTATATGTTTCTATACCTGTTGTTAGCCACCCAGAGTCCCCCGGGAGTTGGGCGGTATAGAAATTTTAATAAATAAATAAATGTTGGATAACCATTTGTCTGAAGTAGTGTAGGGTTTCCTGCCTAGGCAGGGGGTTGGACTAGAAGACCTCCAAGGTCCCTTCCAACTCTGTTATTATTATTATTATTATTATTATTATTATTATTATTATTATTATTATTATTATTATTATTATTATTATTATTATTATTATTATTATTATTAATCATTTAAAGCTTTTACAATCTTATCAAACATTATTCCTTCACTATAAAATGGTTAGCACTCTTCATGAATCAGTCACCTGAAAATAAGATTACCATACTTTTCGGAGTATAAGACGCACCTTTTCCCACCTAAAAGAGGGTGGAAATGTTTGTATGCACCGAATACAGCCATTTTTGGCCTCCCGAAACCCCGTCCCGCGCGTCCCATTTTTGCCAAAAACAGGCCTGTTTTTCGTAAAAACAGGGCACGCAGAGAGTTTGGGAGGCCTGCAGAGTGCTCATGGGGGATGGGGAGGGCAAAAACGTGATGCGTGGGAGGCAAAAAAAAACACAATTTTTTGCAAAAACGAAGGTGTTTTTGCCCTCCCGAGCTCCCAGGAACACTCTGCAGACTTTCCAAACCCTCTGCGCGAAGAATTACTACTCTGAAAACATTCCATCTAAACAACAGTTTTGTTTTTGATGCAGTTGTACAGGTGAAAACATATTTAATTCTTCCATTAGGATAAAACAGAATAAAAAATGAGCAAACAGGAAGTGCCACAATCTAGCCAATAAATATTACATTCATACCAATAGCAACTGGGTATATGAAAAATATTTCAAAACTGGAATGAATTTAAACTGATATTTCTCATTCTGAATTTACCTGAAGTGGCCCACTTTTGAAACATGTTTTTCTATATTTAATTGATCAGAGTGCTTATGATTAGGGTTTGGAATGAATTGTCTGGGGTTGAAATATTTCAGCTTGAAATGTTTATACACTTCCAATTAGGTATGGAGACAATAACTAATATGGCTTTAGAAAACAAAAGCAACAAAAAGCTTAAATCAAAATAGCAATAGCACTTAGACTTATATAACACTTCACAGTGCTTTACAGCCTTTTCTAAGCTGTTTACATTTCTCCCAACAATCTGGTTCCTCATTTTACTGTCCTTGGAAGAATGAGTCAACCTTGAGCCGGTGAGGATCAAATTCCTGGCAGTGAGCTGAATTAGCCTGCAATACCATTCTAGCCACTGCGTCACCACGGCTCCAAAATGTTACCATAAATATTTTTTAAAAATTACAGTATCAACTGTACTGTTACGTGTAAGTCAAGAAGAATTTGAATCATGTTAAAATGTAAAATATTTTACATTAAAAAATATTTTAACATGAGCAAAAAGCTTAATTTCTCAATGTATTTTTATTTATGTAAAAATACAAATTTTATTTGCTTATTTTGAGGATATTTCAGTAAGAACTTCAAAGTATCATTAATTAGACCAGAGGCTATTTTTCTAAACTTCTCTATATTAAATAATATTGCATTATAGAACAAACTGACCTACAGTTTTTAATTGTCTACTATTGGTACTGTCTGCTAATAGACTGATTTTATACCAGGACTGTAAAAGAACTTGGATCTACTGAATGAAATGAATGGATTCCTTCCTATTGCAGGAATGATTAAGAGCAAGTAGAAGAAACACTTTCTGTGAATTCACCCCCACCATTTCTTTAATGAAGCTTTACTTTTGAGTGCTTAATTTAAAATTATATCTGCATCCATATTTATATATTACTGATATATTATTAAAGTATTAGGTTATGAACATTGCATATCAAGCATATTCTAATATTATAAAAGATAATTGAATGTGTTCAAGAAAGAGAGATAGGATATATCCTTCAAGATCACATTTGCTATCTGTAGATTGTCTTGATTCTTTAAAAAAAAGTTTATGCAGTAATGAGTTACCTGACTTATTTGGACCCAATCTGATTCAGTCAGAATATCTACAATATAAATACTGTAGCCTAGGCTTAAAATAATTCTCAACCATTGTACATCTAACAAAATTAGACTACTAGGAGTAATGAAAATTAGGAACAGAGGACAAAATGATCTGTAGAACCACGTTAAATAATCCTATATCTTGAAAATACATTTTGTATAAAAAGCACAAAGTATTTCTGACTCATATTACACAAAATATCTTACATGATTGCTCCTCTTGATGGCTCGACTCTGCTGAACTTTCAGAAAGATTAGCAGTATCTTCCACAGGGTTTCCTCTTTGCCATGTTGCCAAACAGTATGACTCTGATTGATCAGAGCAAGTCATTTCCAAAATCTCACATAATGCATGACAAAGAAGATTTTTCTGCTCTTCCTCTGAAATATTTAAAGTCAGAACAGACAGAGTTTTGACCAGGAACTTGCATGCAAAACATGTAGCAACATTCTTTATACAATCTAATAGTCTTCCTCAAATCCCAGCAGGTTTAAGGTAATTTAGGAAAAGAACTGACAAAGACTTTGAATTTCATCAATTTCTTGGGAACTATCCAATGTTTTGTCAGTTCAGATTTCTAAGCTGTTTAAAATATTAGGCATGACAAGAAAGTATTTGGGAATTAAGTGTTCTCTTCCTGGTTCATTCTTTCCTTCAGTTATAGTACTCCTGTTGGCTCAGTTGACACATAAATCTAGTTCAGAGCAATAGGAATAAACCTTGGTATACCTTGAACTCTTGCATCCACCTCTAGTTCATCTTTCTCTATCAAGTATAGTGAAGAAGAAAGAGGATTAGGTTAAATAAGTAAGGATATATCGATTTGGGTAGACTTTTGGTTAGACTGATCCTAACTGTAGTTAGTGTCTGTCTGTCTGTCTGTCTGTCTATCTGTCTCTGTCTCTCTCTCTCTCTCTCTCTCTCTCTCACACACACACACACACACACACAAACTGGCGGGCCAGATGCGTCACACACAGGCCACGCCCACCCTGGCTCTGCAAAGGCAAAAAATGTCACGATACGTCATGATACATCACATGACACAATCGAGTTTGATATCTGTGAGTTAAAATAAGGCATCCTGGAATAAACCAAAGGAAAACAATGCTTCACTATCTTTAAATGTGTCAATAAAGGCAAAGTTTAGATTAGCCAGTTGGATCCAATATAGAGTTTAAATCAGAAAATACATGTATCTCTTCCACTCCTTCAACAATGCCATAGAAAAAAGGGAAGATGAGAGTTTGTTGTCAGTCATTCCTCTCAGCCCAACCCATCTGACAGGGTTGTTGTGGGAAAATAGGAGGAGAAAGATGTGCAAGACATATTTGCTGTCTAGAGTTGTTTGTAAAAATAATAAAGGCAAGAAACAAATAAATAGCCAGGTGTTTTTATCCCTTCTGAACATAGTAGTCAATAAGTCTTAGCATGCCAGTTAGAAAGATTATAAATTTCTGTTGCTTGCTTAATTTGTATGTTTACTCATTCTGCAGGATTGGGTTTCCTGTTAAGACTTATAAACCTAAATTCTATTTTTAAGTTTAATGTTACCATTATATTTTTAAAATCATCAGCAAATGCATAATCTTCTCTGAATTATGCAGATTAATAAGCATTGATTATAAATAATAACTATTGTTTTGTTTAGTACATATCATTTTGCAAATTTGGTATTATAACCCTCTTGGAGATGTAGGTTCATAGTTACCTTGACACTGTCTCCAGGTAGATTTCTCACAAGTAAAAATCTTCTTCAGAAGGAGTGCCTTATATTAAAGACAATATTGACATATCAGAAATGTATGATTTGATCTTCAGTGATGCAAAGAGTTTCCATTTTCAATATTGGTTTAATATTTGGGGGGGGGATTTATAAATATTCCCCAATACTGAAGTCCTTTTCCCTTATGTCTATATAGAATTTACTATTTTAGTCCCATGTCATTTAACAATTACAGATACCTGAAAATATCACTGCAAATCTAACAAGATTCTGTACAAAGTGTAATCCCTTTTGTCATATATGCTACTCTAAAAAAATAGGAAGCATTTCATGTCAAGTGAGGGATTGCAGACCTATCCCTATTCAGAATCACCAGTTACCTTTATTAGAAATCAAGTGTTGCTGAAACTTGAAGAACATTGGATTCTTAAGATGCATATTTTTAAAATTTGGTAGTTGTAGTATTAAATGAATGTCGTATTAAATGAACATTACAGACTTCAACATCTCAAAATACAGGTAGTGCTTGATTTATGACAATGGAGCCCAAATCTTCTGTTGCTAAGTAAAACAGTTGTTAAATGAGTTTTGCCTCATTTTATGATCTTTGCCACCTTTGTTAAGTGAATCACTGCAGTTGTTATTATTTATTTTATTTATTTATTTATAGTTAAATTTATATACCGCCCTTCTCCGGGGACTCAGGGCGGTGAACAGCCAAATAAAAATACAATATAAACATTAATATATATATACATTTAAAAGAAAATATTAGATGTGGCCCTGATTTAAGACAATATAATTAACATTTGGTAAAATTTGGTAAAATCTTAAAAACCCCAAAAACTTTTTCACGCCAGCCCGGCTTGATAAAAATAGTATGTGTTGAGGGCACGGCGGATGGTTGTTAAGTGAATCTGGCTTCCCTGTTGACTTTGCTTGTCAGAATGTAGCAAAAGATGATCACCGGGACACTACAACTATCAGTTTCCAATCATCTAAATTTTGATCATGTGATCATAGAGATGCTTCAAGGGTCGTAAGTGTGAAAAATGGTCATAAGTCTTTTTTCAGTGCCACTGTAACTTTGAACAGTCACTAAATGAACAGTTGTAAATTGAGGTACCTGTACTGTGTTTTAAATTCAGTATTATCTACGCAGCATGCCACAGTTTATTCTAGGTGATTTAAATTATCAAATAAGCCAAATATCAGTAATGAAATATATTTTTCAGGTTTGTTTACTCAGATGTTAGCATTATTACCTGAACTGGTGCAATTACAGCACAAGGGCCTCCTTCAAATTGTTCTAATGCAGTAGATTCTGAGTCACTGAACACAAATCCTGAGGAAAACAAAAATTTTCAGTTAGCTATTTCCAACAAAAAAAATTCATTAATAAACTTTAGCATATTTTTCATAAAGTATTCCTTATCAAACTTGTGTTCTTCAACATTCCAAGTCTCAACCTTATCTGTAAGTGCTATAGCCAATGACATTCTTTTTCATTTGCTATCTATATTTCTATATCTATCTTTTCTGAAATAAAGATCAAGGTTTTTCTAGCTGTATTCTGCAGTATACCAAGAAATCATTGCTGGATTATGTTGATTTAAGGAGATAAAATAAAAACAAGGGAAAAGCCATATATATATATATAAGCAGAATGTGTTCAGCCTCTTTAAACAGCTACTCAAAACAGTAGAATTTTCAACCGTTCGCAAATTTTATTTCAATAAGAATAGCATGTATAATATGTTTCAGCTTCAATTCTTGGCTCCATTTTACAGATAGTTCTTGCATAACAACCTTTAGGAACCATTTGAAATTATGAGAGTTTTGAATGATTGGAACTCATAGTTATGGCTGTTTGGAGTGCCCTGCTGCCACGTAATCAAAATCATGTAGATTTCCAATTGCAGGTTGCACATCATGAACCCCCCTTCCCCATCTCTTCCTTTTGGTCCACTGCACTCCACAGACACTGTCTGACCTTCTCCGTCTTCTTGCTCCCACTGCTGACAAAGCACACCCAGACTTGCCCTTGTAAAGCAACCGCTGCCGGTCCAATGCATTCCTCCCCAGGTCAGTATGTACTTATCTTGAAAGACCTTGGAAAGAAAACCTTGGATGGCCAGCAACTGCCTTGAGAAGGATCAGGGCATGGTTCAGCAGCAGCAGCAGAAGCAAAATGACAATGAAGGACAGATGGGGCAGCAGAATGCAGGGCAGAGGGCAGTTACAGCTTCATGCGGACTGCTTTGCACCATGCCGCTGAATCGGAGCAGCTGGGTGCCAAAACTTAGGATTCATGCTGCTGGGGCTGTTGCACGCCAATGGCTGGGGCAGCTAGAGTTTTGCACTGCACTGGGGTACTGGGCTAACTGCACATTGCTGGGCAGGGGTGGTTGTAGCACTGCACCACTGGGCTGGGGCAGCTGCAGATTTGCACTGGATTGGGGCAGCCACTAGTGCCATACTTCTGACCCTGGCAGCAGCCACCCAAGCCCAAGACCTCACTTCCTGCCTGATTCCCCACTGACTTTCTTTGTTGGAAGCTGGCAGGAAGTTGTGAAGAGGTCCTTGCTTAACAATCCAAGTTTCTAACAGCAGTGGGGACTGCTGGGACTGTGGTCCCTAAGTGATTCAATCAAAGTGATATTACACTTTGTGACCACACTGCTAAGGAATGCAGTAGCTCACGTAGTTAGGACAGTGGGTTGAAATTTAGCAAGCCCGTGTTCGAGACCTGAGTGCTGCTGGGTGCCAGAGTGAGCTCCCATCATTCGTTCCAGTTCCTTGATGGGGACATGAAAGGATCCCACATGGGCATCTCCCAGGAACAGTGATGTCACCGGCTAATCCTTTCAACCCAGAAGCACCTTAAAAGGTGCCTTTGACACAAACGGGTCAGGAGACCACATTTCTTAATGGTGGAAACTCTGGTCTCAATTACCATTGTAAACTAATGATTACCAGTATACTTAATACTCTTCTACGTTGAAGGCCATTCCCAATCCACAGAGATGTATTGTTTGAATTGAAAGGTAAAATTTATCACTGTTCTACATATCTTTTCCATAAGTTGATTCAAAACCAAAGTATGAGACAAGCTACTTTAACGATTTCAATATTATGCATAGAGATATATATTTTACAAAATACAGATATTTTGCAAAGATAATACAGGAAAAGTTTCAAGAACATTCTGCAAACAGAGGATCATATTGACAAATCTGATACCTATTAATTCAGCAGGTGTGACAACATCAGGTTCCACATAAGAGACACTTTTTCCAGGTTTTGCATACAAATAAATTGATGATTGTGTCCCCAGGCAATCAAGCTCATGTTTATTATTCTACTTGAAAGAATACGCATATCTGCACAGGATCGTACCAGTTGGGTAGAGCCCACTGTAGTGAGTGAGGCAATATATTGTGATGTATCTTCTGAATTTTGAATGCTATTGTTTGCAGGCTTTACCCATGCAAATTATGGGTCCTGTGGGTTGCAAGGCAGGGCATGAGTGACAGAGTCTATTAGATGCTCTATGTAGTCCCTAAGTCACTGTACTGGCTACTGGTATGACTTGACAGGACAGAATCAGCCTTGGAAGAGGGCCTGGCATGGCTAGCAACTACCTTGCAAAGTGCCAGGCAATGTGTGGCTCAGCAGGATAGAAAGTAAAGGTAAGCCTTTACTACCCCTCTAGAGGGTGGGAAGACTGGCAGAGCCAGTGAATACGGAATAGCCAAAAGGGCTGAGATTGGGGGTGGAGGGAGCTGAAGTGCTTTTGCATTCCTAAGTACAGGGGTTCTGCCAAGTACTCAAATTTTGATCATGTGACTATGAGGCCATTGCAACAGCTGTAATTTTGTTCAGTGCTGCCATAACTTCAAATGGTCGCTGAATGAATGGTCATAACTTGAGTATCATTAGTATGCAACCTATTGCAGACTTCATAGGACACAATAATAACAAATTGTTCTTACTGAAGTAAGAGACATAGTCTCATCTTAATTAGGGCAGCCTTCCATTTTGGAAGGAGAATTAACACAGATAGCCTTCACCTGCCAATTACTCATTCAATAAATCTTTGAAGTTATGGTCGCATCGAATAAGTGGTACTTACAACTGGTGCCCACCGTCAACCTTGAACTACAAATATTTTTTTAACTGATGCAATGTCCTGTAGTCCCCAATAGATTTCTCAAAACCACAATGCTTTTCAAAAGATAAAACACTTATGTTATCCCTTTAGATATCAACATATCTTAATTACTAGACAAAAAAGGGACTGCGTATATACTGTACCCCTTCAAACAAAACAGAATACTGGTTACTGGGATTCTCATGTTGCTTAGCTTATGATCACTCAGCATATTTAAGCTATAGCATATTTAATGAACCATACTTTATAAATCACAATGTCTGGATTCATATATTTAGCCATTAACAAGATAAACCACATTCTGATTTATGCTAAAATAAGGTTTGAAGTTTTTTGATTAAACTGAAAAAGTAGACAGTAGTAGAAAATAAATTGTAGGACACCTGTTAAACCAAAGCCACAATTCAGAACATACCCGGCACATTCATAACAGAGTTTTACACAAACTCACACATCTATAAAGGATAAAAAAACCATAACTTTTGTATGCAGGAATACACTGAAGAACCCTATCAGAAGAATGAGCAATTATTAGATTGACCATTACAAGAGTCAAAGACCTTTAATTAATGCTTGTTACAGAAACAAATCCAGATGTTAAGAATTAACTATGTGAAATCAGCAGCAAATCAGCTGAGAAAATAATTACACCCTGTGTAAAGACAGAAGCAAAGGAATAGTGGGGAAATGATCTGCTTCAGATCTTCTAAATCAAGAATATAACTACTCTGTGTAAATAGGAAACTTTGTTTAGGGGTCAAAAAAAGTTTCCTAACTGTATGATCTAACCAAATATCCCAATTCCAATAAAAGGGAGGGAGAAAAAAAATATCTCCATTAACCATTTCAATTACAGTTCTGTTTTATTTGCCTACTTTTTGCCCACTCTGAAAAAAGGTTATGGAAAGGGCAAAATAATCGCAAGAGATGTGAAAAAGAAGACAAAACCAAAATTCAGAAATGGAGGACGGAGGAATAACAAAAATAAAGTTGGCTGTGTCACAAGCATCAATTTTCTTCGCCTTCACTCTGAATTAATTGATAGGACCAGTTTTTTTAATAGTATAGAGTTACCTTTCCTGGGAGACACCAAAGAGGAAGGTTAGTATAACAAATCCGGAGTCGAAGATAAAAAAGAGTTATAAAGCAAAAACATAAATGGAATGGACAGACTTTTTGAAGGAGGATTCTTCCCAGAAGAAGCTGAGGAAGGGGGAAAAAAGAGGATGAACCAGGGAGACCTGGGTACAGGCTTGGGCAGCAAGAAAAGAGGAGGGGAAGTATACCTTGTGTACCACAGTATACCACAATACCTTGTGTCCAGCGGCAAAAGATGGTATCTGCCAGGCCCTGCGAGGTCTTCTTGCCCCACACCAAGGGGATCATCTGAACTAGTTCAGCCATGGAAGCGAATCACTGACAGCACTCCGCGACGAAACCTAAAAGGAAATCACACGGAGTCGGCAGTTAAACACAAGACAGACCGGGAGGCAAACACCGGCGGGCAGGTGAGTCTTCGGCGGGCGTCGAGAAAGAGGCGGCTCCTTCCGGGCTGCCGGGCCTAAGGAGGAATAAGAAGCGGCGAGTCCTCGGTAAGCGATGCCCCGAAGGAGACCCGGCCTCAGAGGCGTCTCTCTCCCCCCCCACCCACCCCTCCGTGGTGGAAGGCCAAGACCGGCAGCGGCCTCTCCGTACCGAGACCTCTTCAAACATTCAACATTGCAGCCTTTCTGCGATTCCAGCGCTTGTCCCGGTGCACTGGGACTACATCCCCCAGAATCCACGGTCCGTAAGTAGTCTGGGCATTCCGGGAAATAAAAGTCCCAGGTCAGCAGCAAGGGCGCTGCGGGAGGGGTGGGGGGAAAGGAAAGGCTGCTCGCTCGGGAGGACAGGAGCTTATTCCACCCTTTCACCCACCTTATCCCGTCCCTTCAGACTTGGCCGCCGCCTCCGCTGCTCCAACCTTTCCCCGCCTCAGAGGTGCCTCTGTTTGTATTCCCCATCCTTCGGCACTTACCCACCTGTGCGGTCCGCGTCTCCTCACTTAGGACCAATTCACTCTTTCCCTCAGGCTCGCTGCGAACATTGAATGGAAGGCTGGCGAAGTACGGGCGCTTCTTATTGAAGCAGCCTGTGACGAGCAAGCGCGTGGTCGAATCAGAAGCGGACTTCGTGAATCCCTTTCCCCCGCCCTCTTAGGCTCCTGGATTCGAACTCTATCAGAGCGAGGCGGGGAAGAAACTCCGTACACGCGCCAATTAAGAATAGGACCGGGTAGGTTCTGATTGGAGGATTTTATATGACGAACGTGTAGACCAACCAATCACGAACGGGAAGTGGGCGAAAGAACCAGCTGGAGTGGGCGGTGAGCGACAATTAAAAAAAAAAAAATAGAAGGACACAGGTGGATGGAAAAAAATAAAATCTTATCCGGCTCTTATTGCTATTTGAGTTTTTTTTAATATAATGACGTACAAATGGATTATAGGACTTTTCACAAGAACAGTCTTCCGAGGTCCTTTGATTTTCCTTGAAAAGATTGCAAAAGGAAGGACGGAAGAAGGCAAATGTGAAACACTCAAAAAAGCAGCACATAACAAAACTTTTGATCTCTCTCAGGAAAAAACCAATAAGAATCCTGAATTTGGTTAATTGGGTCTAACATAAATTCTTTAATGCTAAGGGAAGCTTTTTTTCCTCTAGATAAAAAAAACAAGGCAGATTGTGGCCAGTAGAAAATGATTAACCTAATGTCCCAACAACACAAAATTACACATGCCAGGGTTTATTGTTAATTATTTAAAAACATTTAAGGTAGATCGTATGAATAGGCAATATGCTGAAAGGAATTTATTTTTTAAATAATTGTATTAACCTCTGCAGGGTTGCAGGATTCATTATGAGCATCTGCTCCGGCATTTTGAGCAATCTGTTCTGGAGGGTTGTTGAAGGGTTATTGTGGACTTTCCAGAGATTGGCAGGCAAATCTATTGATTACCTAGTTCATTTTACATACCAGGAAGGAACCTGGGCTCTCAGTAGGATTTCTTCTGATCTCTCTCTTCCCCCCTTCTTCCTCCCCCCTTTTCCCTCTCTCCTCCCTTCCCTCTCCCCTTTCTGTTGATGCCAGTATGATTTTCTGTGGGTTTTCTGGAGATGAAGGGACATAAGTGAAACCTCAAGATATCTCAAGGAAGATTAGACATGAATAGGGCTTCAAGCATAGACCTTGGCAATAAGATCATTTTAGAATAGAATAATAGAGTTGGAAAGGACCTTAGAGGTCTTCTAGTCCAACCCAGCAGTGAAATCTATTTACTTTCCCTACTGGTTCAGAAGTGCACATGCGCCCCCATCAAGCGTGCCTTTTCACCCCCTGTGCATGCACAGAAAGCTTTGTGCATGCGCAGAGTGTAAAAAACAAGGAAATGGTGACGTCCAGGAGAGTGGGAGGAGCCTCGTGCTACTGCTGCCACTGGTTCTCCGAACCACTGCTGGCTGCCGCTACCAGTACGTCTGAATTGGGGTGTATCGGTAGCATGTCACCACTGGCAAACCCCTGCTTAGTCAGGAAACCCTACACCACTTCAGACAAATGGTTATCCAATATCTTCTTAAAAACTTGTTAAGTGTTGGGGCATTCACAACTTCTGGAGGCAAGTGGTTCCACTGATTAATTGTTCTAACTGTCAGGAAATTTCTCCTTAGTTCTAAGTTGCTTCTTTCCTTAATTAGTTTTAGATTTTACTTAAAGGTAAAGCATTATTTTTATCGTTCCTCACTGCATTGGAGAAATGTTAGTCAAATATTTTGCTTAGTGTGATTCCTTTGTAAGAGAACTAAGAACAGTCTTGTTACTGTTACGGGTTTTTTGCAAAGACCTTTGCCCATACATTTGCTCAGATTTACCAAGGTCTTGAATCCTCATAGAGTCGAATGGGTGACTAAGACATTTTGCTATGTTATCTGGAACTGCTTTTGGACACAAAAAAAATTAATGCAATGCTTTCTGGTATGACCTCTCTCTTATCTGTGGCCTTCACCCATACTCCTCCTGGCTCTTTTAAGGAGCATGATGAGCTTGATCTTGGAAGTTTAGAATAACAGAGTTGGAAGGGACCTTGGAGGTCTTCTAGTTCAACCCCCTGCTCAGACAGGAAATTCTATACTATTTCAGACAAATAGTTGTCCAATCTCTTCTTAAAAACTTCCAGTGTTGGATAATTCACAACTTCTGGAGGCAAGCTGTTCCACTGATTAATTGTTCTGTCAGGAAATTTCTCCTTAGTTCTAAGTTGCTTCTCCCCTTGATTAGTTTCCACCCATTGCTTCTTGCCCTGCCCTCAGGTGCTTTGGAGGATAGCTTGACTCCCTCTTCTTTGTGGTAACCCCTTAATTATTGGGGCACTGCTATCATGTCACTCCTAGTCCTTCTTTTCATCAAACTAGACATACCCAATTACAGCAACTGTTCTTTATATGAGCCGAGGTGGCACAGTGGTTAAAAGGAGCTCTGCAGCGTACTTCAGCTGGCTGCTAGTTCAGCAGGTCAGCAGTTCAAATCTCACCGGCTCAAGGTTGACTCAGCCTTCCATCCTTCCGAGGTTGGTAAAATGAGGACCCAGATTGTTGGGGGCAATATGCTGAACTCTGTAAACCACTTAGAGAGGGCTGTAAAGCACTATGAAGCGGTATATAAGTCTAAGTGCTATTGCTATATGTTTTAGCCTCCAGTCCCCTAATCATCTTTGTTGCTCTTCTCTGCACTCTTTCTAGACCAGGGGTGTCAAACTTATGCTGACCATAACAAGATGCAATATTCCAAGTGTGGCCTTACCAAGGCATTATAAAATGGTATTAGCACTTCACATGATCTCGTTTCCAATACCTCACTTTGGCAGAGGGCTCTGTTATGGCATCCTTGAATGAGCTGTGGTTGCAGCCTCTTTATAAGATTCTCTTTGAATCTGTATCTCAAAATTATTGTCCAACCTTTTTAAGGAAGATTGAGTGTGCAGTAAGATTAAACTACCTTAATGGAAACAGATTATCTGTTTTAGTTTGGTTTCAGACCTAGATGAGGGCCAAAAACATGACTTTGGATGATACAATTTGTAAGCCTTTCACTAGTTGTCACTGGGTTTCTAGTGCAATCCCAAGTGCTGATTTTAACTTCTAAAGTCCTATATGGCTTGGCATCAGGGCAACTTTGAGACTATCTCTAATCAGATTCAGCTGATCCAAGGTTTCTCTCCCAGGAAAATCTGGTGTCCTATTTTTAAGAAAGGAGAGAAAATTGAGCCTGAGGACATTATTTCTATATGCTGGTTCAAGTTCTCATGTTGGAAGCAAGATTGGCTTCAGCAATAATAGTTTTTTGAAAAAGCACCATTGAGATTGGCACCATCAGTAATAGTTTCTGGACTATTAAGATGGCATTCTGGAGGATTTAGGGGTAAACTGGGAAATTTTGATTTAAATGTTAATTATCTTTAATTTATTGTAGATATTTTGTTATATTTTTTTATTTTTTATTTATTTATTTGTTTTGGGGACTCAGGGCGGCTCACAGCATGTAGATCCAATACAAAATAAAAAGTTCATTAAATATATATATATATATATATATATATATATATATATATATATATATATATATATATATATATATATAACAATACACAATGTAATAATTAAATACAAAAAATACAAAAGTTAAAAAGTTAAAAAGAGTATCTCATTCACCCCGCCTGCCGGAAGAGCCAGGTCTTTATTGCTTTCCGGAAGGCCAGTAGGGTGGGGATGGTCCTGATCTCTGGAGGAAGTTGGTTCCACAGGGAGGGAGCTCCCACAGAGAAGGCCCTCCCCCTAGGTCCCGCCAGCCGACATTGTTTGGTCGATGGGACCTGGAGGAGGCCGACTCTGTGGGCCCTAACCGGTCGTAGGGAGGTATGCGGCAGGATGCGGTCCCGAAGATAACCTGGCCCTGAGCCATGTAGGGCTTTAAAGGTAACGACCAACACCTTAAATTGGATCCGGAGACTAATGGGCAGCCAATGCAGCTGGCGGAGAATAGGTGTTACGGTGTTTTATTTTTTTATTTTTTATATTTTACATATTACAATATTTGTAGACAGATCTGCCACCATTTATATATATCGCTACTATATTTATACAATTTATACATTATTTTATCATATTTTCTAATCTTGTGTCCTCGTCCCACACTGTTTCTTCAAATTTCTATTATTAGTCCAGTTGTACCATTTTTCCCAAACGTCGTAGTAATCTGATTTTTTTTGTCCTCTGAGTGCAATCGTTAGCTTGTCCATTTCAGCACAGTCGTATATTTTTTTGATTATCGAACTGTCCGTAGGTATATTGGAATTCTTCCAGTTTTGTGCATACACAATTCTGGCCGCCGTAGTGATGTGGAGGATTAGGTATTTGATGCTTTGGCTATATTGTCCTTTGAATATTCCTAGTAGAAAAAGTTCCGCCGTATATTCTACTGATGAGTCCACTATTTCCTGTAACCAGTGGTGTATCTTTATCCAATATTTTTTCGCTTTGGGAAACAACCACCACATATGAAAGAAGGTTATATTTTATAATACATGCATAATATGCATAATATAATATGCATAATATTTTATTTATTTACTTACTTACTTACTTACTTACTTACTTACTTACTTACTTACTTACTTACAACATGGAAAATACATTTTACAAAAAAACGATAATAAACATTAAAAAATATCCAAATTTAAAATTTAAAAAATTACAAGCATAATCATTCATACACGGGGGAGACCTAAGGTATTCAAATGGTCTCTTTATCACCCCGCCTGCTGGAAGACCCATGTCTTGACAGCTTTTCAGAAGGCCAGCAAGGTGGGGAAAGTTTGGATCTCTGGGGGTAGTTGGTTCCAGAGAGTTGGGGCTCCCACAAAGAAGGTTCTCCCCCGTGGTCCCACCAACCGACATTGTTTGGTTGAAGGGACCTTGAGGAGACTGACTCTGTGGGACCTAACCGGTCGTAGGGAGGTATGTGGTAGGATGCAGTCCCGAAGGTAACCTGGTCCTGAGCCATGTAGGGCTTTAAAGATCATAATCAACACCTTGAATTGCGTCCAGAGACTAATGGGCAACCAATGCAGCTGGCGGAGAATTTATTTATTTATTTATTTATTTATTTGTTGGTTCTTATATGCTGCCCTACTCCCGAGGGACTCAGGGTGGCGTACAGCAAATATACAAGAACACCAGTAAATAAACATTAATTAAAACACAGTACAAAAATTAAAATTAATATTCAAGAACATCCATCAACCAGACATACCCGGGGCAGAGTACAGATGGATTAGTCTCTACCCCCTGCCTGCAGGAAAAGCCATGTCTTGACGGCTTTTCGGAAGGCCAGCAGGGTGGGGATGGTTCGGGTCTCTGGGGTGTTGGGTGTTACGTGGGTGTATCTTGGAATACCCGCCACAGCAAGCGCAGCCGCATTTTGCACCAATTGCAGTCTCCGGATACTCTTCAGGGGTAGCCCCATGTAGAGCACATTACAGTAGTCTAGTCTTGATGTGACAAGGGCATGAGTGACTATGAGTAAGGCCTCCTTCTCCAAGTAGGGTCGCAATTGATGCACCAGGCGCACCTCTGCAAAAGCTCCCCTAGCCACAGCTGAGAGATGTTGGTCTAATTTTAGCTGTGGATCTAGGAGAACTCCCAAATTGTGAACCTGTTCCGAGGGAGTTAGTTTCTCTCGCCCAAGAACCAAGGATGGACAGTCGACATAGTCCTTAGGGAGCAATATCCATAGCCAGTCTTATCAGGGTTGAGCTTGAGCCTCTTCCCTCCCATCCAGATCCTAACATCTTCCAGGCATCGGCACATCACCTCCACTGCCTCCCTAAATGGAGAAGGGGTGGAGATGTACAACTGGGTATCATCAGCGTATTGATGAAACCTCACCCCATGTCAGCGGATGATCTCACCCAGCAGTTTCATGTAAATGTTAAACAGTAGGGGTGAGAGGACCGAACCCTGAGGCACCCCACAAGTGGGGGGCCTAGGGGACGACCTCTTACCTCCTGTCAACACCGACTGCGTCCTATCAGAGAAGTAAGAGGAGAACCACCGTAAAACGCTGCCTCCCACTCCCATCTCGCCGAGTCGGCGCAGACGGATACCATGGTCGATGGTATCAAAAGCTGCTGAGAGGTCAAGTAATACCAGGATGAATGAATGACCACCATCCCGGGCTCACCAGAGATCATCCATCAGAGCGACCAAGGCAGTTTCCGTGCTGTAGCCAAGTCTGAAACCCGATGAAGGAATCCAGATAATCAGTGTCCTCCAATAAGGTTAGGAGCTGGAGCGCCACCACCTTCTCAACAACCTTACCTACAAAAGGTAGGTTGGAGACCGGACAAAAGTTCTTCAAATCCACTGGGTCCAGGGAGGGCGTCTTAAGGAGGGGTCTCACCACCGCAACCTTTAGGGGTTGCGGTACGGATCCCTCCCTCAAAGAGGCATTGATCACTGCCTGGATCCAGCCACGTGATACCTCCCTGCTGGCCAAGAACAGCCAGGAAGGACATGGGTCCAATAAACAGGTGGAGGAGCTCATCACTCCCATGGCCTTGTCCACATCATCAGAAGTAACTGGCTCAAATTCATCCCATAAAACCGGACTAAGACTCGTCCCTGTCACCTCAGCTAGCCCTGTCCAGCCGGAGTCCAGATTCGACCGGACCTGAGCGACTTTATCTGTCAGAAACTGAGCAAATTCCTCAGCTCTGCCTTGCGAGTGTTCCTGGCCTCCCCCTTTAGCAAGGAGGGAGCGAGTCACCCTAAACAAGGTGGCTGGGCGAGAGTCTGCGGATGCAATAAGAGCGGAAAAATGTGAACATTTTGCTGCCCTTATCACCACTAGATAAGACTTAATAAAAGTTCTTAGTAGTGTACAATTAGAGATCAGATCAATATAATATGAAGAGCCGAGGTGGCGCAGCAGTTAGAGTGCAGTACTGCAGGCTACTTTAGCTGACTGTGATCAGCAGTTCAGCTGTTCAAATCTCACCGGCTCAGGGTTGACTCAGCCTTCCATACTTCCGAGATAGGTAAAATGAGGACCCAGATTGTTGGGGGCAATGTAAAATATACATTGCTTACTGGTGTAAACCGCTTAGAGAGTGCTTGCACTATGAGGCGGTATATAAGTCATCATCATCATCATCAGAAGAAGAAGAAGAAGAAGAAGAAGAAGAAGAAGAAGAAGAAGAAGAAGAAGAAGAAGAAGAAGAAGAAGATTATCATATTTAGATTCCCAACCCATGGCTGATCATAGTTTTCTGTGGTTTTTATTGCATCTAGGGATCATACAGTTTTTGTAGCTCAGATCAAGTAGTCCTAAAGACATGCAAACATTTGGGGCCATTCCTGCAATGTTTCTTTCAATGGATAGGAACAATGTGCCAGACAGACTATGGCAGGGGTGTCAAACTCAAGGCCGCATCCGGCCCATGGGCTGCTTAGAACTGGGCCATGGTGCTGGCCTGGAAATATCAGAAGACCGACCCGTGGCAGGCATCTTGAATCTATGTCAAATGCCCACGATGGTCACACCCACCACAGCCTCGCCCACCCCTTGTCACACCTATTCCTGGCCACACGCCAGCCTACCCTTCCTGGCCCTCTGAGGTCAAACACAACCCTGATGCGGCCCTCAATGAAATCGAGTTTGACACCCCTGGACTATGAGATCAAGAAGTAGTAAGAGTTTAGAGGATTTAGCTCTGAGTGTCTTGAAGGCTGCTTTGTAACTGTGTTAGTAAATTCAATTTTATATGGCATTTGGACAGAGGCCTTCCATATTTTACTTTGTACTGTAAGGGTTCAAGGATCTTTGGAAGGTCATTTCCAAACTAATACCCAGTGCAAAAGTCCCTTACATTTTCCAGTAATGTATTCATTACTAAAGCATTCGTTATTAACACCTTTGACAGAAGACCATCCAGACTCTGTTTAAACACCCCAGTCATATTTACTACCTTCCAGATCTAAGCTATTCCAATGTTGAATATCTTTTACCATTGACACATTTCTTGATGTCCAACCAAGATCTGTTTCTTTACAGTTGATATCTATTGATTATTACCTTATATTCTGGAACAATTCTGCCCTGAATATGATAGCTCTTCAGATACTGAAGCCAGTTTTCACATCTCCCTACAGCAGGGGTCCCCAAACTTGGCAACTTTAAGACTTGTGGACTTCAACTCCCAGAATTCTCCAGCCAGCTATGCTGGGAATTCTTGGAATTGAAGTCCACAAGTCTTAAAGTTGCCAAGTTTGAAGACCTCTGCCCTACAGTCTTTTTCTCTGAGCTAGATATAGGCCTTCCCTTCAAGCATTCCTTCTAGCATTTTAGTTCCTAGCCTTTTATCATTGTAGCTGTTGTTCCTTAGGCATACTCTGTTTTTGTCAATGTCATTATAAAAGTTGTACATTTTTTTTGAGAAACAACCATTTTTCTTCATTTTGATCAACTGAGGATTACATTTATTTTCTTTTCCATGTGTATATATTGTTTACTCATGCTCAGAGAATTGCCAAATACTCTTTTTGCATGCGCTGGTTCCCAGGTCCCATCCTTCCATCTTATATTCCTGCCTTGGATTTTATATATTTATTAAAATTATTTGTATAGCCTTTTACCCACTGTCTTATTCCATACAATCCATATAAATTTTGCAATTGGTACGGTATAAATAACTTTGATACTGTTACATCTTACTGGATCTTGCTGGATCTTTTTCATTATTCCAGCTTGCCAAGAGTTTTGTGACTCTTGAAACTGACTTTTAAAATTTTTGCTGTCCTGCGTATTTTATTGATTGTTGGATTGGATTTATTTTAGGCATTACCTGATTCTGAACCAAGTCTGGACAGCTCATAATATTATACTGTATAACTAAACTACTGGTAGATAGAATTAAGTTATACAATAAATAATATATAACAAGATGGGGAATCTGGCCACTACCCAAAGCATATTGACCATCTTTGTATCATCTGCATATTTCATAATATTTTATACCTTTTCATATAAATTATTTATAAATATATTGACTAACATTGGATTTAGAACAGATCAGTGCAAATATGTCACTCAGCATTTCCTTCCAGAGCTGCTAATATATTTGGCATGCTGCTATCATAAATTAGGCAATATTAGACATGATGGGAAATAGACTTGGTTTTTGTGCTGTGTTATGGTTTAATTAATCATAATGTATTGACCAACCTTCATTTGGCTCAGTCTGTATAATTTCCTAAAGCCTAATTTAGCTTTATGGTTGAAAACTATTTATACAACATATGATTCTTAATTCAAAGAGGAGCATTCTGATCAAGGACTATCAATCATTTGAGGTAGGCTAGATCAGACAACAGCATTACAATGATTATTTGAACTACTTTATAATAACAGAATCTTGAAAGTCTAACAAGCAGTGAATGTTGGTTGTGGGTGATGAAGAAGATTGCAATATATAATTAAACCCGAAGACTCCTTTTGCAGGTCTGCATAATTCTATTTTATAGGACTTTATCATAAACCATTCAAGATGCCTGAAATAGAACACAAACCATGATAATTCTCATCCAATTATGATTCATAATAAATGGATGGTGAAATGGAATTTATCTTACTTTCACTAGGGATATATTTAATGAAAATGTTTCTATCTTATAATCACAGAAATGTAATTATAAGAAATACAGAATCACTATAAAATCATTCCAATTATGGAAGAAAAAAGATCTTCCCAATTTATAGCTTTGCTTAGGACAAATAATCATAAAGGTGTCTAGTAGATATTGAATAACATTATATTCTAATCTAGACCTAGATATTCATAGAGTCAGAAATTCAGAATAATAATAATAATAATAATAATAATAATAATAATAATAATAATAATAATAATAATAATAATAATAATAATAATAATAATAATAATAATAATAATAATAATAATAATAATAATAATAATAATAATAATAATAATAATAATAATAATAATAATAATAATAATAGAACTGGACCTCTGTGTACTCTTTCATGATACTGCTTCCTTGCTAATGTGTTTGACCTTTGTGATTCAGCTTTGTGGCTTAAACTTTCTTACAGTAATATCTTACAAACAGGTATAAAATAACTGTAATGTTAAACATTATAACAATATCACATTTGGAATGTTGAGACAATGGTGGAGGTGGTGAGGAGAATCAGGATATAAGATTTACATTTATTTCCTCCTATTTAGATAATTGTGTTTTTTGCAAGCCGAGTTTGGCACAGACAAATAGAAAATAATTACTCTGGAAACAAGAGACAGGTTCAGGAAATGAGTGGCAAGTGGAGCAATCAAGCCCACCTATTGGCTAATGAAAGCAGTAGGAAATTTATTGTGAAAATATCTCAGGTCACACCATAAAATCCATGATAAGTGATGGTAAGCAATTTGCTATGTTGAATAACACACCCACACAGAACACACAAACCAAAGCAAGGGGACTTCAGTCAGAACTCAAAAGGATGGTAGCATGAAGACAAATCTGAGAAAGATGCAATGTTCGTGTAAATAGACATTCACACGAACATTGTGTCTTTCTCAGATTTGTAGGCATTTTGTTTAAGTGGTTAAGAAGAGCATAGCAGAGAAAAGAATAGTAGTGGCTGGAAGAGAATGGAAGCTATTTAAATGTTGCACACATAACCAAGAGTAAATAAAAGGAAGATAACATGTAGAAATATTACAAAAACAAGAAAGGTTGTTTATGCCTCTTATTCCATCCACTGGCCAAAATAACTACATTTAAATGGCTCTCTAAAATTCTATTTTGCAAAAGTAACTGACATTCACCTTTCTTATTATACTTGAAATATCATCATTATTGGGTATTTAATATTCATTCAGTAAGGAAATAAAGCCTTTGAATCTTAAAATGGTATCAAATACTTGGATGAGTAGTAACAACCTAAGATCTAAACATTACTGCTCTTAATTGTAGTAACTATGTGAAGTACAGAGAACATAAAACTTGATATTGATTTTGCTTGCAGCTTGCATTAGTGATAATCATCTTTTATCCAAAAGGAATGAAAAATAGAGCAATTCATAGCTGTGTTTCTATGAAAGCTTATGATTCTAATTACCACTGTAACTTTTTATTGCTTTTATATTAAAGCCAATTTATTATTACCCCAGAGGAAAATTTTGGATCTGATGTTTGCAGTTGCCTTGAACTAGGTATTTGAATTACAACAGCTGTGTAAGGTGCTGTTGTTTTATCACTGTTGTCATCACTGCATTATTGGCAATGTGCATCAGCTATGTGCTTTGCAACTTTCTAAAAGAATAAACTTTTCAAAGTCCTTATACAAAGTTGACATTTTATTTTTAAGAAAATTAAACATAAGAGAAAAGTAGAGAATATTAGGTTCATGGGTTTCTTTTTTAAAAAAATACAGAAGCAGTAAAATAAGTTTTAGCAGGAAATGAACAAGAAATACAGCATAGATTAGCACTTGGTAGAGCAGCCATGAATGTTTTGAAAAGTTACTCAGATGCTATGATTTGTCTATACCAGGGTGTCAAACTCATATCATCACGGCATTGTCACATGACATCTTGGGACTTTTTCCCCCTTTGCTAAACCGGGCATGGTCAGCACGTGATGCATCCAGCCCAGAGTTTGATAGCCCTGGTCTATACCTACAAAGATCTGTGCAAGCTGTAGTGGTCTCTGTGACATTCTACAGAAATGAAAGTGTGACTTTGAAGAAGCAGGCTAGGAATGATTTTGACATTTTTCAACTTTGATGTAGGAGAGGATATCTGAGAATATTATGGACAGTCAAGAAAACAAAAAATAGTTCATCAAACCAACCAACTCAGAATTCTCACTCAAGGCACAAATAACCAGTTCAATTATACTACTTCAGACACATTATAAAGAGACCTACCATATTTTTCAGAGTATAAGACGCACCCTTTTCCTTCCTAAAAGAGGCTAAAAATTTGGGTGCGTCTTATACTCCGAATGTAGCTTTTCCGAAGCTTTTTTTCCCAGTCCTAAGGAGGTGCTAATGATCTTCCCGGCTTCCTACTCCGTCTTTGCAGGTTTGTTTTCATTCCTACTCCTCTGAAAAAGGTCTTTTCAGCCCTAATGAGGTGCTAACAATCTTACCGGCTTGCAGCACTTTTTTATTCCTACTCCCTCGAAGTAGTTTTTCCTGCCCTAAGTCTTTGCAGGCTTGTTTTCATTCCTACTCCCTCTGAAAAAGGTTTTTTCAGCCTTAACCAGGGGATAAAATAATGTGCTGAAGCTGAACAGACTAAGGATGCTAGCCAGATGAATACCTGGTAGGTAGATTTTTCCCCCTATTTTTCTCCCCCAAAACTAAGGTGTGTCTTATACTCCGGTGCATCTTATACTCTGAAAAATACAGTAGCTATCTAGAAAAGACTTAATATTAGGAAAGGTGGAAGGAAACAAAAGAAGAAGATCATCAACAGCCGAATGGATAGACTCAATTACAGTTGATATAAGTTCAGCATTGGAAGACCTGAAAGACTAGGATAGGGACAGATTGTCATGGGGGAAAAACAAATCTATGAGGTCACTAAGAGTTGATAATAACTTGATGGCTCTTACATGTCTGTCCTTATAGAATCAATGGGATTCTGTGCTATTGATCTCAATGGATGGAAGTGTCAATTATAAATTCTGCTTTCTCATGCAGAAAGGTTGCAGCATAATTTTAGAACCCACTCATAAGTACTTCTATTTGATAATCGATATTTACTTAACACAGTCAATAATCAATGCCTAAATGGTTAATAATAAATAATTGGCAAGGTATCAATAAACTGATGTTGTCAGGAAATAATCAATAAAGGGCATTTTTATCATCTAATTCTATGTTGAAGTATGACTTGAACTTAAATTTATGTAAGAAATATGACTATGACTAGATAATATGTAAAGTATTTCCTATTTTAAAACATGTAATTAAAAGTATAGAGCAGGGGTGTCAAACTCAATTTCATTGAGGGCCACATCTGGGTTGTATTGGACGTCGGGGAGGGCATGGCCAGAGGGGCGTGACCAACTCAACATTCATTTTCGGCTGCAACAGCCTCCTGCAGCCCTCTAGCAGCAAAAATGGAGCTCCAGCGCATGTGTGGCCTCCCCGGGCTCCATTTTCAGCCACGATGGCCTCCTGCAGCCCTCTACCAGCAAAAATGGAACTCAGGGACGCGCACGGCTTAGTTCTGTTTTTGCTGGCAGAGGCATTGTGGGCCGGTCCTTCGCTGTTTCCAGGGCGGCACCGCAGGTCAGATCTAACCACCCCGATCTGGCCCTCGGGCCTTGAGTTTGACAACTTCTGGTATAGAGCTAATAAAACTATGGGGGTGTTTTTAGAAGAACACAGCATCCTAACAATATTTTTAAAATCTTAATAAAGCATGTTTTTCTCTTCTTAGCCAAGGCCATTTCTTTGGTATGTGAGGACTTGCTTTTTCAGCAACTACACAATAAAGAGCATATTCTGAAAGTCCTTGAATAGGCTTGCAAGTTTTAAGAAAGCGATAAATTCAGCTAGAAAAGAGTAATGTAACCCATAAATTTGCCACCTGTGAAATTTATCTAGAATCAATGATTTTTATTGTTCAAGTCTCACATATAATCAATATCTTTTATTGTTTGATCACTTGTTTTTGATGTATCACATGTACCAAATGTATCATTTGTTTCTGTAGCCTATAAAAAGACTTAACCCCCCCCCCACACTTAATAAATTATTGTTGCTTTGCCTGAATTACTTGGTGATTTGTATTTGATGATTAGGTAGGCAAAGAAGCCCCTTTGCAAACATAAAAGTCTTTCAAATTCAGGTTCTTATCAGCTCCACACCAAACTCAGGATGTTTGAGTTTGGACGCAACAAATTTGGGGGCTTGTCCAAGATCACAATGTGTCACCCCTCAAGGTTTGGATACAACTGCCTGAGTCACACAATACACTGCCAGCATAGGGTGAATTCACCCACTATCTTCAAATAGCCAAGGACCCAGGAGGGTAAGTGAGTAAGTGGAGCTGATAATCCTTTGGAAGAAAACACAAGGTAAGGGAATGTACATGAGAAAGTATATCCTGGGGAGCCAGTTGGGGCTCAGGATCCAATTGTGTGACTAGGTGCCAGTCAGACCAACAGGAAGTGGCCAAAGTAGAATGGTCATACTGTGCACAGGGGAGTGAGCATTCACTGGACATCGTTTACAGGAGGATAAGTGGTTCCTTTTGACTCAACACTGCTGAGGACTGAGTGCAAACTGAGCAAAACCATCACATCCAAATGGACTTTTGTGTCCTGTGAATAGATGGGACTGAGCAATGTTGCTCGGATGATGGTTCAAAGGATTACACTCTTCAACCCCTCCCTTGATTTGCCAGACCTGTTTAGTTTCCTAAAGAACCTGGATGATCTGACTCCAGTTTTGTGCCTTCCAGGAAGGAGCCATAGGGAAGCAGAGTGGGAGTGCAGGACCAACAATTACATAGGTGCTTCCATTTGTAAAACCTTCACCTGTTGAAGAAGGCGCTGCGATCAGCTCTGGTGGATCAGAGCAGTTATTTGAATAGGAGCATATGAGCATGATGGGGTGAGGCTCAGGATCTCCCTGCTTTGTCAGAAAAATCAGCAAAACCGCAGACAATAAAACCACAAAAACAACATGAAAAGTTAGCATAGCTGAAAATGGCCAATACAACCACAGGAGCAGCTGGACATTCCCTCTCAGAATCGTACAACAAATATACATGATAGATTTCTGTGGTCTTGGGATGCCAGAAAACTCTTAGTTCAACTTGGGTAAGAAACAAGCTACTTTTTTTTTTTACAGAAGCTGGCAGAAATTTTTTGATAACTATGGTAAATAAAATTGGTTACAATGGGGAACTTTTAATTGTTGGAAACTCAAACTTCTGGATTTTGGGGCAGGGGCGGGTTGCTCCTCCATCGCTACCGGTGCGCTGCGCATGCATCTACACATTTTGTGCGCATGTGCGCTATGCGTGCGCGCCCCCTCATGTGATTTTGCTTCTGCGCATGCGCAGAAGCAAAATTTCGCCAAAATCTCACGAGGGGACGCGCGCGCGAGAGAGATTTCGGCAAGATTTTGCTTCCATGCATGCGCAGAAGCAAAAAAGCCCAAAAATTCTTTTAAAAAGATGGCGATGCGTGTGATGGACCGGCGAAGACGGCACTGGAGCGGTCGTACGCAAATTGCACAATCGGCCGATCCCTACCGGAGCTACGAATCGGACCACACCGGTAGGAACCCACCACTGTTTTTGGGGTGTGTGAGAAGAAGATAAAAATGTTGAAAATGGGCTATAGGTATTTTTGGCATAACTTTTGGATGAAATTTGTCCCTGCAATCCAGAAGTCAATTTAACAATGTCTCAAGACCTTTTCCTTATCAATAAGCAAAATTAACCCTCAAAGTACTCAAAGAAACATCATTGTTTAGATCAGTGGTTCCCAACCTTTCTAATGCGGCGACCCCTTAATATAGTTCCTCATGTTGTGGTGACCCCCAACCATAAAATTATTTTCGTTGCTACTTCATAACTGTAATTTTGCTACTGTTATGAATCGTAATGTAAATATCTAATATGCAGGATGTATTTTCATTGTTACAAATTGAACATAATTAAAGCATAGCGATTAATCACAAAAACTATGTAATTATGCCAGATGAGAAATTCTCGGGCCAGTCTTTGCAAGAGCACAAGGAATATCATCTTTCACAACAAACGCCTCTCACCGAATGTCACCTCTCCCGACCAATCGGAGGGCTCGGGCGAGTTAAGCCGATATGGCCGGGCTTGTGGCAGTGGGGGGGGAGCTGAGGATGCCGGGGCGACCCCTGGGAAATGGTCGTTCGACCCCCAAAGGGGTCCCGACCCCCAGGTTGGGAACCACTGGTTTAGATGAAACATCTGATGGAACTCATGATACATTTCACACCAATAATTGACAGCATGTATAGCTTACTACCAAAAATGAAAAAGATCTTAAAGCTATAATGTTTTTCTTTTTTGTGAATAATTTACCACTGACTTTTACATTCCCGCCCCCCTATAATATTGCTAAATGTGGAGTAATAAGCCAATTGGAAACAATAGGGTGATCATTGCAAGATTTGAAACCATCAAAGCTAATGGAAGAGTTGGTATCCAAATAGAACTATTGCCATAGTATTGCAATCACAATAATCTATCTTTGTTTTATTTAAGAATGTGGAAGTAAAAGAACAATGTACCGTATTTGTTTTTGTTTACTTCTCTCTCTCTACATGTAGAATGCTTTGCTTGAATTTCAGATGGACCTTCCCGCATACCAGAGCCATCTCCTTCTCCCAGGTGAAAAGTGGGGAAGAAAAATTCCTGTGTGTTTGCAGGACTGTGTTAGATTGTGCACAAGAACAAACAGGGAAGTGGAATTATTTTTTGATACATTGTCATTGATAAGGCGCCATGCTTTCTCTGCAGATTTATGTATGTTATATAAAATTGGGGAATTCTTTTGAATTGTGAAGAGAAAGTTCTAACATTATGCCTGTCTTCTGCGCCTTTAAAAGTTGAAACTTTCTCTGTGATGAATGCAAGCTGTGGCTCTGACTACGTCCACCATCAATTCTGGTATCTGTAAGTTTTGTATCTTTTTTGTTATTTGTGTAGATTGAGTGCATATTAGAAGAACTTAAGAAGTTTCTATTGTCTCCCATTTATTCTTCATTGTTTGAAGTATGTGTAAGTTTTGCCTATTTGCCTTGACCCCGTGTAGGCTCAAAGCCCTCCTCCTTCAGAACCCATAAAATTTGCTTTCATTGACTGAAAAGCAACTTCAGGAGAAGGACAATAACGGGAGGTTTCTACACCTTTTTCCTTATTCTCTTTTCAGGATTTTTGCAATATTTTCACATACATCAAATTCAAACCTTTGATTTTAGAATAGAATAACAGAGTTGGAAGGGACCTTGGAGGTCTTCTAGTCCAACCCGCTGCTCAGGCAGGAAACCCTATACCATTTCAGACAAATGGTTGTCCAATCTCTTCTTAAAAACTTCCAGTGTTGGAGCATTCACAACTTCTGGAGGCAAGTTGTTCCACTGGTTAATTGTTCTAATTGTCAGGGATTTTCTTCTTAGTTCTAGATTGCTTCTCTCCTTGATTAAAAACTTAACGTGCTGCAGCATTCACAACTTCTGGAGGCAAGTTGTTCCACGGATTAATTGTTTTAACTGTCAGGAAATTTTTTCTTAGTTCTAGGTTGCTTCTCTCCTTGATTAGTTTCCATCAATTGCTTCATGTCCTGCTTTGGAGAATAGCTTGACTCCCTCTTCTTTGTGGCAACCCCTGAGAAATCAGAACACTGCTATGTCACCCCAGTCCTTCTTTTCATTAAACTAGACATACCCAATTCCAGCAACCGTTCTTTATGTTTTAGCCTCCAGTCCCCTAATCATCTTTGTTGTTCTTCTCTGCACTCTTTCCAGAGTCTCAACATTTTTTTTATGTCGTGACCACCAACGTTATTACTCTGCTTGCCTGTAGGTGTTCACTGATTCGTTGCTTGATTATCTTTTTCAGCATCTTCCTAGGTACTGAGGTAAGGCTGATGGGTCTGTAGTTTTCTTGATCTATTTTTTTTTCCTTTTTGAAGATGGGAACTACATCAGCTCTTTTCCAGTCCTCTGTAGTTCCTCAGTGCTCCAGGATCTTTGAAATATCTACTTCAGTGATCATGTCTGCCAGTTCCTTCAGAACCCTGGAGTGTAATCCATCTGGTCTTGGCAATTTGATCTCATCTAGGATGGACAGGTGCTCACTTACCATTTTCTTCGCAATTTTAACTTGTGTTCCTTATCTGTTTTTTATGGTGCTTTTTGATAGGTTGGATTGTTTTGAAAGGTTGGACTGTACAAAGACTGATGCAATTTTGCACAACATTTTCACTGGTTGTCTCTCATGTGCAGAATGCAAACCATGTAAGATTGGGAGTGCCTTTACTCTTGTATTTTGGGGGCTGAAAAATTACTTTTGTTGAATTATGACTTCGTATTCAATAGCTTTTCAGGTCACATTTAAAGAAATCTACCACATCTTCACTTCTCTACATACAACTCCTCCAATGCATCAGTTTCGTGTTCACCAGATGAGTATATAGAAAGGAAAATACCGTATTTTTCTGAGTATAAGACGCACCTTTTTCCTCCCTAAAAGTGGCTGAAAATTTGGGTGCATCTTATACTTCGAATGTAGCTTTTTTTCCAGCCCTAACTAGGTGCTAACAGATCTTCCCAGCTCTTACCGGCTTGCAGGCTTTTTCATTGTTACTCTCTCCAAGGAATGTTTTTCCAGCCTTAAGTCTTTGCAGAATTTTTTTTCATTGCTCTACTTGCTCCGAATAAGTTTTTTTCTAGCCCTAATCAGGTGCTAACTATCTTCCCAGCTCTTCCCGGCTTGCAGGCTCTTTCATTGTTACTCTCTCAGAAGACTGTTTTTCCAGACCTAAGTCTTTGCAGGGTTTTTTTCATTGATCTACTTGCTCTGAATAAGTTTTTTTCTAGCCCTAACCAGGTGCTAACGATCTTCCCAGCTCTTACTGGCTTGCATGCTCTTTCATTGTTACTCTCTCAGAAGAAGGTTTTTTTAAGTCCTAACCAGGAGATAAAATAATGTGCTGAAGCTGACCAGACTAAGGACGCTAGCCAGATGAATACCTGGTAGGCAGATTGTTTTCCCCTATTTTCCTCCCCAAAAACTAAGGTGCGTCTTATACTCTGGTGCGTCTTATACTCCGAAAAATACGGTAACTGGTTAATGAACCTACAATTTTGCCTACTAAACATTCTGACAGAAATGAACCATGTTACATTATAAATTGAGGGGGAAATGCATGGGTTTTCTTGTTCTTTGTTGGCAATGCATCTGGGAAAAGCTGATTTTGAATTGCAAGAGTTTGGAAATATAATTGAAATAGGGAAAATGGATTTGATGTTAAGGAAATCTGTGCATTAACAACTATCGGTACATTGTTTTTAAAGCATGCCTTTCTTTTACCAAGTTGGGATTGGTCCTCCCTGAGATTATTAAAAAACAAACAAACAAACCCTGATGAACCATACTTCAGAGATCCAGAGACTTAACTCTTCAGTTTTGCAGAATGGGGTCACAAAGTATCTTCACCACCAACCAAATTACTCATGTTTGTCTAGTCACTTACTTGAGCTATATTATACACCCGAGCACAAGATAACATTTTTGCTATCAGAGTAAATATTATTGCTGCAGCCTTCCATCAAACACCAGGATGGACCTTACTTGGAACTCTAGATTTCTATAAGCCTTGAATATTAGTGTTTGCCAGGCTGAGTAAACTTTTTATGATTTTGACTACTAAAGAGCAACCTGTAAGCCACTGCTCTGTACAGATGGACCCTGTTCCTTGAGAGCTTTGGCAGCTATTGTCCTTGCTTTTCAAATATCAAGAGACTAGGTTATGGGTTTTCCATTAATTAGTTTTTTAATTGTTGTTCCTCGTGAGAAAATTTGGTTGTTCTCCTCAAATATCAAGCCTTCACACATCAGCAATTAGCTGCCTATGAAGCAGAGCTTCAAGCTACTTCAAATGTGACTTGGAAGCATTGTACAGCTTTGAATCCTGCAAATCTGTTTCATGAGATTACAGAAGAAGGAAGTTGAAAACATAACTGTTTGCACCCAAAGGTGCTTTTCCAAAAGGCTTGTTTTGGACTTTTTTTTCTTGAAAATGTTTTGCTCTCTCAGCCAAGAAGCATCTTCAGTTCTAACTGAATGGTGGGGAACTCTAACTCTGATCCTAACCCTAACTTTAACCCTAACCCTAATCTTTCCAGACCATTCAGTCAGCACTGAAGAGGCTTCCTAAATGAGAAAAAATATTTTCAAGGGGGAAAAAAGTCAAGAAAGTCCACTTGCCTTTTAGAAAAGCAGCTTTAGGACAACCATGATCTGGAGGATTGAGAATCTGTATAGACATAACTGTTTACAGACTATAAGCCTGGTAGAGAAATCTTGCTCAGCTCTTGCTAATGTGACCCTACAAAATCCTGACTTTTAACTCTTTTTGGACGGGTTAATCCTTTGTAGTTAATGAGATATTTTTAATAGGGGCTACACTTTTTATTTTAATCTGCTGGGTAGAATCCTTGCCATCTTCCTTCGGAGCTTGAGCAGTTGAATCCACTGCCTTAAATTGTGTTTGTTGTATTGACAGAGACAAAACTATTAATATCTTCACTGATTCTACATATAGTGTTGGTGTTTGCCATGCTACAGATGCTTTATGGAAACTGAGTGAAGGAGAAGGAATGGTAGAATCTTGTGATGGAGTGAAAAGAGGGATCAGCCTAGAATCCCAATGTAGCCACAAGCAAACTAAATCCAACCCACTCTTGATTGCAAATTGACTCCTTATCTAACTCTAAGCTGGTGCTTACCATTACTTGAGAAGATTCCTGTGCATGGGCTTTTAGCAATAAATCAGTGTAATTGATACCTCTTGTGGAGACTTGGTCATTTGCGCCTGACACTGAGAGAATTCTTCACCTCAGGCTGCCAGATTATTCACAAAGACCTGATCATTCCACTTTGGGATGCATTTGCACCAAAGGCTACATTTCCTCTGAGTGATCAGATCCATCCATTCTAGTGAATAAATTTGTGCTGCTTAAAAGCCCCTTTGTAGGACTCTCCAACCCAAAATACTGTCCTTATAGAAGGAAAAGATTCATCAATTCCTTATAGGTGGAGACTATTGAAGCGTGCCTAATGAACTTTTTTTTTAAAAAAAATCTATATGTATTACTTTTAACTCCTGTAATATCACACTACTAACCAGAGCATACAAAACATTCGCCAGACCAATCCTTGAATACAGCTCATCTGTCTGGAACCTACACCGCATATCGGACATAAATATATTAGAAAGTGTCCAGAGATACTTTACAAGAAGAGTCCTCCACTCCTCTACTCGCAACAGAATACCTTACGCAACCAGACTTGAAATCCTGGGCTTAGAAAGCTTAGAACTACGTCGCCTTCGGCACGACCTAAGCATAACTCATAAAATTATCTGCTACAACGTCCTTCCTGTCAATGACTACTTCAGCTTCAACCACAACAATACACGAGCACATAACAGATACAAACTCAAAGTGAACCGTTCCAAACTTGACTGTAGAAAATATGACTTTAGCAACAGAGTGGTAAATGCCTGGAACTCACTACCTGACATTGTTGTTTCGTCACCAAACCCCCAAAACTTTACCCTTAGACTGTCTACTGTTGACCTCACCCGATTCCTAAGAGGTCAGTAAGGGGCGTGCATAAGGGCACCAGCGTGCCTACCGTCCCTGTCCTAATGTTCCCGCTTATCAGTACCCATCTTATGTATATAAACAATGTTATATATATGTATATTACCAACACGTACTTGACAAATAAATAAATAAAATAAATAAATAAACTAACCATTACTTCTGTTGGACTTTTGCTTCTGTTACTTCTTTTACAATATTTTTATGCTACAAATGGGGAAATTGGACAGGCTGGGAGAGCAAGCTTCCTATTCAGCCTAGGGAACATGTGATTGAAAATGTTGGCCTGTAAAATAAAATTGTTGGATTTCCTCTTTGCAGACTCCATGGAGGTCAGGGATGTCTTCTTTTTCTGTGTATTGATTGGTGAGTAAATTGCATTATTGCACTGGATTTCACTGTTGTGTAGGAACACTTCAATGCCCAACCAATTTTCAAAGGACATCACTTTTCCAAATACACAGCTGATGTTTCTGTAATACTTATATGAATACAAATATTTCTTGGGATATTAAAATGGAAACCTGCATAGGGCAAGTAGCCAAACATAATGGCACTTACACTTTAAAGAATATTGTCAGGAACTTGACATATAACACTGAAGACACCAGATTACATCATAGATTATGGTGGACTTTGGGCAATCATATTTTGCAAAACTCTATTGAAAAGAATTTGTAGTGTTTCTTGGCTATGGCCAGGCACAATTCATCTGCTCTCACCATAAGAAATTGAATGATCATTTAGATATAACTTTACAACATGTTGAGCAATTGCTCCTGCCATGCAATTACTCATACATGATGAAAAATATTCATAATTTTATTGCATTTGTTGTAAATCTGTCTGTAGCTTTTTTAATCTTAATACAGAGCCATAAGCTGCTTCAGGATAAAATCTTTCTCTGAAAAATACAATATAGCAAAATGGGCTAACCTTGGATCAATTATTGGATCAATTATTAGTAGAGCATAGGGAGTATGCATATATATTACTCAAAGCTGTCTGCACATTTCGTGGAGGCTTAATTATACAATAGAATTGTATAAATTCTTATAACTTATAGGAATAGTTTCTTAACTAGGGATAGGGAATATTTTTAAGAAACACTTATTCTTGGTATTATTATTATATTGATATTCCCTGTTGTATTTCAATGTTGTTTTGCAATATTTATTTATTTATTTGCCTGCCACCCAATCTGCAACAATTTTTTAAAATCTGCCCACCTCACCCTGATCCTTCAAATGCTAATTACATTCTTGCTTGATAAATATTATAGTGGCTCAGTGAATTATACAATTTGAGAAAAAAATAGGGGAATTGTTTCCTTAAATTTTACGCTTCATTATTAGCATTTTAAAATGGGATATTAGCACTTTCAGCATGACAGTCTAGGTTTCTTTTTGTTAACTTTAATAGAACAGATTTTCATCTTCTTAGTCAAGGCCTTTTCTTTGGTATGTGAGAACTTGCTTTTTCAGCAACTACACAATAGACAACATATTTTGAAAGTCCTTGAATGCACTTGCAAGCTTTAAGAAAGATACAAATCCAGATGGAAAAGAGCAATTTAACCCATAAATTTGCTAGTTCTGGAATGTTACCTAGACTCAATATTTTCTGCTGTTCAAACCTCAAATATTTATCAGAATAATCTTTACAAGTATGACTACAAAGTTCATCACATAGAAGTTGGATTACACCCCAAGGTTCTGAAGGAACTAGCAGATGTGATCTCAGAACCACTGAACTATATCTTCTAAAGATCCTGGAACACTGGGGAACTACAGAGGACTGGAAAAGAGCTGATGTAGTTCCCATCTTCAAAAAAGGAAAACAAATAGATCCAGGAAACTACATACCTATTAGCCTGACCTCAATACCTGGGAAGATTCTGGAAAGGATTATCAAGAAACGAATCAGTGAACACCTACAGGCAAACAAAGTCATAACCAAAAGCCAACATGGGTTTGTCAAAAACAGATCATGCCAGAAATCTTATTGCATTCTTTGACAAAGTGACAAAATTAGGAATGCTGTCGATATAATATACTTGGATTTCAGCAAGGCATTTGACAAAGTAGACCACAATCTACTACTTGATAAGATAGAAAAATGTGGGTTAGACAACATCACCACCAGATGGATTCGTAACTGGCTGACCAACCCCACTCAATGAGTAGTCCTCAATGGAACTGCATCTACATGGAGGGAAGTATGCAGTAGGGTATTCCAAGGCTCTGTTTGAGGCCCAGTACTCTTCAACATCTTCAATGATTTGGCTGAGAGGATAGATGGGGAACTCATTAAATTTGCAGACGACACCAAGCTGTCAGGAATAGCAAACACACTAGAAGATAGGCTTAAGATTCAAAGAATCTTGATAGACTTGAATGTTGAATGCTATCTAACAAAATGAAAGTAAATGGTGAAAAAAGTAAGGTTCTACATTTAGGCAAGAAAAACCAAATGCACAGGTACAGTATAGGTGGTACCTAATGCAATAATAGTAACTGTGAGAGAGTCCTAGTGGACAATCCTAGTGGAGTCCTAGTCGACAATCACTTA
Organism: Diadophis punctatus similis; assembly: GCA_023053685.1. Classification (NCBI taxonomy): domain Eukaryota; kingdom Metazoa; phylum Chordata; class Lepidosauria; order Squamata; family Dipsadidae; genus Diadophis; species Diadophis punctatus. Next base: position 28,398,145 of record JALIGW010000007.1, on the reverse strand, counting down.
AATATGAGCCAGTAGTGTGCTACAGCTGCCCCCCCCAAAAAAGCCAACACAGTTCTAGGCTGCATTAACAGAGGAATAGAATCAAGATCACATGAAGTGTTAATACCACTTTATAATGCCTTGGTAAGGCCACACTTGGAATACTGCATCCAGTGTTGGTCGCCACGATGTAAAAAAAAATGTTGAGACTCTAGAAAGAATGTAGAGAAGAGCAACAAAGATGATTAGGGGACTGGAGGCTAAAACATATAAAGAACGGTTGCTGGAATTGGGTATGTCTAGTTCAGTGGGGGGTACCTCCCCCTGGGGGGATGACTTAGGGGAGTGCTAAGAGGCAAGGGGGGTGGCAAGGGGGTGCTAAGAGGCAAGGGCAGAGGAGTGCTAGAGGTGGGCCCCTTGCAGGGCACAATTCTGCCTGGGGCTCTGTCGGCCGCCAGTCAGCAGGCAAGCGGAAGGCCACGTGGAAGGCAGGAAAACATGTCTGGGTGGCGGAGAAGGGGGGTAGCAGCCTACTCCCTTCCCCGCAGCCCTGCCAGGCTTGGCGGCTTCCACGTGGCCTTCCTGGCGGTCTCCCATGCCTGCTTGCCTTCCGAGTGTCCAGCCCGGCCAGTGGGTGAGCAGGCGGCCTTTGGTGGAAATGCTGACCTTTGGTGAGGGGTGGCAGAAGGGCAAGCGGATGTCCTGGGGCTGCTGCACATGTGCCCGCCCTGTTTTTGCAAAGATGATCCAAAGAGGGGAGGGGGATGCTTCAGAAAAGACCACCTTCCACCTGTGCCAGCTCTGCGGTGCTTGGGGCTCTGAAGCAGCCCACTGGCTTCTCACCCGGCCACCTGCCTGCTCCCTTTGCAGATCGGCCCAGCTGACTGCCGGCCCCACTCTGGGAACTTGCCTGCAGCACCGGGTTGGAAGTCAGTGGACTATTTTGGAGCCCCAAGTCCCGCAGAGCCAGCACGGGAGGCATGGGTGGAAGGCGGCCTTTTCTACAGCATCCCCCTCCCCTCTTTAGATCGCCCTGCAGGGCTCTGCCTTTGCAGAAATGGAGTGGGCAGTTTGTATAGAGGATTGGTGGGGGGATGCACGGCCCTCCGGGATGGAAAGGGGGCAAGAGAAGGCACAATAGGCTGCGCTGCCCCAGTCCCGCTCAACTGTGCTTCTAGCATATCCACTCCACAGCGCCGTGAATGAAACAATCAGCTGCGCCTCCCCACCTGGCCTTCCTCGATGGGCACTGCTGCACCAGCGGCTCCGCCCTGACCAGCTCCGCCTGCTGCCACTTCCCATGAACTTCCCGGGAAACAGCCGGAGCGATGGGCGGACAGGAGCACATGGGCCCGGCTGCCACTTGGCTTTCCTTCCTGGCAAGGCTCGGAGACCACCCAGCATGCCCATCTGCCAGCTCTCCAGGCAGTGCCACTTTCTCCTTGGCCCGCCAAGGCCTCCGCCAGCCCAGAGACTGCACTCTGGGATGGCACATGACAGGGGACGTGCCACTCCTGGGCCGGAGTGTGGTTGCCACCACCGCCACCGCCCCTCTCACCTTCCTGGCCAGTGGGACCTTTATGGGCCGGGAAGCGTCGGGGCGCACACCTACGGAGCTCCGCCGGCCTCAAGCGTCTGCCAGCCTCTGGGATAGCAGGGGCCTTGGTGGGGCAAGGAGAAAGTGGCGCTGCCTGGAGAGCCAGCAGATGGGCATGCCGGGCGGTCTCCGAGCCTCACCAGGAAAGTAAGCCAAGCGCCGGCCAGAGCACTTTCTTCCTTCTCCCGCTGCCAAGAAGACAGAAAGAGAAAGAAAGAAAGAAGATTGGAAAAGGCACGGATGTTTCTCATGTGCATTCATACATTCAGGGACGCCCTCACTTTCTCTCATCCAGATATACCTGCACACATGGAACCGTTTTATAAGCCATAAACTCTTATTTCAGGAATCCCCCGTGTTGGGAGTTGGTGAGTAATTTGGAATTTTAGGAGCATCTCAGAAGAAAGAGAGAGAGAGAGGGAAGGAAGGAAGGAAGGAAGGAAGGAAGGAAGGAAGGAAGGAAGGAAGGAAGGAAGGAAGGAAGGAAGGAAGAAAGGAAGGAAGGAAGAAAGAAAGATGGTAGGAAGGAAGGAAGGAAGGAAAGAAGGAAGGAAGGAAGGAAGGAAGACAGAAAGAAAGAAAGAAAGAAAGAAAGAAAGAAAGAAAGAAAGAAAGAAAGAAAGAAAGAAAGAAAGAGGGAGGGAGGGAGGGAGGGAGGGAGGGAGGGAAGGGAAGGGAAGGGAAGGGAAGGGAAGGGAAGGGAGGAAGAAAGAAAAGAAAGAAAGAAAGAAATGGCTGGCAAGCCATGCCTACAAAATAAGCCACGCCCACAGAGTGGCAGTAAAAAAATTTGGAACCCACCCCTGGAGTCAAGCTATACTCCAAAGCACCTGAGGGCAGAACAAGAAGCAATGGGTGGAAACTAAACAAGGAGAGAAGCAACTTAGAACTAAGGAGAAATTTCCTGACAGTTAGAACAATTAATCCGTGGAACAGCTTGCCTCCAGAAGTTGTGAATGCTCCAACACTGGAAGTTTTTAAGAAGAGATTGGACAATCATTTGTCTGAAATGGTATAGTATTTCCTGCCTGAGCAGGGATTGGACTAGAAGACCTCCAAGTTCCCTTCCAATTCTTGTTATTCTATTCTATTCTATGTTACATAAGTAAAACCATACCCTCAAATTACAGTAGGTGAAATAATTTGTAAACAAAACAACCATGGAGCAAACTGTATAGCATGAAAAATGTTTGTTGACTGGTTTTTTGAGAATGCTATGCATTCCAATGGAGAAATGTACATTTCTCCATTTTTAATAAAATAGTATTATTTTATTAAAAATAATAGTTTTGTGAGGATATAAAAGAAACTGCCACAGATTTCTACAGTAATGGTGTTGCAATATTTGGACTTGCTGATATATGGATAGCAGAATTGAAATACCCTTAGTATCTGTCCTCTGGTCAGCAATTTGCATAAGTAGAAAATTTGCTTGTGAGAGCTGTCTCTGAAAAGGTATATGTTCCTGAAAATTGTATATAAACAGTAATCATTATGTAAAAAATAGACTTATGTCATGGAAAGTTTCTGTTAACCAATCATTTGTAAAACAATTGTCCATAAGTTGTTATTTTGGAACTCTGCATTATAAAAATATTTACAAGGTACATTAAAATGTTTGTTCTTTTAAAAATGTATAGAAAAGTATACTTTTTAAATATGAAAAAAACACAAAATCCGTTTGCACTAGAACATTGCCTCAGATAGTGTTCTACTAACACAGTAAGTAAAGCTCTCCAAAGCTCTCCTAAAACTTGAAAATGAATTTCAGTTCATTCTATGAAAGAATCATTCTATATCTGTCCAGTAGAGGGCACTGTAGTTCTTAACATACAAATAACAATAACAAAAGTTGCTGTCTTTGTTAAATTCAGTACAAAATCCTACCAAAATACAATGTAATTATACATAAGGTTTTAAATATGAGTGACAGACATTAGTTTTATATTAGCAAAGGAGCTGAATTGGTAGATATACAAGGAAGCAATTCAGTGGTGGTTTTTAATAATGATACTGCCTAAATGTATTGAACACAACAATCAGTTTTATTTTGCCAGCTATGAGTTATTTAGTCACAAGTTATTCAGTGAGCCACAGTTGGCCAGGGCTGCACAACACATTTTATTTTTTTTATAGCAAGCATCCCACATCTAGAATATAATATACTCCTGATCTAGATTAGAGCCCAAAACTAGTTTCCCATCAAGAATATTTCCCACAATGCTATTAAGAAAGTGCAATGAAAGGCAAATAACTGGCTGATATATTGCATTTGGGTAAAACCTCCCTCTCAGGTCCTGGTGACTATATGGACAAATCCTTGGAGATAGTCTGGAAAACGGTTTGTATTGCCTTCTTCAAGGAACCGATAGGAGCGTGTGTGTGCTTTTTAAATTTTCAGTCTAGTCTAGAGCCTTGGGTTATCTATCTTTCACCCAATACTAATCAGGTCTGACCCTAATTGGCTCTATTTGATCAACTAAACCATGTACTTTGTTTTACATTGGTGAAAAGTTGATAAAATATGTATGTATGGGTTTGTGGTACTTTTCCTAAACATATCCATTTCTACATTACATCAAATAACATCATAAAAAATTCAGTACACACACAGTCCTTGCTTACTGACCACTTGATCCTACAACTAGTCCTGGAAGTTCTGGCTGTCTCAGTGCTCCCATGGTGACATAATCATGATTGGGCATTTGGTAATTAGCTTGCATTTATGATGATTGCAGCATCCCACAGTCACATGATCAACATTTGCTACCTTCCTGCTGTTTTCCCGCAAACAAAGTCAATGGAAAAGCCATCAAGGAAGGTTGCAAGTTGCACTGGTAAGTTGTTCTAACACAGTGATTCCCAATCTTTTTGTGATCGAGTACCACTTGGAGGTCCCGTACAGTCGCCGCGTACCACCTGGTTCCAGAGAAACTAAATTCGATCAGATATCACTTTATTTCCATAATTGTACCGTTCCTTTTTTGGCCCTGCACATCCAGCAACTGGATTCTCGGGCTGCTGGGACCAGGTGGGTGGCGTGTGGCAACAGTTGCAAATCATTGCCAGATTATCTTGTGTTAGGCAGTAAACATTTTTGTGAAGTAAAAAATAACTAACTAAAAATCGTTCATGACCCCGAAAGTGTTCGCGTACCACCTGAAAGGCCCTCGCGTACCACTAGTGGTACACGTACCACAGGTTGGAAACCACTGTTCTAACACTTCCTGCACATGCACCATGTCTCACCATCCAAAGTTCCTGTATTCTTGCAGTCCTCCCATGTCCTCCCCTGGCTCCCCCCATGACCCCTCCTGCTCCTTATCTGAGATTCCAGCCACTTCCTACTTAAAGGTCTCTTAACAAAATGTAGAAATGAATTTTTTAAATAGACAGAGACCCAGACACAAGGTAACAATAGATATCAAAATACAGACAAAATCAAGTAGTGTGATGCTTACACTACTTAATGTAATATACTGAATAACAAACCATTGTGGAGATCAATGACCTCTGTCAATGACCTCATACTTTAGTGGACAACACAAACAGTTTCTACCATAACTCCAAATATCAGAGGCTGTATCTGGATATAAAGAAAATGAATTTTAGAATTGGTAAGGCTTTTTAAGGCTCGATTTTGAGTTACCTGAAGATGGATGTATGTAACTTGTGAACAAACAATGCTGATTTTTAACTCAAAAGATACAGTATTTCTGAGGCATGCCAAACTTTATCTTGTGAAGTCAGTAGGGATGTAAGCTAAAATCCTCCACTATTACACATTTTAACCTTATGAAACTTTGATTCAAATGCTTGCTGAGCTTTCAAGGCCTTGTTGATCTAATAAAAGATACAATTGTACCAATCCCACTTCCAAAAGATATTGTTTTTAGGTTGGAATAAATTTCATTCTAATATCTTTTTCTGCCCTCAAAGACTATCAATAACTGGGAACTAGGGGATTTGGCAAAAAAAGCCAGCGACTGCTGCATTGCAAATCTGTTATTATGACGACACAAAAGAAAGAGAGTGAAAAGATGCTACAGTGATATTGTGGCACAACTTATTTTGAGATAACTTGGCTGTTCTATAGAGAGTTGATGACAAAGAACCTGACATTCAGATATTCCAGTGGGTGAAAAAAAAATAGCTGGAGCCAAAATGCGTTCTGTTGAATAGCACAAATCACAATGCCTATGAAGTGTATCAGTGCTTTCATTGTTATTTTGACTTAAAGAGCACATTGGCATAGTGTTATCCAACACCGAGTTCATAATATAGAGCAGCCAGCTGACTTTTCATCTCTCTTCTTCACCAGAATTAAATGGGAGAGAAAAAAATCTTCATACAGTGTTATCATACCTTATAAGAAATGTTTAAATAGAGCTTTCCTATAAGTCTGTCTGTGTAAGCCTTATTATCCTCAAAAAGGATGTTGAGACTCTAGAAAGAGTACAGAGAAGAGCAACAAAGATGATTAGGGGACTGGAGGCTAAAACATATGAAGAACGGTTGCAGGAACTAGGTATGTCTAGTTTAATGAAAAGAAGGACTAGAGGAGACATGATTGCAGTGTTCCAATATCTCAGGAGTTGCCACAAAGAAGAGGGAGTCAAACTATTCTCCAAAGCACCTGAGGGTAGAACAAGAAGCAATGGGTAGAAACTAATCAAGGAGAGAAGCAACTTAGAACTAAGGAGAAATTTCCTGACAGTTAGAACAATTAATCTGTGGAACAGCTTGTCTCCAGAAATTGTGAATGCTCCAACATTGGAAGTTTTTAAGAAGATGTTGGATAATCATTTGTCTGAAGTGGTGTAGGGTTTCCTGCCTAAGCAGGGGGTTGAACTAGAAGACCTCAAAGGTCCCTTCCAACTATTCTATTCTATTCTATTCTATTCTATTCTATTCTATTCTATTCTATCCTATCCTATCCTATCCTATCCTATCCTATCCTATCCTATCCTATCCTATCCTATTCTATCTTACCTCTTCCAGCATAAATTGGCTTCTTTTAATAACAAAGTCAGGAACTGAGTGTTAAAAAGGATGCCACTCAGAAATCTGAGAGAGACACCAGTATATAACAGGAAAGCCTAAATGGGAGGAAATAAAAAAGGAAGAGGGTAAAACCCAACGTTTGCAGAGTGTTGAGTGTTAGTAATATTTAACCAGAGCATATGAAACATTTGCTAGACCAATTCTCGAATACAGCTCATCTGTCTGGAACCCACACTACATATCGAACATTAATACAATTGAGAATGCCCAGAGATACTTCACAAGAAGAGTACTATACTCCTTTGTTTGCAACAGAATACTGTACCTTATGCCACCAGACTTGAAATTTTGGTCCTAGAAAATTTAGAACTACGCCGCCTTCGATCTGACCTAAGTGAAGCACACAAAATTATCTGCTACAATGTCCTACCTGTCAATGAATACTTCAGCTTCAACTGCAACAATACACGAGCTCACAATAGATACAAACTTAATGTAAACCGCTCCAAACTTGATTGCAAAAAAATTGACTTCAGCAACAGAGTGGTCAATGCCTGGAATACATTACCTGACACTGTAGTTTCTTCCCCAAACTCCCCAAACTTTAACCTTAAGCTGTCTACCGTTGACCTCACCCCATTCCTAAGAGGTCTGTAAGGGGCGTGCATAAGCGCACCAGCGTGCCTACCATCCCTGTCCTAAAGTCCCCATATATTCGTAAAATATCATGGACTCAAAACCATGCTTGTACTTCTTATATATTCATATTAATGTTTACACTTTGTCTGTAATCATATACACCCTTGACAAAATAAATAAATAAATAAATAAATAAATAAATAAATAAATAAATAAATAAATAAATAAATAAATAAATAAATAAATAAATAAAATAGTTGGGAAAAAAGAAATCAGGGTTTGATGAGGAGATAAATAGAATGGAGAAAGCATGCCTAGAGAAATGGTTGTCTGATAGGTGGAAAAAACATAATAACACTTTATTGGAGTCCTCATGTGCTTCATGCCATGGTTCACACTGACAATGTTCATGGAAGATGATCCACAAAACAAATTAATAGTGATCAAAAGGAAAAATCACATCTGAGGAATAGATTACATCTTCTATATTGGAAAGTTTCAGGTACTCTCTCTACCACTACAATAGAAATGGAGAAAATTTATAAGATTCTGGAAGCTGTTGCTAGTAAGAAGAGACAATATGTTTTAATGAACAAATAGATAGGGTTCACACATCATGAAGATCCCAATGTGGTTTGTTTGACTTTAACTTAGGGATCTGAGTTGTAATACTGGATGAATAAAAGATAGCAATGAAGAGTTATTTTTGTGTTTCTTTGTGGTAGGCTTTGTGAATTTCTGCAAGACAAATGTGATAGCCATAGCTTAACAAATTATGTGGAAACAAGTATTATGATGTGTAAACTTACACCAATCATAATTTGAACTGCTACCAGCATTCTAAATATGACCCCAATTTAACTAGATTTTCTTACTGTGACATTAGAAGGTTATGGATACTGAGTCATTATGTTTTCCACCAATCCTTAAATTGGCAAAAGACCATACTACCCTGAAATATGCTGTCTCCATGGCTGATCCCTATCTTGTCTCTGTTTCAAATAATTGCCAGCCTCTGTCTCCTCCTCAAGGTTATGGGCAGAGAAACAGAATGTTTTAGGGGGAGAAATGAGATTGTGACACTTTTTCAATCCTACATTTAAATTTCTAATTTTATTGTTTCACTAACTTTTTCCCTTGCCAGATCATATTTCTAGGTATAATTTTATTCAGATGCAAATGTTAGTTATAAAATATTACAGGCTTGTCTGGGATTAAAAATATAAAGTGAGCATAGGGCAAAACCATCTAAATCATTGCCAAAAAGCTCTATCAATTTCTAACTTACTTCCATCAACTACAATACTATTTGTCATTCTGATCTCGTAAACTAGGAAATAATGAAGGATAAAGATTTATTATTGCCAATAAACACAAATAAAGTAAAATCTAGCATAATAGTAGATGAGATAATTCAATATTGTACAATAACTTCATTCAGTTCAGCAGATATCAAAAGTACAAAACACCCCAAGTGGTACATAAGACATTTTAGTTCTTGGTAAATTTCTCTTTGCTGTATATAAAATTGAAATAATGATATATCTCAAAGAACAATTCTCCTTAACATGTAAATCTTAAGTTTGTTGGAATAGCTTTGGTCAAGTTGTGCAAAAACAGAAATTGCTATTTTATCTTTGAAGTAAGAGGTACAGACTTAAATTTTAAATTAAATCAAAATAGTCCATTGTTTACTTCTGTGATTTCTGGCTTCTTCCAAATCCTTTTTATCTTTAACAACAAAAATAAGGTTATATATATTTTAAAAAACATGCATCAAAAATAAAATAACATAGTGCATTTAGATTAGACTATTGCAGGGGTATGCAACCTGCGGCTCCGGAGCTGCATGCAGCTCTTTGGGCCCTCTGCTGTGGCTCTCTGTTGGGTGATCCCATCACTGACTGGCCCTGCCCCTCGCCCTCCCCTCCCAGTCACTCCTTGCCTAGCCTGAGAAGGTAAGGGCAACATCGGGGGATGAGAGGGACACACACACACACACACACACACACACACACACACACACACACACACACACACACACATACACACACGCACAGATACAGAGAGGGGTGAGAGAGGTGGGGAGAGTGAGAGAGATAAACACAGAGAGAGGGGAGAGAGCTAGGGGGAGAGGGAGAGAGGGAGGGAGGGGGGTCAAAGGGTTTCGTGGCTCCCGGTGTTTTTTAACAACCAGTTGTCTGCCCTAATGACCGGCTGGGTAGGCGTGGCTAGGGGGGTCATGTGACTGGGTGGGAGTGAATGACATCAAGTTGGCCACGCCCACCCAGGTTTTGTGGCTCCCGGTGTTTTCTTTTCTGTGGGAAATGGGTCCAAATGGCTCTTTGAGTGTTTAAGGTTGCAGACCCCTGGACTATTGCAATAAACCTTATCTAGGTCTGCCATCAATTTTTTAATACTTAATTCACCTAAGAATAATGATTTGGGTGGATTACAACCAGTTAGATAGTTAGAAAGGTTATAGAAAATAATAGTAAGCACTGAAACATTTATATGTATGTATATATATACATTGCTTGCAAAATAAAGTTTGCATGCTTTGTCATGTGTTATCCAGGATCTTCCTTCCATTTATAACATTGAATGAACTAGCATTCAAAATTAAGTCTAAAAATGGAGAAGTAATCAATAGATCTTGCACAGTATTTGTGAAATATATTCCAAATCCCTAGTTCTTCTAGTATCCTAACTCTTACACTGCATGCAAACTTTCTAGACATCTTTAACACAAAACTGTCTGGAATCCTCTCTGAACTCGGTTTGTTTTCTTACCTGATTAAGTAACACCATCAGTCACAATGGTGGAGTTTGCTCCTTGTTTATATACAGTAACTTGTCCTACCTGTGTTGGTGGAAGTTTCATTACCTATTTGGATAATGAAACATCTATAAGCAAACAATCAAGCTCAGAGAGCACCAAAGAGTCCACAGTTCAGCTCTGAGCTTCAAACTTTTATTGGATAAAACTCTGTAAAAATGATATGTTGGAAGAAATCAGGTAGGCCCTTTCTTCTAAGTGCCTGTTCAGTGAAGATAACCTAAAATGGAGTACCCCTTGCAGATGGCTGCCTACGTTCTGTCCAAAGATCATTCCTCCAGGCAATAGATCACATTGATTAATGGCTTCAACTATTATTAAACTTCTTCTAATGTTCTGTAAAATCTCTGCACTGCACTTAAAGCCTTGAAAAAGCTTCAAAAATGAGATTTGTCAGCCTCTAATTAAGCTCTTTTCTCCCAGACACCCTGACCCAGAAGAGGATTTTTCCATTGCTTGGGAAAACAGGAACAAAAACAATACACAAATGGCTTTTGTTTAGTTTCATTTTGATGAAACCTATCATTGATAAAAGAGAGTTCAAGATTCACTAAACCAATTAAAATGTTTTCGCCTCAGGAGATAAATAAAAACACATGATAGGGCTAAAGCAGAGTGGAGAGTGGTAATCAGTACAGTAGTTCATATTGAACAATATTGAACACTGTAACAATAACACATAATAAATCATTTTGAAAGGTGGATTCAATATATTCTTTTCCAAGGACAAACAAAGTATACTGCTGAGGATTGAAACCAGGCCCTCCACTGTTTTTATGATTCATTTCAGGAAGGAATGGGTAAAAAAGATTTTTCCTTCTTGTGCTGCACATCATTCCTTAACTTTGTGCCAGATGCAAGCCAATCTATCATAAGGCAGTGAATGTAGTTAAAATGAGAAAGAGAAAGTATTGTGCATGTGTGTGTGTGAGATAGTGTCTTTGCATGTGTGTGTTAATGGAGATTTATGTGTGTGTGTGCACGTGTGTGTCTATTTGCATGCATCTCACTTTGTCCCTCCTTCCTACGGTTGTGCAAGGAGTATGAGAATGGTGCATCAATACTACTGGAAAAATAAAGAGGGATTTTGTTTTGTATGGCATTTCACTACTGCATAACATAAATCATTCTGCCCTAAATGGATGGAAAGAAATAATGGACAGAAACTCAAGGAGAGAACCAACCAAGAACTAAGGAAATTTCCTGACAGTTAGAACAATTAATCAGTGGAATGACTTGCCTCCAGAAGTTGTGGGTGCTCCCCACAACTACAGGTTTTAAGAAGAGATTGAACAACCATTTGCCTGAAATGGTAGAGGATTTCCTGCGTGAGCAGGGGGTTGGACTAGAACAGGGGTGTCAAACTCACATCATCACGGCGGCATCACGTGACGTATCACAACGTTTTTCCCTTTCGCTAAACCAGGTGTGGACGTGGCCAATGCGTGACACATCCAGCCCGTGGGCCGCAAGTTTGACAGCCCTGGACTAGAAGATCACCAAGATCCTTTCCAACTCTGTTATTCTGTTAAATTGATGACTCTCTACCAAATTTTGAGTAGAAAATCTTGGGGAACTTCTTGAGAAGGAAATGGCTGGAAATGTGCATGACTTGAGTTGGTGTCGCTCCAACTCCTGCGGCTATTGGAGGATACTGATTATCTGGATCCCTTCCAATCGGGTTTCAGGCGCGGCTACAGTACGGAGACTGCTTTGGTCGCGCTGATGGATGATCTCTGGCGAGCCCGGGATGGGGGTCACTCCTCCATCCTGGTGTTACTTGACCTCTCAGCGGCTTTCGATACCATTGACCATGGTATCCTTCTGCGTCGTCTTGGGGAGATGGGAGTGGGAGGCACTGTTTTACGGTGGTTCTCCTCCTACCTCTCTGACAGGACGGTCGGTGTTGACAGGAGGACAGAGGTCGGCCCCTAGGCCCCTGGCTTGCGGGGTGCCACAGGGCTCAGTCCTCTCACCCATCCTGTTTAACATTTACATGAAACCGCTGGGTGAGATCATCCGACGACACGGGGTGAGGTATCAGCAGTATGCTGACGATACCCAGTTGTACATCTCCACCCCGTGTCAGTTCAGTGAAGCAGTTGATGTAATGTGCCGCTGCCTGGACGATGTGAGGGTCTGGATGGGAGTGAATAGACTCAGGCTCAACCCAGACAAGACTGAGTGGCTCTGGATATTGCCCCCAAGGACTATGTCGACTGTCCCTCCTTGGTTCTCGAGGGAGAAAAATTGACTCCCTCGGAACAGGTCCGCAATTTGGGTGTTCTCCTAGATCCACAGCTAAAATTGGAGCAACATCTTTCAGCTGTGGCTAGGGGGACCTTTGCACAAATTCGTCTTGTGCACCAATTGCGACCCTACTTGGAGAGGGAGGCTTTGCTCACAGTCACTCATGCCCTTGTCACCTCACGGCTAGACTACTGTAACACGCTCTACATGGGGCTACCCTCAAAGAGCATCCGGAGACTCCAATTGGTACAGAATGCAGCTGCACGAGCTGTAGTGGGTGTACCGAGATACACCCACGTAACACCTATCCTTCGCCAGCTGCATTGGTTGCCAATTAGTCTCCGGTCGCAATTTAAGGTGTTGGTTTTGACCTTTAAAGCCCTACATGGCTCAGGGCCAGGTTACCTTCGGGACCGCATCCTACCATATACCTCCCTATGACCGGTTAGGTCCCATAGAGAGGGCCTTCTCCGGGTCCCATCGGCCAAACAATGTCGGTTGGTGGGGCCACGGGGGAGAGCCTTCTCTGTGGGAGCCCCGTCCCTCTGGAACCAACTCCCACCAGAGATCCGGACTATCCCCACCCTGCTGGCCTTCCGTAAAGCCAAAAAAACTTGGCTCTTCCGGCAGGCGGGGTGAATAGGAAGATCAGTTCCCCCCATGAATGTTGTTTTTATAATGTGTTAACTATCTTTTTTAATTTTAAATTGTGAAAATTGTTTTTAGTGTACGTTTCTTATCCTGTTGTACGCCGCCCTGAGTCCTACGGGATTGGGCGGCCTATAAGAACGTTTATTAAATTAAATTAAATTAAACTTGTGAACTATGCTTCTTTTAGGAAAATACTTAAGAAGTCTGAGTGAATATGTAAACCTAAAGAGTGCTCTCTTTCATATAATTAGAGCTTAGCTTTATTTATTTGGCATATTTATATATTTTTATCAAAACTATATGCTGTATAGGTAGGCATCAATATATCAAGACACTTATTTTTTATATCTGTATCCTGCTACTTCATTAAAAATAACTCTGGCAATAAAATAGATACAAAATGACAAAGGTAAAGTTAAAGTATTAGGCACTAAATAAAATAGATAGATAGATAGATAGATAGATAGATAGATAGATAGATAGATAGATAGATAGATAGATAGATAGATAGATAGATAGATAGATAGATAGATAGGTAGATAGATAGGTAGATAGATAGATTTGGGATAACCCTTGATCATTATTAGAGAGTTTGCTCTTGAACTGGAGTTTTCCACATAGTTTCCATTTCTAAAGAAAATATTTTTGATATAGCTTTAGTTCTCAGAAAGAACAGGTTTCAACCAGTGAGACAAGAAAAAAAAACAGCTAGGATCAGTTAGCCTTCATAGATTAATGCAAAACCAAAACATGTTTCTGTCCTTCATGAAAGATATCCAAGATCGAATGTCAGAAGTACAAGATGACCGAGAAACCATCTGTCAAGCATATTTTTTCAGGGTTTCTGTTTTTCCTGTTAATATAAGTGTAGAAATATAAACACACATAGAGTGCACATGATATGAAAATCATAATTATCAGCATTTGTTGCTATCAACACATTTTCTCAGCCAAGTTAAACAACCGGTCGCCAATAGGTCTTCAGTAAGGATAATCTTGAGAATGAAAAAGGAAATTGTTAAAGGCCTCTCTCTTCTGTCAAGATTGAGTATACGCCACCTATTCTTAAGATGGCAGAAAGCAATACTCGCACAGCTATTGTTCATTTTGCTGATCCATTTCCTTCCTCTATTGCAGGGGTGTCAAACTCAATTTCATTGAGGGCCACATAAGGGTTGTGTTTGATCTAGGGGGGCCGGGGTGGGCATGGCCAGCTCAACATCACTCATGTCGGGGGTGCCTGTGGTGGCCGAGCGCTGTGCCAGTGAAAATGGGCTCTTGATCTCTGTTTTGAGTGCAACAGCCTCCTGCAACCTTTTGCCAGTGAAGACGGAGTTTTCTGTTTTCACTGGCAGAGCCACTGCGGCAGAGGTGGGTTCCTGCCGGAGCTGTCCAGTATGTAGCTCCAGTAGGGAGCGGCCGATTGCGCAATTTGCGCATGACTGCTCCGGAGCCCTCTCTGCCAGTCCGCCGCGCACATCGCCATCTTTTCCTGTGAATTTTTGGGTGATTTTGCTTCTGCGTATGCGCAGAAGCAAAATTGCGCCGAAATCTCATGAGGGGACGTGCGCGTATGTGAGATTTTGGCGAGATTTTGCTTCTGCGCATGCACGGAAGCAAAATGATGCCAAAATCTCTCTCGCGCACATGTCCCCTTGCAAGATTTTGGTGCAATTTTGCTTCCGCGCATGCGCGGAAGCAAAATCACATGAGGGGGCACATGTGCATAGCGAGCACGTGCACGCCCAAAATGTGGAGATGCGTGTGCAGCGCACCGGCACCGGTAAGGAAGCAACCCACCGCTGCACTGCGGGTCGTTCCTTCACTGTTTCCAGGGCAGCCCTGCAGGCCAGATCTAAGCACCCCGCGGGCCAGATCCTGCCCCCAGGCCTTGAGTTTAACACCCCTGATCTACTGCATCCTTTCTGAGCAATTGCTGAAAAGGGCTGTCCTAACTTTTCTGTATGATGATTTTATTTTGGTCTGTTGCCTTCCATCTTCAATATATTACTAATCACAGCACAGCAACAGGATCAGATTGGGTGGGATATAATAAATTGGTGCTATATCACCTGTGCCCATAGGTATCTCTAGCTTGCTTCCTTCTGCCAAGAAAAAAAAATCAAGTGCAGATCATGGCATAACAAAAGAATCAACAAAAGAAAAAGAGTTTCTAGCAAAGGTTCTTGGGGGGGAAACATGTTCTGGTTTTTTTCTACTTTTCTTGTTATTTTACAGTGAAGGTATTTCAACCTTGTGCAAATCAGGAAAGTTGCAAAGCTCAACAGAATAATAGTTTACTAGAGAAAGGAACATC
Source organism: Diadophis punctatus similis (assembly GCA_023053685.1). NCBI lineage: Eukaryota > Metazoa > Chordata > Lepidosauria > Squamata > Dipsadidae > Diadophis > Diadophis punctatus. The sequence continues at coordinate 28,382,869 of JALIGW010000007.1, read as the reverse complement.
TGATCATTGTGTAAAGTGATCACTCCTCTGCTGTTCATCTTGGAATTTCCTTCAGATTGTGAGCATTGTCAACAACAGCCAGGGATTTCTGCATGATATGGTCAAAAAATCAAGATAGCAACCACAGCAGTACAATTTTATTTGTATTGCAGATGGAAAAAGAACAGGTTGAGCTTCAATTGTACCATTGTAGGAACCATCTCCCAGAGTCCCCTGGGAGTTGGGCGGCATATAAATCCATTTAAATAAAAATAAATAAAAATAAAAATTTACTTTTTTGTTGACACACCATGAGGAAACCCTTGGCAACAACAGAAACTGAGCAAAACAGCTCTTTTTCTTCTACTGTTCTTGTACATATCTGATGGTGCCTCTTGTTCCAAATTTTAGCATACGTTTGAAAAATAATGTAAAGTTTCCTTTAAGTCCAATGAAAATCCTCACAACTGTATCTAAGTAGCAGTTTGAGTTTTGCAAACTCATTGGTGGCATTTGTGTGCCTAAGGTGCTATTGTTGAAACAAGACACCATGCTATAGATTTAATCTGTATGAACGTGGTTGACTAGGAAGTGTGGGAATAATGGAAATCCTTCTATTAGACCAATGTTTCTCAACCTTGGCAACTTGAAGAGGTGTGGACTTCAACTCCCAAAATTCTCAAGCCACCTCTTCAAAATACTGTATTAGACACAGTAGAAAAGATATCTAAAGGTGCTTTTTCAGGAGGCAACTGGACTTCCTTGTTTTTTCTTTTGAAGACGTTTCACTTCTCATCCCAGCAGCTTTTTCAGCTCTGACAGGACAGTAAGGAATGGAAGGATTTATTTCCTTGCAGACAGCTGGTCATTTGCATCCTTTTAGTGGTTCGTTGAAGCACTTGGAGGTTTGTCTGTGCCTTCAGGGTCACCTGAGTAGTGCTCCTGGTTTCTGTAGTCTGCAGTTTTTTCCTCTGGAAATCCATTCCTACTCCCACATCATTCAAAGTATGTCCATCTCAAATTGTATAGCTAAAAGTCTGGAGAGATTTCCCCACTGTCCTGTCAGATCTGAAGAAGCTTCTTGGATGAGAAGCAAAACGTCTTCAAAAGAAAAAACAAGAAAGTCCAGTTGCCTCCTGGAAAAGCACCTTTGGGACAACCATGACCTGGATGACTGAGAATATCTACAGACAGTAGAAAAGGTACCTAAAGCAGAAGATGTTGGGAAAATAGAGATAGTAGCAAAATGCTAGATAAGCAGCAATGCTGGGATGCTTAGACCAGTGGTGATGAAATAAGATTCAGCTGCCAAACTATCTGTTGTGATGTGGTATATGGAGAATATTCACCTAGGACATTCCAGGAAACAAAAGATCTTGGGTGTGGAGTGCTGACCAGGAATTTCTCATAAAGATATTCCCACACCTCAAAATATTATAATTCACAGAATAATTGGGAAGTATCATGGAAGCCGAAGTAGCACACAATCCACTTTTCAATTTGTAGCATTAACCAGGGCCCTGAGTACAGTATGCATAAAATGCATGCTTTGATTAAAACTGCTATTGTTAATTACATAGAGGTGATCACCCCATCTATGTTTATTGAAAATAAAATCCCACTAGACTTCCGGAGAATTCCTTCTAGGAGAATATCTTTTCGAGGGCTGGGTTAGAATAAAGTAGCTGGCTTTTAAACAATTGCTTGCTGAATTAAATTAAAATATAGTTTTGCTTTTCCAGAAACCATAAATATGAATTCTGCTTTTTAAAAAGATTGAAAAGAGTGAGCCAAGTCATCTTAAATGATAACAATACTGTCATTTTATATTAAATTACATTCCATCCAACACCCTCAACCGAGAGGGGTAGTGGAATTATGCAAAATGCTGTATATTGGGACATAACATGACACAATAGCATCCATCTTGCTCTCTTTCTCCCCTCTGAGAACTTAAGGAAAGGTGAACTGTTTATACCAGTGGTCCCCAACCCCCGGTCCGCGGCCCGGTACCGGTCCGCAGAACAAATGGTACCGGGCCGCCCTGCTACTGGTCCTGCGACTTGAGCCTCCGCCTCCGTCCCTAAAGACGGGCAGGCGAGGATGAAACGGCCGGGCTTTCCTCGGCCAGCCTCTTCGGCAGGCGCCGCCCTGCCTTTTCTTCGCCCCTCCCCGAAAACCTGGTGTCGCTGAAATGAAAAAGCCGCTTTCAAAAACAACGAGAGGGGGACGGAGGGCGCTTCCTCCAGCGGTTCTGAGGAAAGACCGGCGGGACCAGAAGCCGCGCGGCTAAACCTGGCCGTCGTTCGGCAGAAGGCGAAGCCTTTCCGGCGCGTCCCGGGAAATCCCGCTTGTCCGTGCGCCGCTTCCCTCGCGCGCGCCTTTTCACTCCTTTCGGAAGTTTTTGGCGGCGGCGGCGGGAGGATGCTGGAGAGCAGCGGCAAGCCGGTGAAGGAGGGCGTGCTGGAGAAACGCAGCGACGGCTTGCTGCAGCTCTGGAAAAAGAAGCGTTGCATCCTCACCGAGGAAGGGCTTCTGCTTATCCCGCCCAATACCACATCTTTACTTGGAAAGTTTTTCACCTACAAATAATTCCCCCAAAACCTTAGTGCTGAAAAATGAGTAGAAAAAATTAGAGGTTAATTAATTCAGTACATTTTTACATGAATGGTCTCTCATCTGGGATGGCAACCTGTTCATGTAAAGCAGCAATTACGAATATGTTCTCTGTAAAGGCATAATTAGAGTTTTCTGGCGACTGGCATGTAATCATCTGTGACTTCTCAGCAATGAGACCCAAACCAGTTGGTGATTGTGTGCTTTACACTGTAAATTAAAATTGTTTATATTTGAGATTGTTTTGATTTAATAATCAACGCGACGCCGTAAACCCCCCCCCCCAGTGGGCCGCGGAAAAATTATCAAACGTTGACCGGTCCACGGCAATAAAAAGGTTGGGGACCACTGGTTTATACTATTCTAACAGATTCTATACAACCATTCCTGCAATGTAACTGAATATCAGCACTTGAACAACTACTAAAAGTAATGCACTGAATACCTGCATTTAAAGTGCAGTGCTCCAGGATATCAATTCTGGATAAAGAGTTTGAACCCCATAGAGGAAGATCTGGCTAGGTATGTAGGATGAATCCCTCAAAAGGGCAAAACCTGTCATCTACTGCCTCCTGGTGGTCTGTATGAATTCAATAAACACTAGCAACAAATTTAATTCAGTCTCATGCTGTTTAAACCAAGCTAAATGAAATTAAATTATTTTTATCTCTATTTTGTTCTTTTTTAGTGCCCTCATCAGTTCCCCCCAAAAAACTTTATTAAATTTCAAAACAAAAATATAAAACCCAAACAGCAAAGAAAAATAATTTAAAAGAAAGAGAAATGGATAGGTAGAAAGCAAAATTGGGGAATTCAAACAAAAAGGAAAAAAAAACTATAGAAAAAAAGGAACTTCGGATTGTCTTTAATACAGATAAAAACCTAAAAGACGATGACACTTTGAAAAAGAATGAACCATAACAGACAGTACTTCTATCATAATAAACAAATCTAATTAAGAAAAACCTGGCTTAAAATTTCATTTCTTTCAGTTTCAAAGAAAAATCCAAGAATGGGTTCCGAGTAGAAATGAACTACATAAAATATTTCTTTAGCCTTCAAGTCAGTTTTTGATTCCTGGGGACTGCCTTGACTAGCTCCTGAAGTTTTCTTGACAAGGTTTTTTAAGAACTGGGGGTTTTTTTGTTTTTGTTTTTGCCACTTCCTAGTGCTGAGAAAGAGCAACTGGTCCAAGATCACCCAACTGACTTTGTGCTCAAGGTGAGACCAGAACTCACGGTGTCCAGTTTCCAGCCCTGTGCCTTAACCTCCACATCAAACTGGTTCCCCTTTGTGTCTGCTAGGGTTACCTTTTAAAATCATGAACCTTCCAAATGCATCAAGCTATTACACCCTCACTGTGCTGGCCATAAAGTGCAATCCAATAAAATATAAGGTCTCCAAAGACTATGTAGTGCCACTATTCAATCACTGAGGCAGCATCCTTCCAATTGTCCAATGTCTCCTTTGCTGTTCAGTTTCACATTCTATTCAGTTTTGAATGTAATCTACAGATAAGAATCTTTTTCAGGTCAATTACCATTGAGATGGCATACCAATGGCCACACTTCCCAAAGTGAATAAGGCTAGCATAAACTGGTTTTGCATTGGTTCTAGTACAAACTAGTATAAACCAGTGGAAAATTCAGGACACCTTTAATAATATCCTTAATTAATGTGATTTAAGCATCACTTAAATAATGCTTCCCTTTGGAACAATTAAAAATGACCGTTGCAGCAGCAATCTTTGGAGGCTGAATGCAAAGGTTTATAGTTAAATCAAATTTTGTTTTCCTAGTTCAGTCTGTTTTGAGGAGGGTGTTGATTAACAGAGTTGGAAAGGACCTTGCAGGTCATCTAGTCCAACCCCTTGCTCAAGCAGGAGACCCTACTTCTGCCTCTACCTAGGATGACAGCCTTCTATTTTTATGAGCTGTGCAGTAGAAGCCATTTTAAGAGAGCAGAAGATTGCTCTAGTTTTTGTCTTGTTGCCCTTGATTTGGACAAGCCATTCCTTCCTGTCTTTTTGGTTACTTGCCAATGGTACTTCCTAGTACCAATCAGGAGGGGCAGGTTGACAGAAGAGAACACCTTAGTCGCTTTCTTTTGGCTTTCACATCGGGCACCCCTAAAGCACTCCTAGAGAATATAATGTTTTCCAAACACGTGAAACGGAATGACATTTTGAACTCATGAGAATATAAATGTAACATTTTTAAAAAGTGACATTTTTGTAGATGGCAGAAATATCATATTTCCAGTGTTTTGGAAAAGCCTGGAACTACTGCTGTACTGTACAAGCTTTACTGTTCCCAGTTAATTGTGGAGGACAAAAAACAAACAAACCACTTTCATTAGTAGAAAAGTAAAAGGTAGCCTAGCACTAATGATAATAAATTGCAGCATCCTTAACAGAAATGGCACAATTCTTTCAATTGCTTTTTGCCTTGTAGCATCAAAACAGCTAAGCATAATTTATGCCCCCCCACAACACCCAAACCTCTCTAATTTCTCCTTCTTTTTAGTTTTGTTTGCCTGGTGACATTATATCTCGTTCATGCAATATCAGGGTAATAACAATGATATTCTAATATTAATGCATGGAAAAAAGTATACACTGTGATGAATAATAGCTTTGTGTTTTTGGATCTCCTTGCCAAGTCATATTAAAATGACAAATAATTGCAATTGCTTTGCAGAGGAATGAACAGGCTCTGTAGTCAAAAAGCACATTAGGGACCAGGGGTGTCCATTTGTTATCCTTTGTCAGGAAAACATGGTTCTTAATGAAAGAGAATGAAGGGACACTGATTGAGGATGGTGACACTAAGCCTCTTTCTCAGCAAGAGCGCTGACATGGGTATTAAGAAGCAAACTGAAAGGTTAAGACACAACTTTGGAACTTGAGAATCTGAAATAATGCAACTCTTCTCTTTGGCTAAACTGGCATTTAAAAGTGACCAGTTTAAATGCTGTGGCCAGCTGCCTGAGGTTATGATGGCCGGAGAGCAGATTGCAGTGGAAGCAACAATCAATGCCTTTTGGAAAAGAAACAGAAAATACATTTTCAAAAGAGGTCTTTGCTTTCTTTACTTACTTACTTTCTTTATCACTTTTTATTCCAAGCTACTGTTTTTCCCAGCTAGTAGTCTTAGCTAATAGCTTCAGCCCAAGGTATTTTTCCTGAGTATTAATGAGTATCTTTGGGAGATCTGATGTTTGGCAATAGAAGTCAACCATATGGAACATCATAAGTCATTGGGGACCCAAATGCTGACTGGGGCTGAGAGAAGTAAATACACACCAATTCAAGATTACGTACTTCAGTTCCTGCAGCTCCCTAGCCTTACTCCCACTCTTGAGTTTTCATTTGCTCTTTAGTTAATCCCAGCTTTATACACAGCACAAATCCATCTAGATCTTTCCTAACGTAATACTTTCCTCCCTAAAATCCCTTTATACTAACTGCTTGAAATCCATATGCTATGCAATATGGACTAGAAAACACGCCTGAGAGGCATTCAATTTCTCTTGTTCGAATCATATCCAATTCCTCCACACACACATTTCTCAAGTGCATCTCTTTGTCTTTGGAGGTCATATTTCATGATGCCATTTTAGAAAGGCAGTGAGAGAGCATTTGGACACCTGAACCTTCACTTCATTGTGCAATCATAGCAGGTTAGCTGCCATATTCCAGGACAATCTCTTTAGCTACCAAGTTAATTCAATTTAGTTATAATTTATAATTCATAAACTCAATATTTTCTCTCCATTTTCTGCTACCTATTCCCTTTAATCAGAGATGCTGGAGATTGTTTAGGAACTTCCTCACCAAAATAAGTGAACTTCATGTTAAAGGTTGTGAAATTCTATAGAAAATCAAGAGAGAATGTCCATGTGACAGAAATTTAAGAGAATCACAGAGAATCACAGTTTGACTAATACATGAGACCAATGCTATTATTTTAAAAAATCATATAGGCGCAAAAAATCTACATTTCTATGATTAGATTTTGTAATGTATAGAATTATTATCAGTTAGAAAAAGGTGTTGTGAAGATTTTTTTTTTCACTCTAGTGGAAAGTTCTTTTGACCACAATAGGAGGACAAATTGTTCATAGATCTTATGTGGCACTTCTGAAACATATATTTTCTGTTCTGTAATTTTCATGTGCAATGCTTGGACTAGAAGAAAAAAGAGACAGAATGCCAATATCTTGATGAATAATGCTCTTATTTGTCTTGTTTATAGTTTGATCTTTCTGGACATTCACCCTCAGTTCTAACGAGACTAAAATGGAAGATCCAGTAATGCATTTTGGAGTTCATATAAATGTAGAATTTTGTGAAGAAACTCAGATACAGAAAACAAAACACCTCAAGAATGAAAGGTAGGAACACACATTTGAATATATATATATATATATATATATATATATATATATATATATATATATATATATATATATATATATATATATATATATATATATTCTCCAACCAATCAGAACACAGCCAAGTTCCCACCCTATCAGTTCAAACCCCCACTGGCAGTTAAAAGGAAGAAACAGCTGCAATCTCACATTGCTCCTAGAAGCAGGAAGCAGAAGACACCAGCCTGATATATATATATATATATATATGTATGTATGTATGTATGTATGTATGTATGTATGTATGTATGTATGTATGTATGTATGTATATATATATATATATATAAAATATACAGTATCTTATACTGGGCAAGCTTAATTTTTATCAGCAAGATAAGTAAGTGAGCTCAGAAAGTAATAAAGATCTAATTTTGCTTAGGTTACAGCACAAGGTCTTTAGCCTTTCTCTATATGTGCACCGTGGATGTGTTTGAGTTAACATTTGTTGCGCCCCAGTTCTGTTGAATTACAAATCATTTTTTAAGAAAGATGGGTATTATAGTCCAATATATCTGGGAGTAGGCTGTATAAGATACATTGAGACTTACATCATAGAATTTCATTATAAAATAATTTGAATTGTTAATGTCCCACCATGTAATTTTTCTGAGAGTCTTCTGCTAATGAATATACTTCTTAAATAACTATATATAGGATTACAACTTTTAATTTGTAAAAGGTGTTTCAAGAAATAAAATATTGTGCGAAACAGATTACTGTGACCCTGAAGAAAAATGTCAGCATGAATGAATGAAAAACAAGAAAAAATTCAGATCAGGTCTGGATATCAACCCAGCAGAGATAAGAAATGCCATGGAGCAGATCACAAAGAAATAATCCATCAAGACCAAATCAGGTCCAGAATGACAGATACCAGCAGCAGTTAATGTAACAGTCAACAAAAGGTTTAGTTGACATAGAAAAATATGTGGAATAGATGCTGCTGGTAAAGGATTCCAAGAAAATCTATAAGGAAACAACATTTCCAGAGGCATGTCATTCATGTGAATTAATCCTGGCACCTTATCTTTCCCAATGTCCCTAATTAACTTGGCCAATGTATATATGGGAATGCATGTGAGTGACATTAAGCAAGTGGTATACAATAAGAGCTTTTGTAGATTAACAGGCTGTGTGATTTGTGTGATTTGAGTTCTAGGAGCAATCCATGCTGGCATAAGATTTCAAACTCTTGTATTATCATTTAAAATATTTGAATATATTCATGAATATTTTCCCTCCGCATCTCCCCAAACTATTCAGTACTTTCAATAGTAATTTTATTAAATATTATGATCGAAAAGAAAATCTAATACAAACTAAAAATACAACAATAAAAAGGAAAAACAGAAAAAGAAAAAAAATGAATATACCGTATTTTTCGGAGTATAAGACGCACCGGAGTATAAGACGCACCTTAGTTTTTGGGGAGGAAAATAGGGTAAAAAAATCTGCCTACCAGATATTCATCTGGCTAGCGTCCTTAGTCTGGTCAGCTTCAGCACATTATTTTATCCCCTGGTTCAGACTTAAAAAAACCTTCTTCGGAGAGAGTAACAATGAAAGAGCCTGCAAGCCAGTAAGAGCTGGGAAGATCATTAGCACCTGGTTAGGGCTAGAAAAAAACTTATTCGGAGCAAGTAGAGCAATGAAAAAAACCCTGCAAAGACTTGGGGCTGGAAAAACCTTCTTCGGAGAGAGTAACAATGAAAGAGCCTGCAAGCCAGTAAGAGCTGGGAAGATCGTTAGCACCTGGTTAGGGCTAGAAAAAAACTTATTCGGAGCAAGTAGAGCAATGAAAAAAAACCCTGCAAAGACTTAGAGCTGGAAAAACATTCTTCGGAGAGAGTAACAATGAAAAAGCCTGCAAGCCAGTAACAGCTGGGAAGATAGATAGCACCTGGTTAGGGCTAGAAAAAAACTTATTCGGAGCAAAGTAGAGCAATGAAAAAAACCATGCAAAGACTTAGGGCTGGAAAAACATTCTTTGGAGATAGTAACAATGAAAAAGCCTGCTAGGTAAGAACTGGGAAGATCTGTTAGCACCTAGTTAGGGCTGGAAAAAAATAGCTACATTCGAAGTATAAGACGCACCCAAATTTTCAGCCACTTTTAGGGAGGAAAAAGATGCGTCTTATACTCCGAAAAATACGGTAGAAAAGAAAAAAAAGACTTCCCGCTTCATCACAAGGATGAACAATTTTAGTAACATCACTTTATATTAAAATACAACAAATGGTATCTTCTTCCCAGAGGTGAAATCTACTTACCTTCCCTACCGGTTCGGAACTGCGCGCTTTGCATGCGCACATGCCACAATCGCATATGCCTTTTCACCCTCTGCGCATGCGCAGAAGGCTTTGCGCATGCACAGTGAGTTAAAAACAAGAAAATGGTGATGTCCGGATGGGTGGGCAGAGTCTCGCGCTGCCGTCACTACTGGTTCTCCGAACCACCAGCGGCTGCCACTAACGAAACGCCCGAACTGGGACATACCAGTAGGATTTCACCATTGCTTCTTCCCTATCTCATATCTCCTCTTCCCATATCGTATTACTTATTTACAAACAAATCTTTATTATTTTTTTATAAAATAATCTTTATTAATTATGTAAAAAAGACAAACAAACATCCAAACAAACATAAAAACATGTATAAACATATGTAAGAATAAGTAAGAAATATCTTTGAGTATAGAAAACATTGAACATACATGTCAACCATCTCGTTGACGCTATCCTTTTACAGCCTAGTGATACAAAAACATGTTTAATCTTTATAGTTATTATTTACATCATTATCTTTCTTATATCTTCCAATATTTTCCTTATTCTTTTCTCTTGTTATATTGTGTTCAATCTATTATCATTACAATAAAACAATTTTCCCTTTTTCAACAATGGTTCTTTTGTTCAGCTTGATTAATATTTTATAATCTTGTAAAATTGTATACATTCCGATATTTTGTTCCGGTCTTTGCGAAAAAGTAGACATTACAAACAAATCTTTAAAGCCTCTTTGTTCAGTCCTGATCAGCAAAATTTTATTAAGGGTTACCAGAGATATCAGAGTTTTTAACTTTGATCAGATAAACCAATTTTATATCCCATCCTTTTACTTCTTTTTACTTTTACCAATCTTAAATTCCATAAAATAATTTTCTAGAAGTTGCTTTGTTTGTTTTTTGTCCCTTTTCACAAAAATTTGCAAGGCTTTAATAAGTTCATTTTATAAATCCAACATAGGAAAGTTATCCTGGTCTCACTCTTTTGGTCTGTTATTTATCTGATTGTTTTAATTATGAAGACATCAATCAGTTTCATTTCTATGTGCAGTATAACATTCTTTTCCCATATCATTCTTGCAGTCTGTAATTTTTAAATCCACTTTCAGATAAGTTCAGGTTTTGTTCAGTATAACGTGTTCCCCTTTCGTAACACCTTTTAAACACAATGTATCGATAACATCCAGTGGGACTGATCCATTGGCATCTTGAAGCCTAACTTGGAGGCCATGACAAATTCTTTCATTTAGGATTGAAGGAAATTCACTCAGTGCAAAATGTGTTGATACAAAGATTCCTAATACCTGAAAAACAGTTAACAAGCAATTTTTTAAAAGCAATTAGTAAAGGAAATATATGACTCCAGTGTCCATAAAGGTACCAACTGCAGTTTAACAGACTAACAGTTTAACAGACTTATAAGAACCAAGGTGGCACAGCGGTTAGAGGCAGTACTGCAGGCCACTTTAGCTGACTGTGATCTGCAGGTCAGCGGTTCAAATCTCACCGGCTCAAGGTTGACTCAGCCTTCCATCCTTCCGAGATAGGTAAAATGAGGACCCAGATTGTTGGAGGCAATGTAAATATACATTGCTTACTGGTGTAAACCGCTTAGAGAGTGCTTGCACTGTGAGGCGGTATATAAATTTCACAAATAAATAAATCTTACAAATCTCACAAATAAATCTCACAAATAAACAGAATAACAGAGTTGGAAGTGACCTTAGAGATCTTCTAGTCCAACCCCCTGCTCAAGCAGGAGACCCTATATTTTTTCAGCCAAGTGGTTGTCCAATCTCTTAAAAACCTCCAATGACAGAGCACTCATAACTTTTGAAGGCAAGCCATTCCACTGATTAATTGTGTTGTGACTGTCAGGAAATGTCTCCTTATTTCTAGTTTGGTCCTTTCCTTAATTAGTTTCCATCCATTGCTTCTTATTCTGCCTTCAGGTGCAGTTTGAACAAAGATGGCTGCTGTTTTGGGGGGTTCTCCTTGCTGGCTTTTCATTCCATTGGAGTTGTTGGCTCTGCTTTTAACAGAGTTGTTTTCAGTTCACCATTTGTTCTCTGCAAGTCCCCCAAATTAATGACTAAGCCTCAGCTGGCCCTATCCATCGCTAGGTAGTCTAGGTAGATTATCAGGACAGGTAATCTGCCTGCATATAAGTCCCAGTGGGAAGTTTGAAAGAGAAAATAAGAGAACTATATGTAGAGGTAGCATTGTCCCAGGACATTATCTCTGTAGAAAGAGAGTTATTATTACTATCCAGGGATATTGATTCTAAAACCTCAAATTGTATATATTTGAAAATCTGTATAAATGAAGAAATTTATAGCCTGTTAATCAGTAGATGATTTATCACAATTCTGACTTGCAGTATGTTTGCTTTAAGCAACAAAATATGAGTCATTTCATACCAAAATGAATCATTGGTATGATAGGATAGTCATAAGTCTGACGGGCTGATCAGAGGCTGATTTAGAAAATAGCTTCCTTGACTTTAGTCTAGAGTAAAACAAATCTCCATAGCATGAACATAACACATCTTAAGGCTAAATGTGTAACCCTCCCTGATGACACACTGTGAGACTTCACTACTAGTGTCACTGGGAATGTTCTGTGGCACATAACATTCACTAATTTTAAATGGAATTTTCAGGATCCTGGAGTTTCTTAGAACTTCATCAATGAGAAGACAATATGAGTATTTAGAATTTAGAAAGAGAAGTTCAATACCACTAAATAATCACAATTTTGAATAAATAAGAATTGGGAGTAAAAACTATGTATGGGAGAGTCTTTCCATTTATCCCAAAAGATTGAATTAATGAGGCGAATAAATAAAGTCTACATCTTTTGCAATAAAAATATTCTAAAAGTATTCTCCATCAAGATGCATAACCATTCATGAAGAGAATTAACGAGAGGGAAAAGTTGGAAAATCACATTTTGTTCCTGGAACACTTCACAGTCAAATTCCAAAATTGATGGTGATTTGATATAAAAAGTATACTCTACACATCTGCAGTTTTGTCCCATGCAATAAATAGGCTTAGAAGATTGTTTAGCTCTTCTCACTTTCACCTTGGAAAAACTGGAATCTCATGGAAGCTTTTTTCCCCCACTGAAGATCATTTTCACTTGTGGGCAATTTGGAGCTGAAATTAATGAGGAGGAGGATGTAATTTGTGAAGGATGCATATTGAAAGTCAAGGATACCTGCAGGAACGATAAAAAAGAAGGATTATGGCCCTACCTATTTTTCATTTTATTTTTACAATACAACACAAAAGTATCAGGGCTTTGATACTGCACTTGCAGCCCACATTAAGACTTTTTTTACCCTTTATTTATTTATTTATTTATTTATTTATTTATTTATTTATTTATTTATTTATTTATTTATTTATTTATTTATTATTAATGAGATTTATATACCGCCTCATAGTGCAAGCACTCTCTAAGCGGTTTACACCATTAAGCAATGTATATATTTACATTGTCCGCAACAATCTGGGTCCTCATTTTACCTACCTCGGAAGGATGGAAGGCTGAGTCAACCCTGAGCCGGTGAGATTTGAACAGCTGAACTCAAATCACAGTCAGCTAAAGTAGCCTGCAGTACTGCTCTCTAACTGCTGCGCCACCTCGGCTCTTATTTTTAATAAGAATTTATTATTCTTATAAATAAGAATAATAATTTAATAAGAATTTATTCATTTATTTATGAATTTATCTTTAAAGCAAGGAATGTACAGTTTTGTTTTACTATTCACTAAGTTACCACAAAAAATGAAAGGAAATGTTATGTAAGCAACCCTGACACCTTTAATTAAAATATTAATTAAATAATTAATAACTAGAATAAACAACTGCAACATAGTTACACTTAGCGTTGCTGAAGCTGTTGAATTGTTGAGCTTGAAGTCTTGTGCCCTGTTGCTATATTGAACTTAAAAAAATATTTATTTTTAAAAAGGTCGATATTCAACATTTCATCTTTGAGATAGTTTGTAAGCTTTACTCTTGTCCTCTTGTGCTGATGACATTCTCTTCTGTTTAACTTTTGTGATTTGATATAAACTCTTTGCCCTGTTGTTGGCTTTTCAGAATGTTTGCTAAATGAAGAGTCCCCCTCCCCTATTGAATTATATTTTGCTGGTTTTTCTGATTATTGGCTGGATGATAGCATTCAGGATGGATTTCCGTCCCATCTTCCTTTGTGGTGCTAAGGTAAAATACCAAGGACAGAAAGGTTTATCTTATAAAACAATCATAAGGTCCCACGCTTTGTTGCATCACAATTCATCCAACAACTGAATAGAACCATTTCTTTGAATTGTTTTGTTCCAAGCTCAAAAAAAAAATAAGTTTTGTGCTTTTGTGAACATCTAAAAAAAGTAAAATATGAACAATAAAATATCACTACATAGTAAAATATTAAGAAGAGCAGTGCTGTTTTTCTCAGAACACCATATAGATAATGAGTTTCTGAGTAATTTAATTTAAGAGATGCCTAACTTAAACATGTGGGTGGAATCAGGACAATTCTCACTGAGATTTTTTTTAGTACACTACACTTAATTTTTTTCTATTGTGAGCAAGTAACAACAACAGTATTAAATACATACGGATTAAGCATCTAATAGTGTACATTCTTTCCTCTTTTATTGATGCTACTTTCTCTGAAATGGGTAGAAACTGAGATACCATCTATCTTTTCCCCCTCATTTCTCCTTCCCATTCTCCTTCTCTTCTGCCCTTTTGCCTGCTTTAATTTAATAGGAAAACCCGTTGCCAGATGCCAGGCAGATAAATGTACTGAAACCTTGCTAACATTTAATCTCTTTATGGATAGATGCAAATATTGCTGTCAGTGATATCAGAGCCTGGTCCAGCAATCACCCAGGAAGCTGCTCATCCATTTTCCTATTCTTGTGCTCATTACAATCAGTCACTGAAAATTGCGATCCAGAATATTCGTTCTTGATGAAAACAATAGAATTAAGCAGAGCCCAGCTTCAGAAAATTGCTTTCATATTCAAGCAGTGCTATACACATGCAGACACCTTGCTGATGATTTTACTGCCCTGAAGAAAATATATTGCTCCTGCCAGAATCCTGTCTTTTGGTGCTTTGTCACATACAAGTGATGATAAAATTCCAACAGAGAGACTTCTTTTTAATCTTACAGGTCATCGTTTGTACTCTGGACAATTCTCCCTTTTGTCCTCATTTAGGCTAGATAAGGAGGAAAATTCCTTTTAGTTGCTTCCAAAGTTCTCTGAACCACATTAAGTCAGAAGTATGGCTGAGTGTATTTTACCAGCGGTATTTCTGTGTTATTGCCTCCATCTGTTTGGCATGGAAAATATTCTTAAATTGGGCTATGCCAGTTTTGACTTTCCATATCTGCTAAGTAATATGTCCTATCAGCACCAGTCAGTATGCTTTACGCGCAGGGATAAGGGGATTTGTAGGTGCAGAGAAATTCACCAATTTGCTTTACATTTATTACCCTGAAGCATTATGTGAGTTGAATGTTAATTTACTATTAAAAACTATTCTTTTAATGCCTAAAAGAATGCTTAAGAGTAATAGTAACAATACATAAAAAATAATTCTAACTATAGTATTGGAATGCTGATACCTAAGAACACTGCAAAGAAATAACTTGAGTCACTCTTCCGAAAATAAGAGGAAGAAGATGAAGGAGGAGGAGGAGGGGGGAACTATGGATGGCTGTCAGCAAAAGGCTTTAGCAAGCTTAATGTCATAAAGTATAATGCCAGCTCTGAATGGAGACATTCTTCCTTTTTGGTGGACATGTAGCATTCTGCTGGGAAAGTAAATAGACTGAATTCAAGAACACAGCCAATCACCTACTTCAGTCATTGAATTCAGCTGGGATAGATTTAGATCCGTGAATGTACATTAAATTAGTGGATTTTATTCATTCTTATCTATAAAGAACAAAGTATAATGAAGACACAATGTGGTCACATTGCCTTTTTACCTAAGGTGACCAGATTTTTTTTAAAAAGCGGGACACCATTGACGGGGGGTGGGTTTCTAGGGGAGCCGCCATTTGAGTTTTGCCCTCTGCGCATGCGCAGAACGCTGTGCGCATGCGCAGAGGGCAAAAGAATGCAAATGTTGGCCTCCAGGTGGGGGGGAGGCGGGAGGCCTTTCCTCGCCTCCCGCCTCCCCTTCGGGAGCCGGCAGTGGCTTGGGCTGGCTGGCTGGCAAGCGATCGAGCGGGGCTGGCTTGGGAAGGGGAGCAGGCCGGAGATGGTGCTCCAACCCAGCGTCTCTTGGCTCTCCTGCTCCCCTCTGCCAGCGCTGGGCTGCTGGAGTGACAGGGGGAGAAAGGAGATCAGGAGGCGGCGGCGGATCACAACAACCCCAGCGGCAGCTCCAGGCAGAGAAGAGAGAGAGAGAGAGAAGTGAGTGAGTAAGTGAGTCACTCCGCCACGTGCGCTCACAAACACACACACACACACACACACACACACACACACACACACACACACAAGCGCGCGCAGCTCCCCAAGAGGCCGACACTTCTGCAGTGACGCTAAGCCACAAACCCCTCCCCTAGCCGCCGCTGCTCCCAGCCCAGACACTCCGCCTGCTACGCTTACTGTTGCTTTCTGCCCAGGAGTCCATAGCGGAGCCAAAAGGCGGATGCTGGGGCGTGCTTCCCTTCCCTTCGTGGAGCTCCGCTCTGGACTCCTGGGCAGAAAGCAACAGTAAGCGTAGCAGGCGGAGTGTCTGGGCTGGGAGCGGCGGCGGCTAGGGGAGGGGTTTGCGGCTTGGTGTCGCTGCAAAAGTGTCGGCCTCTCGGGGAGCTGCGTGTGTGTGTGTGTGTGTGTGTGTGTGTGTGTGTGTGTGTGTGTGTCCGTGAGTGCGCGCAGCGGAGTGACTCACTTGCTTGCTCGCTTCTCTCTCTCTCTCTCTGCCTGGAGCTGCCGCTAGGGTTGTTGTGATCCACCGCCGCCTCCTGATCTCCTTTCTCCCCCTGTCACTCCAGCAGCCCAGCGCTGGCGGAGGGGGAGCAGGAGAGCCAAGAGTAAGGTGACCAGACGTCCCACTGTTTCTTTTCAAAATTTGTTTGTTGTCGGGCATTCTTTCCAAAAAGCATGGCTTTTTGGAAACAATGCGGGACGCGGGACACATGCTTGAAAAGTGTGTCTGTCCTGCCAAAAGCGGGACGTCTGGCTAAGGAAGACTGATCTTGATTATTCTACTCTAATTAAAAGATAACCCATACTCTCAGGCAGATGTTTCTCACACCAACTTGTAGCTGATATATGATTCTTTAAATTAATTGAACCAGCACCTATGGCATATGCTCAAGTACTTAATTCTGGTCCTTCTTCACATGCTAGCATAAGAGCAAGCTTTTAAAAAATATTATACCTGCCAGTAATTAAACAAAAATATTTAAATTTTGATCAAATAGCATCAAACAAGTTATAAATTTAGCAGTAACCCCCCAATAAGATCAGCTTCAGAACAAACAAAGTTCCATCTGATTATTTCAAGCACACTGCCAGGTCTCTTGGATTTTCCTGTCTGTAAAAGCCATGCACTTAAAAAACTCAGCAGCTGCTCTGATTCAATACAACTCAAATATACAATAGCTTTTTGATTGATATAATTTGTCAGCCAGTGATGAGTCCACTTCAGTGTCATGCCAATGGGAGATAGAGCTATTATTCAGAAGTCAGAGAAGAAGGAGAATGTATGTAGAGAAAATAACTTAGAAGTTATATCATAACATATTAGTTTCCAAATTCAAATTAAAGAGGAATAAGTTATTTTTTTAAAATGTAGATAGATTTCTGAACTCTGACCAAAGTCTTAAAAATGTATTGTGCTATTGCTTAGGGTGATGGTCTTGTTTTAATAATCAGTGACATGGTTTTTTTAAAAAAAAATTCAGCTGCACATGATTTAGAATGGTGAGTTCTAATCCCACCTTAGACATGAGAGCCAGCTGGGTGACTTAGGACCAGTCATTTTCTCTCAACCCATCTCAATTCACAGTATTATTATTGTGGGGAAAATAGGAAGAGGAAGGAGTATTTATATATATATATATATATATATATATATATATATATATATATATATATATATATATATATATATATATATATATATATATATATATATATATATATATATATATATATATATATATATATATATATATATATATATATATATATATATATATATATATTCTGAGGTTTTCGTGGGTGTTTGTATGTAGGTCTTTGGGTATTCGGGTTTTCTCCCGTGTGAAATTGGAAGTGTCTTGGCGATGTTTCGATGAAGTCTCATTCATCATCTTCAGGCTGGTGTCTTCTGCTTCCTGCTTCTAGGAGCAATGTGAGATTGCTGCTGTTTCTTCCTTTTAACTGCCAGTGGAGGTTTGAACTGATAGGATGGGAGCTTGGCTGTGTTCTGATTGGTTGGAGGTGTGTTCTGATTGGTTGTGGGCTTGGCTGTTCTCTGATTGGCTGGGGGGTTAGCTGTGCTCTGATTGGCTGGGGGTGTTCTTAGGTTAGTCTGACTTGCAGGGGCATTTGAGCTGGTGAGCTGCATTGCTGCTGTTTGGCTTCTGGTTCTTGGTCGTGCCACATCTTCATGGAGGGTGTCAGTTTGCTTCTTATATGGATTGGAGGGGTTTAAGGTGGCTAATGGTGCAGCTGTAGTATGGCTTCTGGTTTGTGGTCATGCCTCATTGGTGTGGGTTTGGGTTTGCTTATTGCGTGGATGTGTGGTGGTGACATCCTGTGTGGTTTTCGTGAGTGTGGGTCTGGTGTCATTCTTTGTGTTAGGGACTCGTTTGTCAATAAGGGCGGGTTTCCAAATGGCTGGTAGGCGGGAGGTGTCATCTCATTTGTTCATGCTGTGTGGGCGTTTTTCTATCTCGATGGCTTCTCTGATTATTCTGTTGTTAAAGTGTTCAGTTTTGGCGATAGTTCTGGTCTTTTTAAAGTCAATTTCATGTCCTGTGGCTTTGAAATGTTGGACTAGGGAAGAAGTTGGTTCCTCTTTTTTGACTGTGTTCTTGTGTTCTTCAATGCGTGCACTTATTCTTCTGTTGGTTTGTCCAATGTATGTGGTGGGGCAGGTGGGGCATGGAATTTCATATACTCCTTGATTTTCTAACTCAATTTTGTCTTTGGGGTTTCTTAGGATGGTGGATATTTTTATAGGATGATGCTTTCTTTCCCATATTTGGGTACACCAGGATAACACGACAGAAAAACATATATAACCCTTTCCTGGTGAAAGAGCTGATTGGGAACAGAGCCTATGGCCTAATGGTTAAGTTGCTGCACTGCAAGGCAGCCGGCCCGGGTTCAAATCCCAGTAAGGGGTATGGCTATCTGACGAGAGCAAAATAAGCTCGAAATAGATCTATAATAGTCTCCCTTTATTTTCATTTATCAGCAAAAAATCCTACATATATATATGTATGTATGTTTGCTGCCTTGAGTTGTTTAAAAAAATAAAGGTGGGATATAAATAAAATAAAATAAATATCCAGAAATTTGGTATTTGTTTTTTCTCTCTCGAAAAGTATTCTGTTAAAAGCAGGGTTTTTTTACATGGTATTTTCAAATTAATCTTTATTTTATATATAGATCGTCAGATTTCTTAGAAGCTAACAAATCAATTATATAAATACTGACTTGGAAGTAAAATTGCACTAACTTAATGGATCTTTTTTGTAAGGAGATCTATCTCTTATTACATATGAAGAAGTTGAAAGCTGAGAGAGAGGTGTCATTATATGACTAATTAATTTTAATCCTGTTTAGAAATGTAATATCTTGTATATGGGGTGGTTGTGGTGGAAACAAGGAATTATTCAAAACTCATGGCTATTTATAAAAACTAATTAACATCTTCCATATACTGTAGTTGGGTGCATCTTCTAATCACCAGTTATATACTGTATGTTTGCTGTCAATTCACTTCTCAGTTAAGCTCATTTCAGGAGTAAGAGAATTGAGGGCTCTGAAGACCTTAAAATCAGTATTCATATTTAGTGATCAGCACGTCTGCCATCCAGAAAGAGCTGCTAAAAGCACTGTCATTTATGTACTTCTTTTTTCTATCTTTCTTTTTCTCAGCAGTCAAGGGCTAACATTCACCTTGGCAAAATAGGCAGTTTAGCCATCTTTTGCCCAAGTGAAATGAAGGGCTCAACCCAATTGTGATATAATTTTTTTTTAAAGTGGGTAGAGAGGTAGAGCAGAGTTCATACTGTAGAATGGAGCAGAAATTTGTTTAATTTGTTTTTGAATGCACAATTTTCATTTTCAGACCAATTCATGAACTGAAAAGTTCTCCGAACTTGCATTTCAGTTTGCTAATCAGAAATATGATATTCTGTAATGAAACCTCTTGACAAAGGTGAATATGTAGCAGCAAATCAGGGATAGCCGAGGTGGCGCAGTGGTTAAATGCAGCTACTGCAGGCTACTCCAGCTGACTGCTAGTTCAGCAGTTCAGCTGTTCAAATCTAACCAGGCTCAAGGTTGACTCAGCCTTCCATCCTTCTGAGGTCGGTAAAATGAGGACCCAGATTGTTGGGGGCAATATGCTGAACTCTGTAAACTGCTTAGAGAGGGCTGTAAAGCACTATGAAGCGGTATATAAGTCTAAGTGCTATTGCTATTGCTATTTGGGGTTAAAGCACACACTTAACATTTGGGAGGATCTGAAAGCTACCAAGGGGTTAGAGGAACATCATATAAATAAAAGGGACAGGATTTTTACAACAAGTTTGGGAGAGAGTCTTTCCTTTTTTAATGTATTATTTGAGGCTTGCTCTAGTTTCTCACCTAAATATAGTGGTATCAGTTTCAAGCAATTATTATCAAAGGGAAGTCTAAGGGGCTGCAAAAAACGGATTCAGCCTTGGAACTGCAAGTTGCCCATTTCTGATGAATATAATGAACAAATATGCATTACATTAGCAACACTGTATGTAAAAACTATGCACATTAGTCAAAGTGCAAGCAAAAATGAATGCATCTGCATGAAAATATATAAACATTTTATAGCAATCTGTTTTTTAAAGAGTTCTTCATGTGTCCTTTGTCACATTCTGCTCACAATATATAGATGAATTTCATCTCCCATTGAAAAGCTAAGCTATTGTTAACCCATTGAGCCCTAGTTTTAAGAAGGAAATGCCTCATTTCGCCCAACTTTTTGCAAAAATACCCTTAAAATATGTTGCACAATTGAATTAAAAACAGTAGAATGCACTTTGAATAAGTTGTTTTGTTGCAAATGTAGTTTGTAGAAAAAGCGGGTCAATAAACCATTTCAAGGTTGTCTATAATTTTAAACCATAGAACAAGAAATGCTTATGAATCATATTGTAAGGTTCTAGGTGAGAAGACCATGGGAAGACCTGCATCAAACTAGTTGATAAAGAGGTTGACAAAGAAAATTGAGAAGTAAAAAAAACCTTAATTGCAATATTATAGGGCATATACCGTATTTTTCGGAGTATAAGACGCACCGGAGTATAAGATGCTCCTAGATTTTAGAGGAGGAAAACAAGGAAAAAAGTACTCTGAACCAAATGGTGTAGTAATATATTATTTAATAAAATATCAGTATAGCAGAATACCTTTTACAACCATGTACACTTTTTACAACCATGTACACTTTTTACAAATTTCAAACTTGACAGCTTTAAGACTAGTGGACTTCAACTCCCAGAATTCTTCCTCCAGTCATACTAGATGGGGTAATTAGAAGGCAAAAACACCCCCTTTTTTGTAAAAAACTGCCTGTTTTTCGGCCATTTTTTTTTTTGCAAAAACGAGGCATGCAGAAGGTTTGGGAAGCCTGCAGAGCACTCCTAGGGGGTGGGGAATGCAAAAACACCTTCGTTTTTGCAAAAAATGGCCCATTTTTCAGCCTTTTTTTGCAAAAACGAGGCATGCAGAGGGTTTGGGAAGCCTGCAGAGCACTCCTAGGGGGTGGGGAAGGCAAAAATGCCCAAATTTTTGCAAAAAATGGCCCGTTTTTCGCAAAAATGGGATGCAGGGGTGGGGCTTCGGGAGGCCAAAAATGGCTGTATTTGGTGTATAAGATGCACTGACATTTCTACCCTCTTTTTGGGGGCAAAAAGGTGCGTCTTATACTCCGAAAAATATGGTAATGCATAGATTTTGTATGAGTTTGTTGTAAAGCTTAGTTCTGAACCTATATTTACTATAGATAAACAAATATAATACATTTAACTAGCTCTAGGGGCCTCACATGAATCTTTTAATTGGACAAAATGCAGTTTTACTTGATGACTTGTCACTCAGTGTCTGAACACTAGCAGACAAGCCAGAAACGTATCAAATATAATGTTCAATTAATTTGCTACATCATTCTCACTCATTAAAAGGCCTGTATAATTCATAGTTTTGCTTCTTGTTACTCTGGGGCACTGAATGTATAAAATTTAATCATCAATAAACAAATTGTGATTCTATGTGATGTATACAAATTGCTGTGTAGCTACTTCCAGATAAGGTCTCGTGAGATTCTATAGATACAAAACAAAGGATTCAATACTTTGCATAGTGTATATAATATCCAATCCAAGAAAATGCAACTAGGAAAGATTTATTAATTTTTTTTAAAAAAAATCTGTCCTTCACTTGGTGGAAGATGGCTTTTGCCATTTAACGTAGATATAAGCAAAATAGAAAACTTTTATACAATGATTTCAATGGCTGCAGAAAGGAAAATTCTATCCATCTGAACAATCATTTTATATAAAGAAGGAAAGGAAAATGCTTGTATTTGTCGAAATTATAGTCTAGCATCTAAGTCATACACCTATAATCAGGGGTGGGTTCCTGCCGGTAAGCTCTTACCTGTTTTTCGCCGCAGAACCGAAGAAGGCGGTGGTGTTCGCGGCACGGAGCTTCCCCTGCCCGCTTTCCCCCGCCCGCCTGGACACCGGCATTTGCGTTCTTTTGCCCTCTGCGCATGCGCAAAGCGTTCTGCTTGTGCAGTGGGCAAAAGAACGCAAATGGCGGCGTCTAGGCGGGCGGAGGAAAGCAGGCGGGGGTAGCCCCACACCGCGAACGCCATCGCCTTCTTCGGTTCTGCGGCGAAAAATAGGTAAGAGCGTACCGGCAGGAACCCACCCCTGCCTATAATGATGTAAAAAGTTGGTGATCTACAGTATATACTGAATGAATTTTTTGGTTGAGGAATTGAAAAGGATTTTAAAACCTTTTTTCTAGATGCATTAAACTGATTAGGTGTCTTATATGTAACATTTCTGGTTTTACTCAAGATTGGGTAGTTTGCTGTATAACTATAGCACTGTATTTGAGCACTGTATCTGCAGAAACAGGTTTGGTGGCTTGAGACTATAGGTGCTCCAACATTGGAGATTTTTAAGACAACTATTTGTCTGAAATTGTATAGGGCAGTGTGCACCCGAACCTTTTTTTTGTTCGGGTGCACACCTATAATGCAATGCCCTCCCCCTACATGCACACACACACCCATGCTGCCACTCCACGCGCATGCGCACAGACCTCACTGAAGCCTCCGGACTTCCGGTAGGCCTGTTGGGCCGTTTTTTGCCCTTACCAGGCTTCAGGAAAGCCTTCTAAAGCCTGGGGAAGGCGAAAAAACGGTCCAACAGGCCTACTGGAAATTTGAAAATGAACTTCCGGTAGGCCCGTTGGGCCGTTTTTTGCCTCCCCCAGGCTTCAGGAAAGCATCCTGAATCCTGGGGAGGGTGAAAAACGGCCCAACGGCCCAACTCAAGTTCATTTCTGAACTTCCGGTAGTCCCGTTAGGTCTGTTTTTTGCCATCCACAGGCTCTGGAGATTTTCCTGAAGCCTGGGGAGGGCGAAAATGGCCTCCCCCCATTCTCCGGAATGCCGAAAATCAGTGCTGGAGCTGACATAGGGCAATGCCTTGCGTGCCGTCAGATAGAGCTCCGTGTGCCACTTGTGGCATGCGTGCCATAGGTTTGTCATCACGGGTATAGGGTCTCCTGCTTGAATAAGGATTGGATTAAATGACTTCCAAGGTCCCTTCCAACTCTGTTATTCTTTGTTCTGTTCTGAGGCCTGCCTACCCTTGTTTTAAAATGAAACTGTGAAAACAGTTTCACATCAAAACACACACAATAATTTCTAATTTAAAGGATTTTAAGAATAAACATACATACATAAGGGCGGTGGGAAAATAATGGCATTTTTAGGATCATACCACAGATATATATATGATGTGATTTATAAGAATTAAAACTTCAAGAAACCTTAAGTTAACACACATTCCAGGTAGCATTATGTGATTATGGGCTTAATGGCAAAATGAAAGAGAGAAACATAGAGACAACACCTACCAAGTCTCAATTGTGCTTTGGGAAATTTTGCTGAAAAAAGATTTCACCATATCACTGCATACAGTTCGTATTGCCTGTTTCAGGATACCCTTTTCATAAATTCCTAATCAAAGAGATTGTGAAGTGTCCACAACGTTTTACCTCAGATCAGCTTGACTGAGACAATCTTGATGATCCTGATTTGAAATGTCCACTTTTCTATATTTAAAATGCAAGGCTGAATTCAGCTTTTGTCTGGCATTTTCAGGACAATTTATCTCTAGGAAAGATACACTTTTTTCCTGCTTTTTTAAAATGTAGCTTTCTGAAAAAATAAATTCTTGATTAAGTATTGCTTGGAATGTATTCGAGAAGCAACAAGAACAACAAATTATGCTGGGACTTGCCAGTTTTATCCCTTTGTAAACACATATTCTCAATTTGAATATTTTAATGACATGTTTTCTGTTTTGATCACAAAACTAGTTCTCTTGCAATATCTAAAATCCCATTGCTTTGAAATTTCCTTCTTGAATTAATAGACAAACAAAATTATTTCATCAACTACAGATTGTTCAGTGACCTAGAAAAACCATTTCAGAATCCTGTGGTTATTCTGGGTTGTTGATGAAGCTAAAGTAAATAAAAAAGTTGACAATGACCATAGACAGCAGTGAAAATATTGAAGATATTTCCGTCCTGTGCCACATTTTAAACAGAAATTGTGGTTTAATTTAAGTGTCTAAGGAAAGGCCTAAGTCCAATAGCCAACCTGTTAAGATTTCTCCTGCTTGTTCTCTAAAAGTCTTGCTGTTTCCATGGGACTTATGTAGAGTTTGGCACTGGGTCTCATTGATGTCCATATGACATTCCTGAAGATTTATCTTCCTCTGTTAAATGAACCATTAGATTGATCTTTTTTAGTATCATAGGTCTTCATTCAGTCAAATAAACCATATTTTGATTACCACCCTGGAAAGATATAAATGCTAAATACTGTTTAACTTTATTTTATGAGATGGAATAGTATATATTTTTTCCTTTCTACTGACCTTTTATTGCCTTGTGAATAAAAAAATAATTTACCAGGCAGAAATAACGGCTAAAGGAAGAGGCGATTTATGAGCATGTCAGCTCCACTAAAACCAAAGGATGTAACATAATGGCCGCAGAATAAAAATAGTGGGTTGTTTGTTTGGCTTTTGTTTTGTTTTTTTTAAATCAAAAGGAAGATCCTAGTTTGGGTCCAAAACATTAGAATACATGCTCATTTCATCATCTAGTGGGAAAACAAACATATGTTTAGTGTTCTGTATGCTCATATCTTTGTCTGCTAGCCTGGTGATGGGATCTGGAAACTTTTAACCAAACCTAGAAAGGTTTGTAAAATAAATTTTAAAAAAAGATCCAAGTGATTCTGAAGTAATTCATAAAAATTACCATGTAAAGTTCTACTTTTCTATTTGCTGAAGTATAATTTTTTTTTAAAGAATTCAGGAATTTACTCCATGTGCTGAAAGTTAGCATAAGGAAATCTATATGGTCATCTCCAGGCATTTTTAGGGATTAATGCTACCCAATAGTTTTTCCCCCCAGGATGGGATAACTCTTTCCTATGCTAAAGTATGCTCAAAGATATTACTTCAAGTGAGGAGCCAGACTGATTAAGACATTTTGGTAGTATATCTCCGTTCATATTTACAAGAAAATAGTTAATCTTGTATGAATTCTTTGCACAACCAAATACATAACTATACCCAGATGAGTACCAATGAAAGATTACATTGCACAGAGTCATCTCAAGATTGCTTCAAAAAGCCTGCAAGTTTTCAGCACCATGATTGGTTTGGTTCATTATCCTATTTCTAATCCTATGCTTATAGAAATTTGCAAGCAGAATAAAGCATTTCCTCCTACCATCTTGACACAAACTGCAATTTTGTAAATAAATATATTTGAATGGATTGATAAGGTTGCACATCTTTGTTTAAGTCAATATGCTGCAAACTGGTTCGACATCTATTACATTAATTCATATTGACGTGATAATAGATATTAGCAAGTGATATTTTCTTTTTATGACTCTTTAATCCCTTTTATTGGGGTGGAGTCGGGCAACTGAATGACGCTGAGCATTTATTGGCTGGATACCCTTCCTGATGCCTATGCAGAGTTCATAGCAGTTTTTTTCCTCTTTGAGCCCTGATAGAGAAATATCTGTCACTGCCTAAGTTTGAATTGTCAACCTTCCGAGTGGAAGGTGAGAGTTTTCACTTCTAGACCACCATGCCACTCAGTATTAGCAAATATTAATATATCTTAATGTATATTACTTAAAGCAAATCTTATGTTAGTTTCACTATTGGGCAGACTCTTTTGAGAAGAAGGGAAATATGTAATGGGGGAGAGAGAGAAAATAAGAGGAAAGAAAGGTAAGAAAGCATGAGTTGGGAATGTATGTTGGGCTTTGAACAGGAAAGAGTATCAATATCAAAGAATTTGAACAATGGACAGCACTGATTTTATTTGAATCTCTGGATTAACATTACTTAACTATAAGATATCACATTTAGAACTGTGACCCAGACATTTCTTTCAGATACAGCACAACTCAAGATTTTCATCTCAACAGGAGTTTCTCTTGAAGTGCACAATATTTATTTCATATATTTAAAATTCAGCATAAAATATTTATAAGTGTATGAATGCATAATATAATGTATAATTTAATTATATTCTATAATTTATAAGGAACTATTTATTAATTTATTTAAAGTGTACATTTTAAATACAATGCACAAATGCTCAGCCAATTTTAGATTTCACTGGGCATTCCAAGATGAAACATGAAAGAGGAGTTATGCAGAATATTGAAGCATGAAGCACAAATGTCACTAATGAATGCACAAAGATTCTCCTAATTGCTTCTTTCTCAGTCTTGAATCCAGGAACTCAGACTGGGAGGAAACCCCTGCACTGTGTGCAAGACCCTTTCACCAGCTTTCCTTCAGTTCTTTGGAAAATTTGGAATTCAAAACCACAAAGGGCAAATGTTCAACTATCTGAATTGTGGATATGTAATTAAGCACAAATTCCAGCCTGGCCTGCAGCCCTGGCAAAAGAACTTCAACCCAGTTGTTTTCTTCTATTGTTATAGTACAATGTTTAAAAAATGGTCCTACTTTGTGAAAAAAAATTGGCCCGTATCCACTTATTGCAAATGAGAGAAAATGTAAAATCTTTCAACAATTTCCTTAAGGGTCTGTCCTTGCTTCATGATGTGCAACATTTATTTATTTTATTTATTTATGTATTAAATTTCTATTCAGGATGAAAATCAGGGCTGATAGAACTCGTTCCTCTTCTTAAATTACTTACACTCCATCTATCTATGATAATAGACATCCTTAAAATTAACTTGTGAGTCTATTGTTCAAAAATGTTTTTCAAAATACCCCAAATTTAAGTATTTTACTCCATTACGTATCACAGTCAATTTTAAGTTGTTCTTTCCTTTCATTGTAATCTTTAATTTTCCCTTATACCCTCTAATATCCAATCTTGAGTATTCCATCCTATCATGTAATTGAAACTGATTTGAATGTGGATTTTAAAATGATAAGCTACAAGAATGTTATGGAAAAGATGATATAATGGATATGCAATTGAAACCAGTTAATGTTTTAATAATTAAATAGGACTTATAAATAACAAATCAGAGGAGCAATTTAAGATTATAATGGAGCCATTGACGATGCTTGAAGTGTGTTGGAGATACAAATGACTATCAGAAAGGTAGGTTCTGCCAGAATTCTTCACAGCAGGTAATACATATTAGAAGGTCAAAAGTCTTAATCAACTTTCCCAACCTTGGCTTTCATTGTGTTGCAGTGATCTGGAGGATATCTAGTTGGAGAATGTTATTCTCCAAGCTTGTAGGTTGGTTTCTGAATGTTTCGTTACCAGTGTCAGTGTTCTTCTGTTTATAAGGACTTAGTGTGGTCAGTAGGTCTTGTAACCCCAGGAGTGTATGGGGTGCTCAGGGAGGGGTAGCACCTCTGGTGTAGGGGCATGTCATGTCCTTTTATGGCAGCTCATGTTAGGGCAGCTTTTAGGGCAGCTCATTCACCTTTGGTCCCCACCTGTCACTCAGCTCTCACCTGTGGCTCCTAGCAGCTGTAGCATGCGCAACGGCCACACCCCGGGCAACAGCTTCAACAGGCTGGCCAAACCAGGTTGAGAGTAGCCATTGGGTCATCGACCTTCAGTGAGACAGGGACTTGTCTATCCCGAGCATGTGAAGACAGATTCCGGTGGACTGAGCAGATGAAATCTACTAGAATAGGACAATGGTCATGAAGGCAGTCTCTGCAAGCGATGTGGTATGCTAAGAGCACGGCAAGACATGAAAGACGCCCTGGTCAACCACTGCGCCCAGCCCATCTCCAACTGTCTCGACTCTTGTCCTGCTATTTGGAGCAAGATGGAATCTGGGAAGAGAGAGTGAGGCTGACTATGCGCACCTCTCCCTCACTTTAATCCAATTCACGTGCAAGTCTTGACATTTCCCCCCCCCCAAGTCCTGTAAAAAGTCCTGTGGTGATGGGAGAGCGATACACTGGATACACTGGGAGCTGTCGCTGCAGACCTGCACACAGGTGACTCAGGTCTATGATAGAAGTTAAGGTCCTCTTCGAATACGATGGACGAACATCAGGTCTTGTAATAGTGAGGTCATGTCAGGTGAGGATCCCATTGGGTCATCACAAGACCCATCACAAGACCCTGACCTGTTGGGACCCTTACCTGACATGACCTCACCATTACAAGACCTACTGACCACACGAAGTCCTTATAAACAGAAGAATGCTGACATCCCTTAAACTCCGCTGAAGATGTTACCTAGCCTGGCAACAAAATGTTCAGAAACCAACCCACAAGCTCGGAGAACGAACCTTCACCCACATCCTACACCCGAGCCACAGATATTTGCCACTATTACAAACAGTTTAAAACCTAACTTGGACCCCTTTGGAAATTCAGAAAGAAATCAAACAAGTTAATGGAGATATAGGATAGCAATAGAAATAGCACTTATATACCAGTCTATAGTGCTTTGCAGCCCTCTCTAAGCGATTTATAAAGTCAGTATATTTCCTCCAACAACCTGGGTCCTCATTTTACTGACCTCAAAGGATGGAAAGCTGAGTCAACCTTGAGCCAGCTAGGATCGCATTCCTGGCAATGGAATGCACAGTTAGCCTGCATTTCTGTATTCTAATCACCATGGCACCACGGCTCTTAAGGATAGCCATGAGTATTAGTCATAATGGCAGGCTTCAAGGTACAAGGGTGAATAGGACCACAGTATTGCAATCCTCACCTGCTAGTGTTTGCTGAGTGGCAGGCGTTTATAGAGTGTGCTTTAAAAAAAGATGACAGCCATGAAGATCTGATGGGAATCCCATCTGCGTTTTATGTGCATTAAAAACATATGGAACATCAGCTACTCTGTTGCTGTTGTCATTTTGACTTATTGAATCATATTCTATGGAGTAGATATACATTGGCTGTTATGGAAACTGTTGGACACAGTTGGGCTAAATTTGTCTTATTTGTAAAGAGCAAGGGAGATAACCTTGACAAAATGTTGCAAGAATAGATACCTATTAGTATAGTTCTAGTCTTCCCAATTTCCCTGTTCTCGTAGATTGATTGTTGATTTCTTGATCTAGCCTGCCTAGTTGGGCTGATATTATTTGAATACAATAAAAATCTTATGTAACTTTTAAAATATATTATGCCTTTTGAAATCTTTGGAATGAGAACCTTCCTGGTTCACCTCAGAAAGACGTATAAGCCATTGTATAAGTATGATAAATAAATAATTCAAAAAGTATTTCAGCCATGTAGAAAGTAAGATCTATTACTTTCCTGAACTGCACTCTTGAAAATTCAGATAGTTAATTTTTATTAGTTGTTAGGTAGAGCCAGCCTGGGGTTGTGGTTAGAAACGGACAGACCATGAATTCTAGTCCAGCTCTGGGTACAAAACCAGCTGGGTGACCTCGGGCCAGTCAGTCTCTCTCAGTCATAGGAAGCAGGGAATGGCAAACCAGTTCTGATATTTTAGCAAGAAAAGTTCATGGATTTATCCAGATACTCAACACTGACCCAGATGAACGAAGAAGAAGAAGAAGAAGAAGAAGAAGAAGAAGAAGAAGAAGAAGAAGAAGAAGAAGAAGAAGAAGAAGAAGAAGAAGAAGAAGAAAAAGAAGAAGAAGAAGAAGAAGAAGAAGAAGAAGAAGAAGAAGAAGAAGAAGAAGAAGAAGAAGAAGAAGAAAAGAAGAAGAAGAGGAGGAGGAGGAGGAGGAGGAGGAGGAGGAGGAGGAAGAAAAAGTAGAAGAAGAGGAAGAGGAAGAGGAAGAGGAAGAGGAAGAAGAAGAAGAAGAAGAAGAAGAAGAAGAAGAAGAAGAAGAAGAAGAAGAAGAAGAAGAAGAAGAAGAAGAAAAAGAAGAAAAAGAAAAAGAAGAAAAAGAAGAAAAAGAAGAGGAGGAGGAGGTGGTGGTGGTGGAGGAGGAGGAAGAAGAAGGAGGAGGAGGAGGAGGAGGAGGAGGTAACTAACATATGTTACTGAAAATTATATAATTTGGCAATTACCTTATTTTTTAGCTTTGTGCAATTATCAAAACTCCTTTTTCATTGATGTGCTTGAAATATTTGTTTCTTTTTTCATAGTCATGAGTATTGTAGCTTAAAAGAATTCTCCCTGATTCCAAAAGCTAATTCTAAAGCCGCTTAGGGATCTCTCTGGTCCTATCAGATGATGTGGTCATCAATCACTGAACCAAGTTGTTTACTACTATGACTGATCTCTAAAAGTAGGATCAATGTAACTCATTCTTCAAATCTGATATTTATATAACAGAAAATAGCAGAAAAGAACATTTTTAAAAGAAGGTCATACCATAGTTCAGTCTTCTGCAGGTAGCAACCTCAAGATACATAACACTACAATTCCCATAATTCCAAAGTAGTACATCCAATACTTTCCTATTCATGTGGTAAGCAGATCCATTACTGCAAAATTCTGGAAAAGTAAAATACATGTTTTATTGGCTCAGTTATATTTTAAAGCATGATAAAAATGCTTTGGCTGAAAAATCAACACAACAACAAGCTTTGAAAACACCCAAAATTTTAAAAAATATTTAAAATTGACAAGATTTATAATGGTTTGGCATTGCTCTCTCTGTCAATCTATCTTCAACATGATATCATTTGGTTATCTCACATGCAAGTGCTAACCCTGATCCCATTACCTGATGAAACATAACAAAGTGTTGTTAGCAGTGTTTCCCCTATAAATTACTGGCTCCACAAATTTCATTGTGAATAGAAATATGGATAAAGAGGTATTTAAAAATGTTTCAGTTTCTCTTGAGAATCACATGTTTAGTTATGTACATGCTTAGGTTAACTTTTATTTTCTTTGAACTTGCTTTGTTTTTCATAACTGATCTACTGTATTTCTAAATATATTATATATATATTAAGAAAACACTTTCTGCCCTGCAGAAAAGCATGGTATTATTCCTAAGGCAACAGGGATTGTATCTACATCGTGTGCACAATTATTAGGCAAGTGAGTTTTTTTTAAATTTATTTTTAATTAAAAAGTTTTTTATTTATGATACAGTTAAAAACAAAACATACGAACAAGACAAAACAAAGACCAAAATACATAAATTTGAGTACCTGACAGATTATCCAGTTTACTTATTTACATTTGGTCATTTCTTTTTATAACGTTTTTCTTATCATATAGAATCAAGTTTTAGTACAATTTCTAAATCTTTCCAACTTTTCAACTATTACATAATCTTGGCTTTCCTTTTTTCCCACCATTCATATAGTTTGTCCCAGGTTTCATAGTATTCTGTATCCGATTTTTCCTTCAACTCTAATGTTAATCTATCCATCTCTGCACACGTTAGTATTTTATCTAAGACTTCTTCCTCTGTAGGTATGTCTTTATTTTTCCATTTTTGAGGCAAGTGACCATATCATCCTTTGCATGCATATTTTCCACCTCAAAGCTGTATAAACTTAAATGCTTAGTGGATGTAAGCAGATCAGGTGATGTATATTTGTGTAATGAGGGAGGGTGTGGCCTAAGGAGATCAACACCCTATATTAAGCTGTGCATAATTATTAGGCAGCTTCTTTTCCTCAGGCAAAATGGGATAAAAAAGAAATTTAACTGACTCTGAAAAGTCAACAATTGTAAAAAGTCTTTAAGAAGGATGCAGCACTCTTGAAATTGCTAAGATATTGGAGTGTGATCACAGAACCATCAAATGTTTTGTTGCAAATAGTCAACAGGGTCGCAAGAAACATGTTGAGAGAAAAAAGATGCACTTTAACTGCCAAAGATTTGAGAAGACTCAAACATGAAGCTACCAGGAACCCATTATCCTCCAGTGCTGTCATATTTCAGAACTTCAACCTACCTGGAGTGCCCAGAAGTACAAGGTGTTCAGTGCTCAGAGACATGGCCAAGGTAAGGAAGGCTGAAATCCGACCATCACTGAATAAGACACATAAGTTGAAACGGGAAGACTGGGCCAAGAAATATCTGAAGACAGATTTTTCAAAGGTTTTATGGACTGATGAGATGAGAGTGACTCTTGATGGACCAGTTGGATGGGCCCATGGCTGGATCAGTAACAGGCATAGAGCTCCACTTCAACTCAGGTGCCAGCAAGGTGGAGGTGGGGTACTTGTATGGGCTGGTATTATGAAAGATGAGCTTGTTGGACCTTTTCAGGTGAAGATGGAACCAAAATCAACCCCCAAACCTACTGCCAGAAGACACTTTCTTCAAGCAGTGGTACAGGAAAAAATCTGCATCTTTCAAGAAGATGCTGGTTTTTATGCAGGACAATGTTCCATCGCAGGCATCGTACTCAATTGTGTATCTAGCCAGTAAAGGCCTTAAAGATGAAAGAATAATGACATGCCCCCCTTCTTCACCTGACCTAAACCCTATTGAGAACTTGTGGGCTGTTCTTAAATGGGAGATTTATGGTAAAGGAAAACAGTACACCTCTCTGAACAGTGTCTGGGAGTCTGTGGTTGCTGCTGCATCAAAAAATTGATCATCAACAGATCAAGAAACTGACAGACTCAATGAATGGAAGGCTTATGACTGTTATTGAAAAGAAGGGTGGATATATTGGCCACTGATTTTTTTTGAACTGTCACAAATGTTTATTTGTACATTTTGAGTTATTTGTTTATTATTCTCACTTTAACAGATACAAATAAATGAGTGAGATGGGCAAATTTTCATTTTTCATTTAGTTGCATAATAATTCTACACACTAATGGTTGCCCAATAATTCTGCACACATAGATATTCTTCTAAGAAAGCCATAATCTCACTTTTACTTTCTTAAATATTCAGGTTTGAGGTTGATTAACATTTTGGATTGACGCAGAGAACTGTAGTTGTTCAATAATAAAATTAATCCTCCCAAATACAGCTTGCCTAATAATTGTGCACACACTGTATTCTAATTCTTTTCTAATGATTCCTATAAAGCAGTCTTCTTCAAACCTGGCAACTTTAAGTTATGTGTGGACTTCAACTCCCAGGATTTCCTACCCAGCATATTAAGTTGCCAAGTTTAGAAAAACAATATGCAAGAATTTTCCGGGTCTCAGATAGCTTTTAAATAATTGGCTCAGGTTGTCCAAATATTAACACAAGGGTTGGGGCAAAAACAAAGAAGTGGCAGAATCTAGACACAAACTATTAAAAAAAAGTTATAAACTACAGAGCAGGCTCAATGGCTTCTGAATTTCTGCAGGGTCAAATCTACAATCCAGATAGGAAAGACCAGTTGTATGAAATTATTCCTCCAGTTAATGCCAGTCACATGATTTTTTTGTTTGCGTATTTTTATAACTTTTATAAAGTGTCAATCTGGGATTATTTATTTCATGTGTTCCTTGATTTTTCTCAGAGAAGGTAGAATAGTATACCATACATTACATTGAATAGAGAAAAAATGATGGGTCATGTGATGGAGAGACAACCATTGGAACTTTGAATCCAGATTTTAAGTACTTCCAAGATAGATCTACCAGAACTCCAACTAATCATTAAGTGACCAGTCCAGGGGTGGGTTCCTCCCAGTTCGGACCAGATTGCCTGAACCGTTAGTGACCCGCTGGTGATGTAATTTTGGCGTCATGGATCCGGTTCTGTCTGTGCCGGTCCGTGCTCACCGCCATCTTTTTTTCTGAAATTTCAGCTGATTTTCCTGTGTTTGGGTGGCTTCACAGCGTTCTGTGCTTTGAAAAAAGCCCGCCCGCCCGCCCCCAGGTTAATACTGACCTTTATTTCTTCACTCAAAGCACAGCTGATGAGCTCCTCGGCTGTGTTTCGGGCTGAATCCACCTTCTGAGCATGTGCGGAAGTGAAATCGTGCGAGGGGATGTGCGCGAAACATCCCGACGCGAACCGGTGGTGAAGGTAAGTGAAACCCACCCCTGGACCAGTCATACGTCAAGGACTATCTTTATCAGGAAATTCCACAGCTGCAGAATAGATTGGGAAATCACCAAATACCCAAGATGTTGCACCATTTCCATCATGCGACTAAGTAATAATAAGCACATATACATCTAATCCACCAGAAGCATAACATTACCCAGTGGAGACATTCCCTTTACCTTTAATTTGGAATGAGAAATGTACTGTATTTTCAATTATATACTTTTTGACAATGCATAGGTGAATTGAACATGCCAGCAGTTTCTAATAATTGCCCAAATTCTAGTTCATCTAGCACTTATATTTCTGCTTACTATATCCTGATTTTACTATTTACTATTTACTAGTGAAAGAAGCACTCATCATACAGGCTCATAAATGTCTTCACAGTGAACACATCAATAAACTTTCTTCTTTTAAAGGAAGACTATGATACTCAAAAAAGTTGAATTCTATATCAGAATGGTAGGTTTTTCTGATCACATTCAGATATTGTGATTATTAACCAATTTGAATTTAGTGAGTATTTGTTGTGTCTGAGCCAGGAACTTTTACTTTTTTATTTTGCCAAACTCTCTGTGAGGATGCAAGCGACACTAGAAAATCTTGCACCTACTTGCTATTCTGCTAATTTCATCCTATAATGATGATACGCTTTTCTTTTTATGGGGCTAATGTATTATATTTTATTAACTTATGCTTTCGTTTCCCTTTGATATTTTTCCTGATGCCTGACAGTATTACAGGTTTACTGTTCGAATGCTCATCTGCTATATATTTCATATTTCATACTCCAAAAGGAATCATTTATGGTAATACTCTAAAGGCCACTGCTCCTCTTTGTCAAGAGAAAGGAAGGGGAAAGGATTTCATTTGAAACTTTCCAAGATAAATATATGCTGAAGAATAAATAATATCTTTTAGATCATTTCTTTTTACCTACAAGACATTATTTATTGCATGTTGAATTAAGATAGTACAATCAATGAAGTTATCATGGAACCATGGTTGGAAGGCCATCACTCCCTGCACAGGGCAAGATTTATTTATTGATTTAATGTATGGTCTAGAACAGTGGTCCCCAACCCCCGGTCCGCGGCCCGGTACCGGTCCGCAGAACAAATGGTACCGGGCCGCCCTGCTACTGCGTCTTCTGTGCAGCGGCGGCGGCGGGTCCTGCGACTTTTGCGAGTCCTGCGAGTCCCGATAATAAGCGCAGGGACGGGACTCCTGCGTCTGCCAACGTGCCCCGGCCCAGCTGATCAGCGTGGGGGCGGGGCTTCTGTGCGCGGAATAATCAACGCGACGCCGCAAACCCCCTCCAGTGGGCCGCAGAAAAATTATCAAACGTTGACCGGTCCACGGCAATAAAAAGGTTGGGGACCACTGGTCTAGAATACATGGATACCAGTAATAAAAATATATAGAAGGAACACATAATACTATGGTATAATGTATGTATGATGGAAATATATAGTCAATTTTGAAAGGTTTGAGCATTTCAAGAAATTACATGCAAGTTATAAGTTACATTTTAATCTATACATTTAAAGGGCAAGAATCCCAGTTAAAGACACTATCTGCTTGAACTTTGGGTTTAGACATAGCTAGCAAAAAGGAGCCTTCCACCTCAATAATTGTTTTTGCTGTCATACATTCTAATTAGTAAGGAAGTTTTTCTAAAACACATTTAACTGGAGTTTGTCTTTCTGTTCCATTCTCTGGAAAAGCATAAAACAAAGCTTGGGGTTTTTTTTTCAGTCTTACATCCCTTCAGGTATTTGACAATCCTTAAAAATTCTCAGGGCTAAAAATACTCTCATGCTCTTCTTCTGGGATTTAGTTTCCTATCTCTTGATCAAGTTTGTTGCCTGCTTTGAATGTGTTCCAACCCTTTTAAAGTATGTTGCTTCAGACAGAATACAGTATTATGAGTATTGGCCTAACCAATATGGGAGATTATAAATATCTGTATCTAAATACCGTATATGATAATGGAAGTTGAAACATACACATTTATGGGGAAATAATAGTACACTTAGTACTCCTTCCTGAATATCAATTTAAGGAAACATTGTAATATATGAACCATGTTGGTGCAATGGTTATGCCAGGAGTTCAGTCATGACTGGCTTAAGGTTGACTCAGCCTTCCAACCCTACAAGGTTGGTAAAATGTGGACCCAGATTGTTGGGAGTAATGGTGGCTCTGCAAGCCGCTTACAGAGGGCTGTAATACACTATGAAGCTGTATATAAGCCTAAGTGCTATTATAATTGCTAGATAATAGATGGGATGTGACGCTAGCTCTCTTCCTCCTGGTGCAGTCTGGATAATGCAAAAGTGTGAACTAAATGAACTAGTCGCTGCTGGCAGCTGGATTACAGAGTAGATTTTCATGACTTTTAAAATACATTGCAACAAAGTCCATGTATGATATGCCATATGCTAAATAAATACATAAATATAATAGATATTGTAAATAGGAGATGATGCGATAAATATAAATGAAAAAGAAGATCTATCACTCCAAAGGTAGATATCTGAAATCTTGTACTAGTATTATATATTTATTGACTTTATAATACACAAGATCAGCTCCTATTACCTGTATCCAGAAAGATAATGCATTACCATACAAGACATAATAGTAATAGTACTCTGAAGGAGATGGACGGTTAAGAAGTATGAAATATAAATAAACAAATGGATAGATAAATGAATAAATAATCAGCTGTATTTTAAGAAACTATTCCATACTTGATGTCAGTTTCTTCTTTTAAAAAACAAAACTAATATTTCTCTATAAAAAATTTCAGGCAAGCAAAATTCTCATGTGGTAATGCTGTTTCTATTCCTCTTAAGAAACAATAATTGAAAGTAATTAGGTGATAAAGGCATTGAGTGCCTTTTTTTATTACAGCAAATGGTGATAAATAGAACTCACTGAAGTTGCTTACATTAACAAGTAATGTGAAAAAGTCAGTTTAATCTTTATTTATTTATTTGTGTCTCCCTGTCTTTGTTGCAGGGTTAGAGAATAGCCTATTCTAGATATTCCATTATTAAAGTGATAATTTAGGACACAGGATCCTAAGAGCCAAGGTGGCACAGCGGTTAGAGTGGGGTACTGCAGGCCACTTTAGCTGACTGTGATCCACAGGTCAGCGGTTCAAATCTCACCGGCTCAAGGTTGACTCAGCCTTCCATCCTTCCGAGGTAGGTAAAATGAGGACCCAGATTGTTGGGGGCAATGTAAATATACATTGCTTACTGGTGTAAACCGCTTAGAGAGTGCTTGCACTGTGAGGCAGTATATAAATGTCATAAATAAATAAATAAACAAATAAACAAATAAACAAACAAATAAATAAATAAAAGCAAAATGGATCTTGGACTAGGATCAAAAATTACCAGGTTCAAACCTATATTCAACCATGAAAGATCACCAGGTGACTTTAGATAAAGCTATCTCTCATCATGACCTCACAGAATTATTTTGAGAATAAACGTGATTTTAATGGCATCTTGAACTTCTTGAAGATTGCTGGGATATAAACTATGGTCAATTAATAAATCTATTAGGTGCCAACTTATGACAATTTTTTCTAAACATTTGTGAGTGATATACAATTTTGATTTTATTTCAAGTAATATTCAATATTACAGTTTGATGTGATATTCTATAGGTGTGGTTTTTATTCTATTTGTTTGTTTTACTACAGGTACAGTTACTATAGCACTGACAGGCTAGTTAAGACTATTCATGCCAGTTTAGTAGTACATAAATTTCAGGGTTGTATAATTTACCACCAATTCAAAAATAAGTAGATATAGAAATTTAATTCAGTAGTGAAAATAGCCCACTGTAACATGCTTACTATCTTATTTTAGTTTGATGATAGATATTATTTTTCTACTTTAGCTCCTTGACCCAAGGACTTTAACAACATCATCAACAGTTCAAAATCAGTAAATACAATATGCAATCAGAAGTCTTACTCCCAATCTATACAAGGTTCAAAACAGACAAGGTACCGTATTTTTCAGAGTATAAGACGCACCTTTTTACCCCCAAAAAGAGAGTGAAAACTTGGGTGCGTTTTATACACTGAATGCAGCTCCACCCAACCACCCACAACCACACACCCACCGACCCCCACCCTTTGGCCTCTGTCTTCCAGCAATTTACCTGTTTGCAGCAAACAGGGAAGAGCCTGTAAAGCCAAGCAAGTCACTAGCAGCTTCCCGACATACAGCTGATTAGGTTTGCCACCTGGGAAAATGAAAGTAAAACTAACTGCAAAGAGGCAAATAGCTGGGAGAGACACGCAGATTTTTATTTTTTGCTGAACTGGATGGAAGGGGTAAGTGAATAACTAGAAATGTCTGTAGAATGTTCAAATTATTAGACTTATTTTTAAAGACTGTTTTATTATTGTTCTAGAGCCAGGGGTCTCCAACCTTGGCAACTTTAAGACTTGTGGACTTTGTTAGCTTTGCTGGCTGTGGAATTCTGGGAGTTGAAGTCCACAAGTCTTAAAGTTGCCAAGGTTGGAGATCCCTGTAAATCTAGACAATTTAACAAAATAAAGAAGCTTTTTAAAATAAATGCTTGCTCTGAAGAGGCCCAGTGCTATTGTATCTTCTTTTAAATAACAGAGAATAATGTATACTTCCAGAAATTTTAATTAATTTTAACAGATCTGTACAAGTATAGTATGAAATGTAACAGTGTCCTGTTTAGTATTAGAGTTTAATTACCTTGGAGTAGATCTATTTAAATAATTGGGAAGAGTTAGTGTGACTACATTTAAGAAAACCTTCTGGCATAATGTACATTTCTCCAGTTCTTTGCTATTTCTATGGGTCAGGCACACATACACAGAAATACACAGCAAACAGTGTATATCATCTGTGCTGTTTGCTGTTTGGCAAATTGCTTGGAGGCAGAGCCTTTTTCCCTTGTTTTCCTCCCTCAAAACTAAGGTGTGTCTTATACTTCGGTGCGTCTTATACTCCGAAAAACACGGTATCTTTCAGACAGCAAAGTGCTCAATAAGATGGAAGAATAAAAATAGAGGAAACAAAATATGACAATATGTAATCCACATATTTACAACTCTATTTCTTCTTCATGCAAAATTTGGAAGGTAGAGTGTTATCCAAACACTCAGTCAGCTGCCTGTAGAAATCATAGATGCATTTGGTTTTTTAATATCTGAAATGCATTTTCTCCATTTTCATTAAAGTGGGCTCAAACTATTACATGTGACTCTGCTGTATGACTTGCAGCAAAACCAAAAGGTTTTAGAAACCTTTTTTTTTAAATTCAAAGAAAAGCACAGCAAAAGTTTGCATTCAATTAGCTGAAGACTATTTGCTTCTCAAAGCTAAACTGTTCTGTTTTGCTGAGCTGGGTCATCGGTGGAGGATTGCAACATCCATCTTGCAGCTCCTTGAGTCAGGGCCTTTAATTAATGACCTGGGAATCTGCTTTATATTTTAAAAAGATAAAATCTAATTGTGGTTCAAATTAGACTGCCTAATGAACATGACGACAAAGCAATCAATCAAAAGATATAGGTAAAGAATAGTGACTATATTAAATAAAACTCTTGTTCATTTTGCATAAGTATCTAAACAAATTGTCACTTGCTATATTGATGCATTTTTTACTGGGATTTCAGTCAGTTCAATTAGTGTATCTCTCAAGCATTGAACAAGCCTTGTGTGCAAGTCTATAAATGCAGAACACAAAGAAAATACAAAAAGCATAACTCAGGAAAGTAAACATAGTGGCATTAATGGAAATGTGTTTGTATTCTAAAATTGACCTTACTGAAATCAGTGGGATGTGCAACACAATTCTGTGCATTATACCAAAGTAATTCCTGTTCATTTAGGCCTATTTACAATAGATGGTATAAAATATCCTTAAAATACTTACCTTTTCTTGCAGGGTAGTATAACAGCTAAACCCGTTTTCTTTTCCTTGGTATTTTTTTAAAAAATCTAGCTGGGATTTAAGTGACATTTACTCCATCATCCTTAGGTGATTTTACATTACAAGGTTTCATGGCATGAAAGGTTCAAGAAAAATCTTCTGGAGTTCTTTTTATGTTTAAGAGAGAGTGGCAATCTTTGCTCTGTGAATTTTTCACCCTTCCCTGAAAGTAAAATGCAATGAGTGATATTATGTAAAATATCAATTTCACATGCAAAGCTTTTACACATATTTTAATCATAGCCCTGAAGGAGGATGAAAAATGAATTCATTTAAATAATGTATGCATTATTTAAAGTACTATACAAATAAAAACATAAATAAAAATATGGGAGGAAAAAATGCACTAACATAAGGAACACTTTTTTAAAAATACAAAACTTGGGAGCCAGGTGAAATCGAAAGTAAATTTCCAGTAAAGAATATTGAACATTTTTCCTGTGCTTGAAGGATAATGATGATGGCACTATCCATGCATGTCTGAGAGGAGCTTGGGCGCAACCAATGAAAAAGCCATTTTTATGAAAACTGTCCAATTAATCTCAGCAGTCAGATAAACAGAGAAAAGGATTCTTTTAAACAAGTAGACCAGTTTTATATATTCCTTTAAATTTTCCAAGTAGTTATAGGCAAAGATTAAGAGGTTATACATATACAGTACGTCATAATCTTTGAGTGGTTATACACAATCCACTTGCCACATTAATATTCCATGAAGGTTCTTATTCTACATAGACTTTATGGAAAAATCATAAAGTTTTTTAAGTCCAAAGACTAGAGAGTCTAAAGTTGTGCAGGGAGGCAACAATCCATACCTTACTTGGATTCTTAAAATGTATGGCTATTTGTACAATTCCGTTTGGGCAGTACATAAAAAATAAATTGGAAGAAGTCCTTCCGAGCAACAACACATCATTAAAATTTTCACTTGGTGTGGGGGGGGGTTTCAAAAAAAGGATGCAATTGCTTTAATGAGTCTATTCATTAAAGTAGTCATATATTTAATGCATATCACTAAAGAAACCCCAAACATATTTGGGGAAAAAATACATTGCTACTTTAAAGAAGTATGCGGATATGTTCCAGACCACCTCCTCAAATAATTTTCAAAGGATGCAGAGCCTTGCTATTTATGACTGATTTTTTAAAATACTGGTACTGAAAGAATAGTTATTTTGTTTTTATTCTTTCGAGGCAAATGGCAACTTTGGTGGGATGGGACAGTGCTTTTGAAGGAGATCAGAAAGAGGAAAACTGCCAAGGCTATTGCCCAATACTATTTGCCAGTTCGATTTTGAACTTTATATAGACATATAATGATGGTCCATCACTCAGTTTCAATTATTTACTTCTAGAATTGTTTAGTTTATTGACAATCTTTCAAAAATATCCTAAAGGGAAAGGAAGTCCTGCTATGTATTTGTTTATTTATTTTGGTCCATCTAGAGATAACATTATAATGTTTCTATAAAGGGGTGGATATTATAAAATCATAAGCGAAATTGTGCCCAAAGACCAACATTCTGGCTTTAAGAGAAAATATTATACAATGACTGCAACATCCAAAATGTCCACTGTTGAGCACAGCTATAAATAATCATAGAACGGAATAGGTCATTATTGATTCTCTTTGGGAAGGAAGCAATTACTATTTCCCAAACATGACCCTATTTTCCTTTAATAAGCACAGAAGAAGGGAACATCCAAGATATTAGAAGGGTAGCAGTGATAAGGAATAGCAGATAGGGGAAGTAGTTATTATATGTTTTCGTAATAATTATTTGTAAAATAGGAGCTGTAGGAATACAAGCTTTGAATCAGCAGCAAGAAGTGTGAGTCAGGTAACAGTCAGCATACAGAACACTGATTAATTAGTTTATAGAAAGATTCATAGCTGTTGCATTCAGGTGCTTTTCAAAAATTGCAAGAAATGACAGCTATCCATGTATATCCATTGTCCTAAGGACTATGACAACTGTCCCTCCTTGGTCTTCGAGGGAGCGAAACTGACTCCCTCGGATCAGGTCCCCAACTTGGGGGTCCTCCTAGATCCACAGCTAAAATTGAATCATCATCTTTCTGCTGTGGCTAGGGGGGCCTTTGCACAGGTTCGCCTGGTGTACCAGTTGCGGCCATACTTGGAGAAGGAGGCTCTACTCACGGTCACTCATGCCCTTGTCACCTCCCACGTGGACTACTGCAATGTGCTCTACATGGGCCTACCCTTGAAGATTATCCGGAGACTTCAGTTGGTGCAAAATGCGGCTGCGCGTGCTGTGGTGGGTGTGCCAAAGTACACCCATGTGACATCTATACTCCGCCAGCTGCATTGGTTGCCCATCGGTCTCCGGGTCCAATTCAAGGTGTTGATCACCATCTTTAAAGCCCTTCATGGCTTAGGACCAGGCTATCTCCGGGACCGCATTCTGCCTCATACTTCCCTTCGACCGGTTAGGGCCCACAGAATTGGCCTCCTCCAGGTCCCGTCGGCCAAGCAATGCCGGCTGGCAGGCCCTAGGGGGAGAGCCTTCTCTGTGGCTGGCCCCGTGCTCTGGAACCAACTTCCCCCAGAGACCCGAACTATCCCCACTCTGCTGGCCTTCTGAAAAGCTGTTAAGACATGGCTTTTCCTGCAGGCTGGGGGTAGAGCTTAATCCACTCGAGCTCACCCCCAAGTATGTATGGTTGTTGAATGGCTGTTCGATGTTCTTTTATACTGTGTTTTTTAAAATTTTTATATTTGTTTTTAATTAATATTTAATATTTGGTCATTCTTGTATTTTTCTCTGTTGTACGCCGCCCTGAGTCCTTCGGGAGTTGGGCGGCATATAAGAATACCAAAATAAATAAATAAATAAATATATATATATCCACTTTCCTGAAAAAAGAAAGAAAAAGTAATGAAACATATCTTTAAAAAACTGCTTTGAACCCTTTATGATTCTGAATGTGTTTTATTAGCAAGCATTGCATTCAGTCTTTACATGCCAGGTTGGATAGTTCAAGGTCTTTTGTATGTTTGGTTATTTGAGAAGTCCTTACCACAAAAATTCCTCGAACTGATGCCCTCATATTGGTTGCATGTTTGAGACAGGGGTGGGTTCCAACTTACCTTGCTGCCGGTTTACTCCCTCCCGCGCCGTGTGGGTGCGCCTCATAGGTGCGCGAGCGCTTTGCAGTAACAAAAAAGCTGGGGGGGGGAGCCAAAAAAAAGATGGTGACTGCATGCACAGTGCCTGAATTCAGCTTCTGCGCATGCTCAGAAGGAAATAAAAAATACAAAAAAAATTCAAAAAAAAAAGATGGTGGCGCCCATGGACCGGCACCGACCGATCCGGTTTCGTGATGTCACCAGCGGGTCACTACTGGTTCGGGCGAACCGGTTCGAACCGGGAGGAACCCACCCCTGGTTTGAGAAAATGCCATTGCAATATATACCATCCAAAAAGAAAAAAGAAAATGACTTTACAACAAAATTATTTGTGACATTATGTACCTTCCACACACATACCTAGTAATTTGCCTAAATCTGGAGACAAAGACCATTTGTGAGATCCAT
Organism: Diadophis punctatus similis; assembly: GCA_023053685.1. NCBI lineage: Eukaryota > Metazoa > Chordata > Lepidosauria > Squamata > Dipsadidae > Diadophis > Diadophis punctatus. The sequence continues at coordinate 28,339,024 of JALIGW010000007.1, read as the reverse complement.
ATGTGATGTCCCCGGCACATTAGCATTCTTACCTATCATCTCCAATATAGATGTTGGAATTGAATTTGATTAAAATACTTCCCTGCTTCCAAGATTTCATTAATGCTTGAAAGATAACTTCCATTAGCATCAGCTTGGAACTTTCTATCTAGGCTTTAGCAGACATGTTTATGGAATTAAACATCTCTCTACATGCACTGCAATCCTAATAAACTCTTGGTAACAACTCTTCTTGATGCTTTAAAGCAGTGGTCCCCAACCTTTTTATTGCTGTGGACCGGTCAACGTTTGATAATTTTTCCGCGGCCCACTGGGGGGGGGGTTTACGGCGTCGCGTTGATTATTAAATCAAAACAATCTCAAATATAAACAATTTTAATTTACAGTGTAAAGCACACAATCACCAACTGGTTTGGGTCTCATTGCTGAGAAGTCACAGATGATTACATGCCAGTCGCCAGAAAACTCTAATTATGCCTTTACAGAGAACATATTCGTAATTGCTGCTTTACATGAACAGGTTGCCATCCCAGATGAGAGACCATTCATGTAAAAATGTACTGAATTAATTAACCTCTAATTTTTTCTACTCATTTTTCAGCCCTAAGGTTTTGGGGGAATTATTTGTAGGTGAAAAACTTTCCAAGTAAAGATGTGGTATTGGGCGGGATAAGCAGAAGCCCTTCCTCGGTGAGGATGCAATGCTTCTTTTTCCAGAGCTGCAGCAAGCCGTCGCTGCATTTCTCCAGCACGCCCTCCTTCACCGGCTTGCCGCCGCTCTCCAGCATCCTCCCGCCGCCACCGCCAAAAACTTCCGAAAGGAGTGAAAAGGCGCGCGCGAGGGAAGCGGCGCACGGACGAGCGGGATTTCCCGGGACGCGCCGGAAAGGCTTCGCCTTCTGCCGAACGACGGCCAGGTTTAGCCGCGCGGCTTCTGGTCCCGCCGGTCTTTCCTCAGAACCGCTGGAGGAAGCGCCCTCCATCCCCCTCTCGTTGTTTTTGAAAGCGGCTTTTTCATTTCAGCGACACCAGGTTTTTGGGGAGGGGCGAAGAAAAGGCAGGGCGGCGCCTGCCGAAGAGGCTGGCCGAGGAAAGCCCGGCCGTTTCATCCTCGCCTGCCCGTCTTTAGGGACGGAGGCGGAGGCTCAAGTCGCAGGACCAGTAGCAGGGCGGCCCGGTACCATTTGTTCTGCGGACCGGTACCGGGCCGCTGACCGGGGGTTGGGGACCACTGCTTTAAAGCACAGGTGTGCGATTACAAATTGTAACACTAAACTTGAAGCTTTTAAAATCATGGTTTATTGAACACACAATGTTGAATAAGTTGAGAAATAACCACAAGCTGTAATGACTGAGTTTACACTTCATAAACCAAAAATAATCTACATGATGTTTAGTTTAGCTCTGAGAAATTATGCTGATAGTAATAGGATTGTGCAGTGATCCTGATTAGAGGGGAGAAGGCGCTCCAGGGCATGCATGGGCATGCATAGGGTGCCTATCAGCATTAACTTACATCAAATGCCTCTTTTGCTTGGATCATGCACGAGTCCAAAAAAAGACACAGCTACAGAGTGAATGCCCCAGTAATGCTATGGATCCATGAATCTCTTTCATCCCAGATTACCGCAGACTTCTAATAGAGACATTTGGCCATGGCTCCGTGCATTTGTTTCCAGCTTGCTTAGATGTTTTGATTCAGTATTCCATCCTCTACATACAGAATATGTTTGTGAATTTGAAAACTATTATATATGCTTTTTTATTTTAGCTATTAAAATATGTTTTGTCTTGCTCCTATTTGAATGTTCTATAGTGACATGATTCACAACTGTTTTCTGGTTCTCATTCGTTTCATGCTAATAAGCGTTGATACTGTAATAAACAAAATGCAGTATGGCTTTGGAACAAATAATCAACGTCAAAAAAAATCACTTTGCTGACAAGAAAAGAGATATGGGCAATATTAGTATTTCAAATCCTTCAGGCAAGAATGTGAAGATTAGGATCTAAAAGAGATTTGATCGCCATCATCTCCACAACAGGATTTTGACAGCTGGAATAAATAACTTCTTGAGAGCAACTTGTTAAACTGGGTTAAAAAAGGGATGTGTAATGATACTGCCCTCTCCAGTTCCTTCTCCCAATCATATTATAGTTTATTACTCAGTTGAACTGTATAGCTGTGATTCAGTTTGCAGTTAACTAAAGGCGGGAGTCACACAACATAAAAAGTTCATATCTCCAAGCAGGTTTTTGGCAGAAACTGCAGATGCAAAAGAGAAAAAAAATGGTATCAAGCCAATATAAGAAGGGAAGCTGCTTTATACCATTATCCAGTATTGTTCCCTCCACTCAAGTAGTGCTGATTTCCCATGGTCTTCCATCTAATCTGGTCCTTTAAGTGAAGAGCTTGCAGGAATTAAATTTGGGAAAGAAGGAGAATGTTTTTAATATCACCTATATAAATGTAAGAACCTTGCAGTATCATATGCTGGCTTTCAATGTATTTGAGGTTTAACAATGTCCTTTTTTCAGATAGACTCAAAAAAAAACATTAGCATGAAATCCAGGGGAGCTATTACTAATCAGCGCTGATGATACTGTTAGATTTTGCAGTTGTGGGTGGAAAAATAGGAGGAATACCTAGATGGCAGCAAAAATAAGGATTTTGTTTGTTTTTGCTTTCTTTGATGCCATCTAGTGGCAGCTTGAATTTTTGCTGCCCAGAATCTAATAGGCTGGGAACCATAATAAGAGAAACAAATATTTCAGTGTGGTGTTAGACAGGTTCTTCTGTCTTGGGACAAATATGAACTTTTGATAAGTTGGCATCATGTTTGCCAATTGAAGAAAGAGGATACAATGTAGGAACATTTTTGAAAGAGAAATTAGAGGATCACTTCAGTGAACGTATTCCCAGCTGGAGCCATACACTGCTGTAATTATGGAGGAGATAGTAAGAATACCAAGAGACCATGGTGAGAAAATATATTAAAATTAGACCATTCACAATTGCTGGCTTTTTAGCAGCCTAGCTTGGTGTGCTTGATTGGGATTTCTAAACAGCATGAGTTGAATTCAGTCATTTTTTTAAAAAAAATTTTTTTTGAAATGCTGCTCATGCTTCATTTGGGTGTTTTGTGTGTGTGTGTGTGTGTGTGTGTTAATGTATTCTTCCTCCCAATAACTGTTGACAGATCTAGCCCTGTAACCATCTGGCTCATGAAGTAATGAGATAAAATGAAATGAAACTTGGGGGGGGGGGAATTAATGTTTTTCCCTAATCTATTAATAACTGAAAAGTGTTGATTTTGGTGACAGCCTGATACTTGATTGTAAAGCACATTGGTTAATTAGAAGAATCATAATGAAGGTTATATGAAAATGTGTATGTCCCTCCAGAAATAAAATAAGCAGTTCTCACAGGCAGAAAAAAAGATCACCAGGAATTTAAATATGAATAGAAATACTTAAGATAATATGCTGTTCACCCCTTTGTTGTTAATTTGCTCAGAAAAGAAGTTGTATTGTTATAAGTTGCTTAAATTATCTTATGAATCAAGAATTTATGAGTGTATTTCTTTCTTTCCTTCACATTTCCCCTCAACTTTCTCTGTCTCTACAATCTTGACAGCTTACTCATGTCTGAGGTGTTGCTTGGTGATAAAGTCAAATTGGAGTCCTGACCTAAAATGGATCCTAATACTTTTCTTTTGGCTGTGATCATTCTGGGGGTGGGGGAATTCAATGCCTAGCCTACACAGATCTATTACTAGCAAGATGTTGCTCATTTTAAGTACGTCAGACACAAAGCATGGCTCTATAAGAAGATACAAGCATTTGCTTTATGTAGTAGAAATCTTTTCCCATATTTCGGGGGCTGGTTTCACACGATGCCCTAAATCATTGCGTGCTTTATGGCAACCAATCTGTGGCTTGTTGCGTAGCATTTTCTGGCTTCATTAACAAACGATAGGTAAGAAAATCACAGCTTAGTATCATAGATGATTTGGGATTCTGAATCATCTTGATGAGGCCAAGAATTAGACAGTAAATGTTTGTTTTAGAAGCATCTGCAAGGACACACAATTTAGGTAAGGCAGGTGTGGCAGATTTCATACAGGATCCAGTAATAAATCCTTCTCCAGAAACTCAACTCTGAATCTGTAGTTAATATGAGAAGTTTCAAGGACACAGTATGGCTATATAAATTACTCAGCTTTTACCTGATATTGTATATGCACACAGAAGATTATCATTCTGTAGAACAGGGGAGGGCAATTAATTTTCCCAAGAGGCCACATGAGAAACTGGCATTGATTAAATAAGCTGATTCTGCTCAATATTAATTTTATTGCTTTACAAAAAGCAGTAAATTACAATATATGCTTTTGATTAGCTGTTTCTGGTAAGAATACAATGTTAGGTCTTATTTACGGTACATTTGATTTCTAATTCCAAACTAACCTCATGTGGATGTGAATGGGGCAGCCAAAGGGCCAGATGTGGCCCTGGGGGCCATAACATACCTAGATCTGCTGTAGAGCATAGGAATCAAACTATTTATTCCTTTGTATATCAAAGTCAGGGTTTAAATCCTAGGTCCTTTCTCTTCCTTTTTCACATCAACAAATTCTTAGCCACTCTTTTCCTAGCTTTGAAGGTTGACATCTGCTCTGTGTTTACACAATGATTCCAGCTGGCGTCATTTCCCACCTCGCAAGTTTCAGCCCTTAGACTTATTAAGCCAAACACAATCTGGCTACAGATTTGATACTAAGTCTGGATAGGACATGAGGCTATTTTAAACTATATTGAATCCTATATTCCAAAGGGATTTGGTTTCTTCTGACTGTGCACTTGGTCTATATGGTAATAATGTTTTCAGTGTAAATTATGATATCTATCACATACTCAACTTACTTGTTTATTTCTTTAAATTTATTGGCCATTCAAATCCAGTCAAAACTAGTGAAAATATAAAACATCTAAAAACATTGAATAACATGGACAGTCAGATTAAATTAATCTAATAGGCAGCTAAAATAACATAACAAAATAAGGGTGATTGAACCAATAGTAGATATCACCCAACACAACCTGGCATCAAAGCCAGATTTTCAAAACTTTCAGAACTCAAAGGTTGAGGGCAGAATCCTTATCTTTGGGGGGATGCTATTCCAGCATGTTTTATCATAAAGTGTTGGATGTTTGGTTTGGATTAATGTATTATATTAATCAGCCATTATGGATTTATACTATGAAGTTGACAAACTACAATCAGCCTGCTAATGCAGTTGTTTTATAAGAATATGTTTTGCTTGTGAAAAGCTCCTGCCATTTATTTATTTATTTATTTATTTATTTATTTATTTATTTATTATTTATTTATTTATTTATGTCAAGTACGTGTTGGTAATATACATAGATATAACATTGTTTATATACATAAAATGAGTACTGATAAGAGGGAACATTAGGACAGGGACGGTAGGCACGCTGGTGCACTTATGCACGTCCCTTACTGACCTCTTAGGAATCGGGTGAGGTCAACAGTGGACAGTCTATAACAGTTCAGCAGTTCAGCTGTTCAGATCTCACCGGCTCAAGGTTGACTCAGCCTTCCATCCTTCCGAGGTGGGTAAAATGAGGACCCAGATTGTTGGGGGCAATATGCTGAACTCTGTAAACCGCTTAGAGAGGGCTGTAAAGCACTGTGAAGCGGTATATAAGTCTAAGTGCTATTGCTATCATATTTAGGATGAGTTGGTGGCTAATGCTAGATTTAAAAAAAATCTTCTTGCAAATTTTCATAATTGTAGAATAGTTTTTTGATTAATGGATATGTCCAGTGATTAGAAACAAATGTAGACATTTTTCTGCTTAAGTGCCAATGGTGTCCCATCTAATTTAATTTAATAAAAATTAAATCAGTTTATAGTGAAGCAGAGAAATTTCATAAACCTCTACCCCAGTCTGCTAATAGAACACATATTAAAGCTCAGATTAGTTTCTGCCCATTTATGACATCCAAAGTCAATTTCTTGGTATAAATGTCTAATGGTAGAGCCAGCTACCTATTCCATTCATTTTATGGGACAACAACAAAATGAAGGGTCTTAATATAAAGTATATTTTTTCAGAAAAAAGGAGTGGATTTAACATGCAAAATACGTGTGAGAAAAAATTCAGTTGGAATTCAGATTATACAAGTCATAAATAAATAGTTTTGTATAAATTGCTTTTGATCCACAAGGTGGTGCCACTATGATAAACATTCTAAAACAAAATAATTGTTAAAAAAAAGATTGCATGACACAGAATCATTTGAATCCAACAGTAGATAAGGGTCAATCTGGTGTGTGGTTGAATGATTGATTAGGCGTGGGGAAATCTAGGTTCTATTCCTCCCTTAACCATGAAAGCCAGTTAGGTAACCTTAGGCCAGTCACACATTCTCAGTCAAAAAACAGCATCAAACTCTTTGACAGACATGGCTATAAACAGATACATATGGAAACTATTCGGCGGCAGCATATTTTAAGCCTTGGAAATAAAGAAAAAAACTTAAACAGAATCCACCTTAATTCTCAGGGTATGAGACAGACAGAAAGGGGAACACAGTCAGTTTTTCAAGATTCCGTTATTCTGGTCCAGTGTCTTTCAACCTTGACAACTTGAAGAGGTGCAGACTTCAGCTCCCAGAATTCCCCAGCCAACATGTTTGGTTGGGGATTCTGGGAAATGAAATATGCACCTCTTCAAGTTGCTAAGTTGAAAAACACTGCTCTTGTCTGTATCAATAAAATAGAACACCAGTATCTTGTGGAGTCTAGTTTCCTGACTGGTCTACTTCAAAGGACTGACACTGGCTGAAGAAAAAAAATCCTATTGGGTCACACATTGAGAGTTTTGCCATATGAACCAGGCACACCCAGTGGAAATAAGTTGTCCCTGCAGCTAAGTGATACAAATGCTAAAAAGAAAAAAGGTAAAAAGTATAGTAATTATGCAATTGATTTTTGACTTGCACAATTTTTCATGCATGATGCTTGGATTTGGAGTTCAAGACTGATGTTAGGGGAGATGTTTTCTATGCATGCCATATTTATAGCACAACCTTATGCATGATAATTCAAAAAGGAGACACCCTTTTGTTACTAGAAAGAATGGATGGTAAATTGAAAGTTAACTAGGAGATCATTTCATCAAGAAGCAAAACGATTCTAATTCTTTCTTTTTTAATCTGTGTAACTCGCTTGTTCTTTGAGTTGTGTGCCAAGAAACAGAATTCAACAAACTGGCCAAAAACAAACATTGATTTAATTCCAACCTCATTGATATTTAATGAAAATTAGGCTTTATTTTAATTACAAATGATACAATTTTACAGATACAAAAAATTCTTTTTCAATCATATGAACAATTAGAATTCATTGACCCGTGTTGGGGCTGGGTTGAGAGGGAGGGCAGCTACAGACAATCCAAAGAGTTACAGATCACCCTGGACCTCCTACTGCGGCTTGCAATGGAGCTCAACCTCTTTCTTGGTGCAGGATTTCCAACAAAGGATGCAAATCTGCCTTTCTGACAGATGGCCATCAGGGCTACTCTTTTAAAATATTCTCAGCAAAGCAGAACCCACCTCCTGAGGCAATCTGTTCTGCTGTTAAAAAGATTATACCACTAGGAAGTTTCTCCTGATAGTGAGTCAAAATTAGCTTCCCTGCAGTGCAGTTTCCATCCTTTGGTTCAAGAGCTACTCTTGGAAGTAGCAAACAGAAGCTTGTTCCATCTTTTGCGTGATAGCCCTTTAGATATTTGAAGACAGATACCAACTCTTCCTTAATCTGTTTTCTCAGAGGGCAACATTTGCATCTCTTATAATCGTTGCTAGTAAAACTTGACTTCCAGCTACTTCACCAGCTAAGTTACCCATCTTTTTGACTCATTTCACTGTGGCCATGTATATTTTAACCAAAGTGCCTAGAAGTGGATGCACTGGTACTCAAAATACTTAAAATGTCAGAATTGTCAAGATTGAACCCCCATATCCCAGACTGGTCTTATGCATCTTTGACAAACTGAGCAATATTTTACTGTAGATGCTGCAGGGCAGAATGCTTGTTAAGACCTAAGAAGACATCACTTTTCTACTAAAAGTGACAAGCTGAATTCAAATTCACGATGTTTCAGAGAATCAAGCATTTTTCCTGAACATGTATGTTTATTTTATTAAAAAACTAGATGAATTGGTGGTTTTGCCCTTCCTCCCTTTATTTTGAAGCAGCCTTAATTCCAGGAAAATTTAGATCAGTTTACACTGGGGTAATTTTCAGCATCCAGTATTTCATTCTCCATCCTTATTGTCTCTTTCTTCTCAATTGACATTTTAAAGCTCTTGTTTGCTTACTAAGCATTGTTTCCTCAAAGATCCGAGCAGTAGACAACTTATGTCTTTTTACATGTGTTTCAGGAAAAATGTATCTAGGATTTTTAAAATTATTGTTGTTATTAGTTGCGAAGTCGTGTCGCAACCCCATGGACAACGTTCCTCAGGCCTACCTGTCCTCTACCATCCTCTGGTTCAAATCTCACCGGCTCAAGGTTGACTCAGCCTTCCATCCTTCCGAGGTAGGTAAAATGAGGACCCAGATTGTTGGGGGCAATATAAATATACATTGCTTACTGGTGTAAACCGCTTAGAGAGTGCTTGCACTGTGAGGCGGTATATAAATCTCACAAATAAATAAATAAATAAATTTAATCTCATGCCGACTGCTTCAGTGACTCCATCCAGCCACCTCATTCTCTGTCGTCCCCTTCTTCTTTTGCTCTCAATCTTTCCCAGCATTAGGCTCTTCTCCAGTGAGTCAGTCCTTCTCATTAGGTGGCCAAAGTATTTGACTTTCATCTTCAGGATCTGGCCTTCTAAAGAGCAGTCAGGGTTGATCTCCTCTAGGACTGACTGGTTTGATTTTATTCAATTTTTTAAATGTAATATTGCATTACTTGTAGATTCACTTATGGATAAATGTGATTTCAAATGGGGATAAAAATTTAATTCATTTCTCTTGAAAATGCCACACCTCTAATCACTACATAACCAAGAATGTCTGCAGTAGAGGGACTGAAAAAATTAAGAATACACCAGCAATGGTGCAATTGAGGCTGCACACTTTTTACAAGTGTTGTGTGCAAAAAGGTGGAGATTCATTTGCATCACAATGAGGACCACCTTGACTTCTTTGCCACGCCACCCCTGTAAACTCTCCTGGTCACAGCTGGTTTTATTGGCATGCCCCTTCTAGCTACTTTTAATAGTTTCATCTAGCCAATTTCACAGTGAGGAGAGAAAGCCTCAAGTTGATTTTACTTATTAACCAACTTTGAATCACCTGAATTAACAGAAAGCTTCTGAACACTTCTTCCAGACTCAGAACTCCTCTCCTTTTTATTTTTTATTTTTTCCAAAACTGCCCAAAAAACAGAAAATGACATATGAGAATTTACTAATTAAGTTGCAGAGGGGGTGGGCTGGTTATGTCAATTTAATCTTTTTGGGAAGAGAATGAATGTTCAGGAAGTAATTCATTAAATGCTTGCTGAGAGCCATATAGAGAAAGGAAGCAACAGCCTGCTTTTAAGAGAAAAGAGAAACTTTTATGACAAGCCAAAAAAGCAAGAGAAAAGGGAAAACATGCAATAGGCAAAAAACAAAGAAGGCAGAAAGGACCCTCCCAATGACTGACTCTACAAAAGGTCATGCCTGAGTTCTTACATTGGACAAAATGGTGGTTGGTTCAGTTACGGATTGTGAAGAAGCTACAATATACTAACTCATAAATTGTGGTATATAAACAGTAATATGCTAACATGGCAGGCCCCGACATTTTGGGTGCCAGGACCAGTTCTGTGGAGGGCAGTTTTTCCATGGATGGAGGGGAAGCATGGTTTTGTGTGCTGTCTGGATTTCATGCATGCATGGATGGGGCTTCACTCCAGGGGTGAAATTCAAAAATTTTCCCTACCGGTTCTGTGGATGTGGCTTGGTGGGTGTGGCTTGGTAGGCATGGCTTGGTGGGCATGTGACTGGGTGGGTGGGCATGGCCAAGTCGATGTCCTAATGACCTACAATTGTTATACACAAAACAATAAAAGAGGTACACTCTTATTGCTCTTATGTAAGTATTTGTGTACCTCTTTTATTGTTTTGTGTGTAATAATTGGTATATCTTCTTTTTGAATTTCACCCCTGATCTACCTACTTGCTTTCCCCAACCAGGTGCTTTCCCATTTGTTATTAAACTACATGTCCCAGCATCCTCGTAACCTCGGGGTTAACGGGAGTTTCTGTATGCCTAATAAAGTAGACAAGAGCTGTCTACTTTATTAAGATGTGAGCGGCGACCGGACGAGTGGGTGACTGGGCGGATGTGGGCGGGGCCAACCAGGGCGATTTTTACTGGCTCTAAGAACCGATTCAAATCGTCCCTACCGCCTCTCCCGAGCCGGGCCAAGGTGGTTGAATTTCACCCCTGCTTCACTCACTTGCACAGCCTGATTCCTGCCGACCACAGACTGGTGTTGATCTGTGGCCTGGGGGTTGGGGACCCCTGTCAGTTAACAGAATATCCGATGGTTCTGCAACATATGTGAATCTAACTGAAATGGCTATACCTTATTGGGCAAGTTGAGCATGAAAAAAATAATAGGCAACATATGTGGACTTTCCCTCAAGCTCTGCTCTTATTGTGGACATTTCTTGGCTAGTGACGGTGGTAAATGTCACTAGTAAGGAAAAGATCTGTACTTCATTCAGAGATTTTCCTGTCACTTCTGTTTCCACATGGAGACCGCTTCTGAACTTTGTGCTTGAAGTAGAAAAGAATGAAACTTGATTTTGGGTTTTACCGATTAGATTGATAGATCCTTATAAAAATGGCTAGCTTATATTATTATGAAAAAACCAAAAAAGTTGTGGTTTGATGTTAATGCCTTATTTTACTGCAACAGAGAGAATTGGAAGTCAACGCTTATATTTCTTTTTCCCAATCCTTCCTCATTTCTCTTCCCCCTTTCCCTCACTGCTTTCCTATTTACTTTTGTATTTTGTATCTTATTTTATCTTATAACTAAATAAAAAAGTTAAATGAAAAAAAATTCCTGTCTCCATCTGTAAAACAATTGTTTTGCTCTTCTGTTCTTTGCACATGTCTATGGAGATTCTCAGTCATCCAGATCATGGTTGTCCCAATGGTATCAAAAGGCAACTGGACTTCCTTTGTTTTTCTTGAAGGCATTTCACTTCTCATCCAGAAGCTGCTTCAGTTCTGGTAAGTGTAAGAACACTTACTGGTAAGAACAATAAGTGTCCAATTACCTTTTACATTAGTCAACAATTTTGGATGATCTACTGTATATAGTTAAATTGCTCACACCATCTCAGAATGTGGTTAACTTATTTTAGGCTTAGTATGATGTGTAAATGGGACCAATTTAAAAAGCATTATTTGTGGGCTGTAAATCATATCTAGAAACCATGATTTGCAATTGTGTATTAATGGCAGTTCTGTATTAGCATGATGCGTGAATAGATATGAATGGTTTATTTGTGATTGGATCAAGCTCTTTCACAAAAGTTGTAGGATATAGTCAGGAGTTTCTTTTATAAAATTATGCAACTGTAGGGGCCGTTTTAGGAAACCACTTGGAAAAACTATGTCTGGCATTGCACAATTGGTGGAAGATGAGTTGCAAGCGCAGGAAGCAAGCGGTCAAGCTAACCTTGCCATACAGCAACAGTGTATGATTTCATCATTTTTATTGCTGGAAATTATTATTCTATAGCCCAGTCAAGGTTGATGAAGAGAGAAGCAGAAGGTAAACATCTTTAGGGACCAAGGTTGCTTATTAGATTCAGAGTTTAGGAGGCTGAAATTTCTCCTTGGCAGGTGTAGGAAGCACCAATATCCTTTCCTATGCTGAGTTCCTTCATTTTTGTAATTAAAGCCTTATTTGAAGAGCTCCTGCTGTTTCTCTCTTCTTCTGGAAATGCTGACAGAGGCTTCTTTGAAAAACTGTGACAATATTTCTAACACCTCTGCATTTGTTGTTACTGTTGTTTTTTACATATATCAAGTGACAACAAATAACAGCATCTCCTTTTAAATTGCAAATCCATTAAGCAGAAGGAACAAAAAGTCCTTGAGTGGCTTTTCTTCAAGTTTATAAGGTCACTGCTGGGGATAGTAACTCTCTTCTGTGGTTCTCCTTCATGGAGATAGCAAATTACTTGCCTAGATTCATTAAAAGGGGGGGAAATAAAGGCAGAAGGAGATTCGTGAAGGACAATCAAATGTTTTCTTTCGCTGGTACTTCTATTAAATGTAGAAAGGATGCAACAACCCATACAACTGTTTCATGAAAAGACAGGAAATGAGTGGAAAATAGGAGCCTTAATAACGTTTCAATGACTCAGCAAAAGTGCCCAGAAATAGTATTTGCAGTTGGCTCTCAAAAGTGAAATATTAGCAAGAAATGTCACATGCTTTGATTCTCCAGCATTATTTATTTTATTTATTTATTTATTTATTTTGTCAAGTACGTATTGGTAATATACATAGATATAACATTGTTTATATACATAAGATGGGTACTGATAAGAGGGAACATTAGGACAGGGATGGTAGGCACGCTGGTGCGCTTATGCACACCCCTTAGTGACCTCTTAGGAATCGGGTGAGGTCAACAGTGGACAGTTTATGGGTAAAGTTTTGGGGGTTTAGTGACGAAACAGAGTCAGGTAGTGAGTTCAAGGCATTAACCACTCTGTTGCTAAAGTCGTATTTTCTACAATCAAGTTTGGAGCAGTTCACTTTGAGTTTGTATCTGTTGTGTGCTCGTGTATTGTTGTGGTTGAAGGTGAAGTAACAGTAATACTCCTTTAAGGTTTATTGCAACTTTTAAAGCATATACCACTAGCATAAAGCATAAACAGACTCCAATGTTTCTTTCAACAATCATAGCTAGCACAGTTAATAAGGTCAACTGCTTGGAATTGATGGTTCATCAACTGGCCAGAGTTTGTAGTACAAGATGTGTAATCAGTGAGCAATCAGTAACAGAGTAGAAAGGTAGTCAAGCATTGGACCAGAAGCAGGAAGATCCAGATTCAAATCTACATTTGACTAGAATTTCATTGGGTGACCTTAGCCCATTACCCTTTCTCAAACTTAGTAAAAACACAGAAATCATAGCCTGTGGGAAGGAAGAGGTCCTGTTATGGCAATTTTCTTAAAGAAAGATGAAATATATAGAAATAGAGTAATTAATCAGTTATAAGAGTTATATCCAATGGTGACTTTCTGCTTCTAATCAAGATTATGAACCAGGGATGGGTTCCAATTTTTTACTACCACTTTGTGGGTGTGGCTTAATTTTGTGGGAGTGGCTTGGCAGTCATGTGACCAGGTGGGAGTGGCTTTGTGGTCATGTGCCTGGGTGGGAGTGGTTTGGCAGTCATGTGACTGGGTGGGAGTGGCTTTGTGGTCATGTGACTGGGTGGGGTAGCTTGGTGATTATGTGTCTGGGTGGTCACGTGACTGGGTGGGCGTGGCCAACTTGTCATCACTCACGTCAAGGGTTAAGGTTAGGATTAGGGTGCCTGGCCTCTCCTCGCCTCAAAGGCCTCAACAATTTCCCTATCTATTTACTACTACTGAACATCCAAAATATACTATTTAATCCTATGTATATATGCCATATGTGTACATACATATTACACACAGGCACATAAAAATATACATTATCTACTATATATACTGTATGTGTATGTACACACACACACACACACACACACACACACACACACACACCTCTTCTAAAACTATACACATTCAACCTCACTTACAGCATTTGGAAAAACACACTCAGTGCCACACATTTAACCATAACTTCTGTACATTAGAACATTACACATGCCTTCAGATGTATTTCCCTAGTTTGCACATAACTGTTAGAGCCAGGAGATGTCATGGATTGAGTAAAATGTGGTGAAACTCACTTAACAACGCTCTTGCTTAGCGACCAAAATTTTGGGCTCAGTTGTGGTCATAAGTCAAGGACTATCTCTGCCTTCCTCTGCATGGCAGCCTTGTCCTAGTAAACTCCTTCTCCTTTCTGGTAATTTTCCTCTCTGTTAGAGGCACCAAAATAATGCAGACAATGTAAGGTTTCCTGCTGCAGCAGGGGGTTGGACTAGATGACCTTCGAGATGTCTTCCAGCCCTGGATCGGGATTCCCTGTGCACAGTCACCCATACCCTAGTCACGTCGCGTCTGGACTACTGTAATGCTCTCTACATGGGGCTCCCCATGAAGAGCACCCGGAGGCTCCAACTGATCCAGAATGCAGCCGCGCGGGTGGTTTCGGGGGCTAATTGGCGCTCCCATATAACACCCCTCCTGCGCGAGCTGCACTGGCTTCCGGTGGTCTACCGGGTGCGCTTCAAGGTGCTTGTTACTACCTTTAAAGTGCTCCATGGCATTGGACCTAGGTATCTCCGAGACCGTCTGCTGCCACAAACTGCCTCCCATCGACCAGTGCGCTCCCACAGAGAGGGCCTCCTCGGGGTGCCATCAGCCAAGCAGTGTAGGCTGGTGACGCCCAGGGGGAGGGCCTTCTCTGTGGGAGCACCCACCCTCTGGAATCAGCTCCCTCCAGACTTAAGAACCATTCATGACCTGTCCACCTTCCGCCGTGCCCTCAGGATGTATTATTTTTATCAAGCCGGGCTGGCATGAAAAAGTTTTTGGGGTTTTTAAAATTTTAAGATTTTACCAAATTTTAATTGTATTAAATCAGGGCCACATCGAATATTTTCTTTTAAATGTATATATATTTTTATGTTTATATTGTGTTTTTACTTGGCTGTTCACCGCCCTGAGTCCCCTGGAGAAGGGCGGGATATAAATTTAATTAAACTAAACTAAACTAAACTAAATTGCTGTGCTGTTTGAAAGTGTCTTCTGAAGCCACGTCTAGTGCCAGGGTTTGTGGTCCGTCCTTCCTTCCTTCCTTCCTTCCTTCCTTCCTTCCTTCCTTCCTTCCTTCCTTCCTTCCTTCCTTCCTTCCTTCCTTCCTTCCTTCTTCTCTCTCTCTCTTCTCTCCCTTCCTTCCTTCCTTCCTTCCTTCCTCTTCCTTTCTTTTTCTTTCTTTCTTTTTCTCTCTGTCTCTTTCTTTCTTTCTTTCTTTCTTTCTTTCTTTCTTTCTTTCTTTCTTTCTTTCTTTCTTTCTTTCTTTCTCTTTCTTCTTCTTCTTCTTCTTCTTCTTCTTCTTCTTCCTCTCTCTCTCTCTCTCTCTCTCTCTCTCTCTCTCTCTCTCTCTCTCTCTCTCTCTCTCTCTCTCTCTCTCTCACACACACACACACACACACACACACACACACACACACACAAACACACACACACACACACACACACACCTATCTGATCTGGGCACAAAGTATTTGTTGTTACAGAAGTTTTCATTTCTCTCTATAATACACCTGATACTAATCAATACCCTATCTCTCAATTACGTAAAGCCTATGGCAGTAAGGCTACTCTCTTTCAGTGGGAGTTACTCCTAATTAGATACAATAATTGCAGGCAGACAGCTAGCTCCACACTCAATAGCAGCGATTGTGAGAGGGATCTCGGAGTCCTGGTAGACAGCCAACTAAATATGAGCCAGCAGTGTGCAGCAGCAGTCAAAAAGGCCAACACAGCCCTGAGCTGCATAAAGAGAGGGATACAATCAAGGACCAGAGGGGTACTAGTACCACTCTATAAAGCCTTGGTCAGAGCACACCTACAGTACTGCATCCAGTTTTGGTCACCACACTACAAAAAAGACATTGAAACTCTAGAAAAAGTGCAGAAGAGAGCAACCAGGATGATAAAGGGTCTGGAAAATAAAACATACAAAGAGCGGTTGCAGGAACTGAGCTTGGCCAGTCTGGCGAAGAGAAGGACCAGGGGTGACATGATAGCAGTGTTCCAGGGGCTGCCACAGAGAGGAGGGGGTCAGGCTGTTCTCTATGGCACCAGAAAGCCAAATAAAGAATAACGGATGGAAGCTGACCAAGGAGAGATTCAACCTGGAAGTGAGGAGAAACTTTTTGACGGTGAGAGCGATCAACCAGTGGAACAGCTTGCCAGCGGAGATTGTGAGAGCCCCAACACTTGCGACCTTCAAGGAGAGACTGGCTGCCATCTGTCTCAAATGGTGTAGGAACTCCTGCTTGAGCAGGGAGTTGGACTAGATGACCTACAAGGTCCCTTCCAACTCTAATAATAATAAATCTAAATCTAAATCTAAAAAACTAGCTCTGTTGTTTAATAGGCTCTAAGTAAAATTTCTACATTAACAAAATTTATACCTAAACAACAATATAGGAGCAAAAAATCATAGCAATAGTCTGAGCTATCCTTCTTCCATCCTCTCCCCCTAGCTTCCCTTTGCTTTCAGGGTGGGAGGAAAAACCAAATAAAAACAGGAAAGAGGCAAGGACAGAAAATGGTGCATGCATGGCTGCAAAACAGAAGAAGGGCATTTTACAGCCGCTTTCTGGGACTGAAAAGTTGAGGGGACCCAAGCAGGGGTGGGTTCTAACTTACCTTGCTGCCAGTTTGCTTCCTCAAGATAGCGATCGCATGCACAGTGCTGGAAACTCGGCTTCTGCTCATGCTCAGAAGAAAAATAAATAATAATAATAAAAGAAAAAGAAAAAAAAGAAAAAAAGAAAGCCGAAAACAAGATGGCGACTGCATGCACAGTGACGGAAACTCGGCTTCTGCACATACTCAGAAGAAAAATAAAATAAAAAATAAAATTCAAAAAAATAAAATTCAAAAAAATTCAAAAAAAAGAAAGAAAGCCGAAAACAAGATGGCGACCACATGCACAGTGCCAGAAACTCGGCTTTTGCACATGCTCAGAAGAAAAGGAAAAAAAAGGGAAAAAATTCAAAAAAAAGATGGCGGCGCCCACGGACCGGCATCGACCGATCTGGTTCAGTGACATCATCGTGACATCACCAGCGGGTCGCGAACCGGTCCAAACCGGGAGGAACCCACCCCTGTTATGAACTCAGTTTTTTGTGACTCTCCTCCCATTTATATGTAGCATGCACTGTTCTGACTGTTCTTTTTGAAGCTTATGAACAGTTATAGTTCTGATTAGGGAAATTTAATAAAGTGCCTTCCACAAAACAGTTAATTGCCTTAAACTCAATGTTATCACTGTACATTGCTCAATTTTGGTATGTATGCATATGCATTTTGCCTCCAACTTTATTCCTTTTTAAAAGAAAGAATACTCCCCTCGACTTCATAACATGTAGAGACATATGATACAATTTTCTGCAACCCTAATACCAAAAATTGCATTCAGCAATACTTGGAATCCTATTTGATTGGTATAGAAACTAAAATGGGCACTATTAACCTAGATTTTTAATTTAGAAACAAGACTTATATTGTCATTGAATGTACATATTAAGCACCCCTGTGATATAATTTTCATAGATACGCTTGAGTGATATTTGTATTTTTCAAATGCACATTTGTCATCTTTGAAAGTTGGCAGTGGGGACATACTGGTTTTGCTTAATGTTATATGTAAATCCCATCTACATTGTTTATAACCATGCTGTATGTTTGAATGTTACACCTTAATAAGGTCTCTATAAACTATTCACTAAACCCTGATGAATGGTTTAACTTTAGGATGTTTGAATACATGGGGTTATTGTGTGGAATGAATGGCCCTAGTGATGCTGGTATTCAATATTTTTTAAAAAGACTTTTTCAATTCCTATAGGACAAAAATGATTAAGACTGAGATAATTAATTGGATTAGCTAGCACAATCATGATTTAATGAAAGATATGTGTTAGATTTTAATTAGAGATGATTCCTTATAAGTATTGTTAGAATCTGATGGCATCGTATTTGGAATACAAAAGTATATGTTTCATGATTTATTCATTAAATGTACTAAAATTTGTAATAATATTTTCTGGACTTTCTGCATGTGCAGAAGCCGAGTTTCCGGCACTGTGCATGCGGTTGCCATCTTGTTTTCGGCTTCTCTTTTTATTATTATTATTATTTGTTTTGAATTTTTTTTTCTTCTGAGCATGTCCAGAAGCCGAGTTTCTGGCACTGTGCATGCAGTCGCCATCTTGTTTTTGGCTTTTTCTTTTTTTGAATTTTTTGACCCTGCGCATGCGTGCACGCGCTTTGCACGCATCCCCACGAGGCGCATGGGAGGAAGCGAACCGGCAGCGAGGTAAATTACAACCCACCCTTGGTGCGAATTTAAAACAATGGTCAGATTTTCAAGGAATTAGAATACAATTATATCACTTTTAATTAGCCTTCTGAAGTAACAGTATAGAGTTGGGGAGTTGCAGTTAAAATTAATAATCCTTAATTTCTGAATAATTTCAGAATTGGGGTTTAAAGTTGTGAGTTATAGAGCCAATTCAGAGAATCTCCATCTGTAAAATCTATATAAATCATAAGGCGAAGGTCTAGTATGAGGCCCAAGCACACATGAAAAGTAAGTTGACTACTTAGATAATGTATAAGGAATAAGATTCAAAGTAGCATCTGTGACAATGAGGCTAAGATCACTTTAAAGCTTAATGCTATATATCGGTACATACAATTATCTAGTTCAAATACTGCTAAAAGGATTTGAACATATGGAGACTACCTATGCTTGTTTAGTTTCTAAAAAAACAAACTAGTTGCATAGTGCCACCTATTAGTAACAATTATAACGACAGGTTAACCTGTCACTTCATTCTCCAGAGTTTTACTCAGTACTGTATGGTTGTTTGCAGTCAAAATGAGGACCCAGATTGTTGGGGGCAATATGCTGGCTCTGTATACCGCTTAGAGAGGGCTGTAAAGCACTGTGAAGCAGCATATAAGTCTAAGTGCTATTGCTATTGCTATTTTTACCTCCCTTTAGAGATACTTTGATATTGTTCTAACCAGAGGTGTTACAGCAGCATATCTTTATGAACTTTTAAATGACAGTAACAGGAATATACTGCATGCAGAGTTAATTATTTGGTTTTTATATGTGAAATAGCATGGATGATTATATCCAAGTGGCATGCTCTGGATTCAAGTTAAGACATGAGCATTACTTGGGCCTCTGAGCAGAATGCATTTAATTAGTTCCAGCCTTGGTTTGTTGGTCATTATGTTTGCCAATTTGGGTATCTTGAACTGCAGAATCATTCCAAAGATTACCAAGAAAATAGAGCAATGGAGACAGATTCTTTTCATTCATCTAGAGCCAGACATGCTGCATAAAATGGCATTAAATTATAATAGACTCATAGGAAAATCACTTACTTACAGGTGGCTGTGTGAAGAAATGATAAATGTGCACCAAAGGACAATGCACCAAGGACGAATGCAGTATATGTCTTTTAGTGAATCAATGTAATTGAACAGTTCTGGACTGTTGGAATTCCACTGAAATTCTTGTGTCTTGTATCTCTGTGTCCAAACTGACAACAGAACAAATGAACAGAGTTAAAAAAAAAAAGGCAAGGGAAATACACATGCCATGTTGACCCAAGTGCATTTTTTCAGATTTAATTTTAGTTTAATATGACCATCCCCTTGATTTGATCTTGCCACAACCACTATCTAGTACACAAAAGATAAGTCTGGGTGAAATCAAACTGGCAAGCCTGGAGTGTATATGACAGGGGGGTGATCTCAGTTTAACTAAGAACCAAATCCTGGGCTCTTCTAATAAGCTTAGCGGATATGAAATGGTACGGATAGTACCATCTTTCCCCAATTGTTGGTATCCAGATGCACTGGCAGCTGTTGTTGTTGAGATTAAAATCCAACGCATACAGATAACATTTGATTGTGGAAGGCTGCAGTACTTAGACTACTGTATTTTTGCCCTTTTGGTCTTGGACTACGATCTCTTGAAAGATTTCTTTTAGTAAAAGAAAGGAAGTAGAAAGGAAAAATAGTCCAAATCAGAGAGGATACATTATAGAGCATGGTCCATGGATGCACCACCTTTTTGAGGCCAATGGGCATATTTGGATCCTGAATGGATTATTGAGAGCCTGTTGTCAAATATTGGAGGGCAGGGGAGAAAAAGAATCTTGTTTAAACTTAAAGTTAAACTGTGTTTGATTGTTTTCATGCAGACATTATTACCAGATTAGGTAACATCCTCCATGTACCATTGTTCATGTTACTAAGTCTGTTTACAAACGGATGACATTATATAAATTAACAACTAATGGATATTTAAGAATTTTCTATATCTTTTTGCAGAGAAATTGATTGCAGAGTTAAAATAAATGGAGACTGTTCCATTCATCTTTAGTAATTCTTATTTATACTTACTGGTGTATTATTCATAATTTATTTGCTTCACAGACAACACAAATCAGGCTTTTAATAACAGTAATTGTATTTTGAAGCCAAATTGTTTTCATGAGCATCTATGTAGACCCAGACAATGGTGGAGCATAACGGCTGCAGTTTTTCCTTAATTTCATACATCTTTCTATTAGATATTAGCTGAGATTCCTAAGAATAAGAGTGAAAGGAAGAAAAAGAGAAAGGAGACATCCATTGCAGACTTTAGCTCAACCTTCCACAGATGATCCCAGATTTTTTTTTTAAGTTTTAAAAGTTTTCCACTTTTTCATTAAACAGGAAACACCATTTCCTAATTGGTTGATGTTGGCTCATTTCACATCAATGAGTTTAGCCTATCTAAATCCCCCAAAATAAAGCAGAATGTTATGAAATATTTTATTTATTTTAATTATATTTTTCCTTTTCTCTAAGACAGAACTTTATGATGCATAGAGTTCATTTTCCAGAATGGTTGTCTGAGAAAAGCCATACTTGTTAAAGTTGCTGAGGTTGAGATGTACTGCTCTAGGAAGAAGACAAATAATCAAAAGAAGAAACCTCTTGTGAAATCTTATTTTCACAAGAACAAGCCTGTAAAGGAGATTGGGCAGAAGAAAAATAACAGGCACAGAATTAAATATTGCATTCCAAAGCCAGGTCCCTTGCTTTCTTTGTATAGCAGCACAAACAATCTTCCCTTGATAAAACCCACCTCATATTGCCCATGACATTTGAAATGATTCGACATTTTGATGTCAATTTGCCTTAAGTTACATAGTGCTTCATTTTAAAATGTTAGAGGTTAATTGAAATTCCCTATATATTCTGAAAGCCTTGCAAGATGAGATTAATTCCCAGGTTCAATACTGGACAAGACTTTCCCAACTTTTTATTTTTATGAATTAAGACATTCTTATTTTGAAGATCAGTTTCACCTAACTGTTCTTTGCTTGAGTATTTTCAGAAACTATGGAATATAAAGGAGTAATTAGACCAGTCTGTTTCTACAGCACGTTCTGTCTGTTTCTTCTTTTCATTATTAGATTTGATGACACATTTGCCGGCGTGGCTTCCTGCAGATGGCACAGAAATTTTGCAATCAGCTATAGAGAGAAAACTGTCATCTTAAAATACAACTTTGCAGTTTGTTTCTTTTCTTTAATCGATCCAATCTTACTTTTAAAAGGGGATTCTGTTTTTTTAAAATGTTTTATTGGATTTTTATTTTTAAATATACATCAATATCAATATATGAACAGTGTGGCTTCTGGTTATAATTCATTTTGATACAAACAGCAATGATAATGATAATGATGATGATGATGATAATGATGATGATGATGATGATGATAATGATGATGATAACAACAACAACAACAACAATATTATTGCTCCACACGCCCCAATGAAAGGCAACAGCAGCCTGGCTGCTTCCCTTCTCTGCCCTCTCTGGCGCTGGAAGCCAACTGACAGGCACACACTTAGTTGCTCATTCATCACTCTCTCTCTCCCCCCCCCCATTGCCGGCCAAGATCAACAGGCCAGATTCGGTGAGCTGAACACGCCACTACCGCCTGGGAGGAGAAGAACGTGAGAAATGGGCTCTCTCACAGTGCCTCCTCTCTCTCTTTTCCTTCAGGGCGGCGGCAGTGGCAGCGGCTCTGACCCGATTCTGGCCGGCAATGCTACGGACAAGAACTGGCCATGACGATCCCGCTTCATGGCTGTGCAGACAGAGCCCACACTGGGCACTGCTCGGAGCTCCGGCGCCGGTCCCCCTCCCTCCAGTCCCAGGTCGACGGGGCTAGGGCTGGCAAGTGTGTGCCAGAAACATCTCCAGGCACCCAGAGAGACAGAACTTCCAACCCTCGCTGGATCAGCTGATCCGCAGGTCACGGTTAAGGGGCGGAGCAACCATGAGGTGATCGTGATCGCTGCCTCTTGCAACTCAAAAAAAAAAGACCTCCCTGAAAATAAGACCAAGCACTTATTTCGGGGGTCAAAAGAAATAAGACCCGGTCTTCTTTTTGGAGAAACACTGTAGTAATACTGTCTTTCAACCTCTAATCTTTTCATCTAATTATTATTTATATTCTATTATATAAAAATTATATCTGCTAGTATTACCCCTATTTCTTATTTCTACCTCTATTCTAGCTTCTAATCAGGCCACCATTACTAATCCTAGTGTTAGTACACATGTTTTTATTAAGACATAGTCCTTCATTATTTGGTTGTTCAAAGTCACAATACGCCATTCAAGTACCAAATATACCTAATAATACCATCTTTCAACCGCCAATCTTTCCACCTAACTATTGCTTTATATAAAAGTGTGTATTCTTATTTTCTACCTCTATTCTAGTTTTTAATCAGGCCATCAGAAAAAGAAAAGAAAAAGAAATCCTTTCCATCCATCATCTCTAGTCCATTTTAATACTTCAATTCTTATTCATTTTTTAGCTTGCCTCCCATACTCCTCTCTTGGACCTTTGCCTCTATCAGCATCTGTGTCTTCACCATTCAGTCTGAGTATTTCTCCCATCTCTATTCTCCTAAACTGCCAGCCTCCAGAGTGTCCACCCAAACCCGTATCTCCCTTTCATAAATATCTTCCAAGTTATCCGATACCATTTTTAAATCTCTTAAAGTACTTTTTCCTTGGTTTATTTCATTAGTCATTATTATCTTTATCATCTTCTCCTTCTCATCTTCTTGCTTTGTTTGCTGGTTTGTCTGTTCTATCTTTTCCTCCATTCTTTCTGCTGCCTCCTCTCTTTCCTGGACTCTTTGATCTTCATTCATTATCAGTTGTAGGATATTTTCTATTTTCCCATTTATGCCTTGAAATAGGTTCTTTATCTCTCTGTGATTCTTTGTCCTAGTATCCCTAATGCTTTGAAACATCAACACCATTTCTTTTGAAATCTCATTTCCCCCGATGGAGCATCTTGTCTTATTTTAGTAAGTCCTGCTCTTACTCAATAGTCCAAAAACAATATATTCAAGTCCAATGTTGCTCCTCAGAAAGTTCAATAATCATAGTTCTTTACATTATTAATTATTAATCAGTTCCATTTAAGTAGTCCAAGCAGCTTCCACAAAACAGAAGTCACTTTACTTTACTTAAGAGTCTTCCTTATTATCACAATAGAGTCATAGATAGTGGTGGGCTTCAAATAATTTAACAACCTCTGCCCTAATGACCGGCTGGGTAGGGTGGCTGGATGGTCATGTGACTGAGTGGGCATGGCCAACTTGATGTCACTCACGTCGAGGGGCACTTAGCTTCACCCGGCCTCTCGGGACCATGTGAAAAATAGTCATAAGTTATTTTTTTCACTACCATTGTAACTTTGAACGGTCACTAAATGAACTGTTGTAAGTCAAGGATTACCTGTACAAAAATATAAAAAGCTTCTTTACTTGTAAAAAGCTTCCCTAAATACCAATCATTAGATTAGAAATGAGGAAATACACACTGAAGATCAATGAGTCACAGCTGTCATGGAAAGCTAAACCATTCTGTCTGAATACCTTCCTTTTCCTCAGCAATACCTGCAACCCAGAGTTACAAATTAGGCAGGGTGCCAGAGCACATTGAGAAATTAAAATAGTTAAAATACAGCCAACTCTTGCTCATAAAGTGAAACCCTTTAGCAGAGAGGTGATTTAAGCTCTCCAGAAAGTGGATGGGCATAATTGGACTACAAAATGCCGAGCTAAAGAGACAAATTAACAAATCAACATCTTGAGTGAGGGCTAATCCCATTCTGTCTTTGTTCAGACCTTGCTGCAGGAAATTTTTGCCTATGAATATAGCTATCTATCTCTTTGTCTCTTAAGTGCTGACATCTGCTGTGGGCTATTAAGGAAGGTGGGGGCTGCTTTCTCCCTCTAAGAAAACATGTTTCTCCATTTCTCATCCAGGGAAATATATTCTTCCTTTTTAATATTTTTCAAAATATCTCATTCTTCTAGGAGAGGGCTGGGTACTAACTTTCTACAATTGGTGCCATGTTACTATGCCATATTATCATCAACAAATTGGAAGGAGGCTCCACTTATTATCAGTGAGCAATCAGGTGCCTTGGCTACTCTGAAGCAATGCAAGAGACTCCTGTCCCAAAGGTGCTTTTTCAAGAGGCAACTGGACTTTCTGGAAACCAAGAAAGTCCAGTTGCCTCTTGAAAAAAGCACCTTTGGGACAACCATGACCAGGATGACTGAAGAATTGCCATAGACAAGAGACTCCTGTGCTCATTGAACTGACAAAGCACCCAGAAGAAGCAATCATTAGATCCATTTGAACCACTTAAAGATACCAGCTGGTCTCACTCACCTCACAAGATATCCTAAGGTAATCATCCAGATTTAAGGAAACATCACATGCCCTCAGAAAGGCGTAAAAAAATGAGACAGAATGCCAAGCTTGCATCCTGCCTTTTAGACATTTCTTCTATGGTTATACCAACCCTTCTGTAAATAGTTGTTCAAGCCCCAGGAATAAAAGTACCACAAAAAACTCCCGGGGCGGGGGAACTCTGGAGAAGCTCAGCTACAGACAGAAAGTCTGGGTGTACTGCCAAGAACCATTAAGGCTGGTTCTAAAAACACTTAAAGCAGCAGGGGCAGCAATTAAGATAAGGATTAGGCTAGAAATACAGGCACACTAGAATCTTTCTTTCCTGCGTTTCTTGCAGGATTAGCCCTGTAAAGTGGGAAAAGATTTCTTCCAATAACTGGTTCTCCGAACTGCTCAGAAAATTAACATGTGCGAACTGGCAGGAGCCCACCACTGGTTATAGAACAGTAAGTATCACCACAGTCCTCCAGATGAATGTTGTTTATTTCTCCTATCAGGAATTTTCCCAGGCTTGAAGGTGTATAGTATATTTTCCATCCACCAGTAGATGGCACCCTCAGCTTAGGTTTCAGCATTGTTTCAAGTCTGATAAATTGATTAATCCAATTTTAGTTCAATTTATAGAAACAAAGTCAGCTATTCAAGTAGATAGTTCCAGCATTTTATAATGCCTTTCCAAAACAACACCTACCCAATTTAAAAATCCAATTTTCTATGTTTTAAAAGGTCTTTAACTTTTCTCCTCTTAGTTCCTTTCTTTCAGATCTAGGATTTTTCTCTCTGTGGTTTTTCAACGCTTTAAGAAATAGTTCTAAGAGTCTCTTTTGTGGATTTTTTTTCTTTTAAAGTTAAGCTCTAAATAAAAAAAGAATCTTCTCACCTAGCTCCAGTCACTGTTCATCTACACCACTCCTGCACATTTATTTGTTGCCTCGGATGTCTCAGCTTTATGGTAGCCATGATGACTGCCTCTTCTCGTTGTGGATGAGAGGGAAGAAGCCCTGGGTCAAGCAGGAGAGTTGCTGCTCTCCGTGACCTGCAGGACGCCCCTCTTTTCTTCACTACCCCTACAGGGTGGTTTTAGTTCCTTTCAGAGCTCTCCAACAGGGAGAACTTGACGCAGGAGCGCAGAGACCCACTCCTTACGTCCGATCTCACCGCAACGTCAGCCAGAAATCCCCGTTTTGTTTTGTTTTTAAAAACTAGGTTTGTAACAAGGAAAGATATGAAGTTGAAAGAAATTGCCTAAAAAGAAAAATGGTGGCTGAGAAATTGATACAATATAATCCTCTGCTTTGATCAGAGCAGAAACAAACCTACTGAGATGGCTAAAACGTTCAGAGTCAGCAAAGATCCAGGGCAGATTCCAACATTTTATTAATCTAGATCAAGAGTTTGCTTTTTCTAATATGGATGTGTACCCCAGTAGAAATCTGAATCATTATCATCATTATCATCATTTCTACCCCAGTTTTTTTTACCATGTAGTTTTTCCTATCATGTGGACCTTTTGAATACAACCTTCTCAAGTATATTCAGTTGTTATTTAAATTCTTTGATACCGCCAAAAAACAAACAAACCCCACACACATTTCCTTGATATTTATATAGGAATTTGCAGTCCACACTTTTAGAATATGACTAGACCACCCATGTGTCTTTGGATCATCATTTCCATTGTGCTATCATTTTAGAGACATTTCCTTACCCAAGCAGATCAACAGAATGGCCACAGGCAGGCAAGAAAGCAGTGGAAGTGAGAATGATTTCTGATTTCCAACTGGCTGTCCAACTGACTTTGTTTGTGGAAAGCTTGCAGGAAGAGTCAGTGGGGAAGTTGTCAGGGTAGGTCTCAAGTTTCTTATGTAAGTCCCCAGTTTGCACACCCTCCCTCAGACCCTCTGCACTCATACTGCACCATTCATGTACCCTGTGCAACCTCCTTGACCTGCACTTTCCCAACCTGTGCTGCATCCCTGACCTTTGCTGCACTGCCCTGGCACTCTCTTATCTACCCTCCCTGACCCATCCTGTGCCTACATGCAGCCTCATGCTTTCTCTGTGACACTGAAACTTGCTGCATCTCTTATGTACCCCCTTGCTCCCTGCCCTACCCATCAGCAGCCACTTAGTACTGAATTTAATTGTTCTTTTCAAGACATTTGATTACCAAATTGGGTAATATTATCGATGCTAGCACTGATGATGTTGCCCAGTTTAATAATGAAACATCTGCAATAAAACCAAGCTCAGGGAGCCTCAAGGACCCCACATTTCAACCCTGATCTACAAATATTCTTTCTATTGGTAGCAGCCACTTACTTGCCTGCTAACCTTTTTGACTTGCAACTTCCTGCTGGACTCACCACTGACTTTGCTCATGGGAAGCTGGCATGAGCAAACATGATCAAGTTTAGACTTCCTATCAGCATCCCCATTGACTTGTGGGAAGCTTACATGAGCACGGTTTATTGTAAAAGTGTTGTGGTGCAGCAGTGGCCTTTTCAAATTTTGTCCAGTTGAAGGTTACAAACAGACACAGGTGTTTTAGTAATACATGTATATTGGGGGGTGGGGTTTCTAATGTAACCCAAAGGTGCTTTTTTCAAAAGGCAACTTGATTTTCTTTATTTTTGCTTAAGACATTTTGCTTCTCATTCAAGAAGCTTCTTCAATTCTGAACTTTCTTAGATAAAAAGCAAAATGTCTTAAAATTAAAAAAAATGAAGTCCAGTTGTCTTTTGGAAAAAAGCACTTTTGAGGCAACCATGACCTGGATGACTGAG
Organism: Diadophis punctatus similis; assembly: GCA_023053685.1. NCBI lineage: Eukaryota > Metazoa > Chordata > Lepidosauria > Squamata > Dipsadidae > Diadophis > Diadophis punctatus. The sequence goes on along the minus strand of JALIGW010000007.1, from coordinate 28,311,407 downwards.
AGTCTCCATAGACATTTCTAGTGTAACCTATTTCTTTCCCTTTTTAAAATGTAACTGTTATTTTGTTTCTAATGAATTGTATATTTTATATACTCTTGAGCTGCTACCTCATGTGAAAAAGAAGAATCACAATGGAAGAACAGAAAAACTACAGCCATTCAGTAGCATCTGTTATGTTCAGGGACAATGTGTGTGTGTGTGTGTGTGTGTGTGTGTGTGTGTATGTATATAAAATATGTGAGCTGTGTTGCACTGAACATTCACAGTGGGAAAATTAAGCTTCGCGGTCATTTAACCCTCTTGGCTTTTGAATTTAGGGAATAAGCTCTTTCCAAATTAAATTATTTCAAGTTGGAGAGATAGTTTGCCCTGGAATTCATTTTTCTTTTCACCTTTAAGTGTATTTGTGTTACACATTTGTTTTATTCCTCAAGTACATCATCACTGCTCATTTTATTTGCTCGTCTACCTAAGTTCCTGCAGTGCTGAATTATGAGTAATTACTGCAATCCTGTAGCCATATACTAGGGTAGGTAGACATTTGGAGCTGTGTCTATGCAATGGGGGAGGGGGTCAGTGTATCTGTGCATGCATAATGTGGGCAGGGGGATTCCTACTTAATGCTGTATTTTAGACTACTTTCCTAAACCACCCCTACCTGCTAACAAGAAAAAGGAAATTGACCTAACAATCGGAGAAGAGCCAGATGGTGCTATCAACTAACATATTTTTCAGAGTATAAGATGCACCATTCCCCCCCAAAAGAGGCTGAAATTTTGGGTGTGTCTTATACTCTAAATGTAGCTTTTTCGAAGCTTTTTTTCAGCCCTAATATGGCGCTAATGATCTTTCCGGCTCATTCCAGCTTGCAGGCTTTTTTCATTGCTAATCGCTTGAAAGAATGTTTTTTTAAGCCCTGACCAGGGGATAAAATAATGTGCTGAAGCTGACCAGACTAAGGACGCTAGCCAGATGAATACCTGGTAGGTAGATTTCCCCCCCTATTTTTCTCCCCAAAAACTAAGGTGCATCTTATACTCCAAAAAATACGATAATAGGAATTACAATTAGTAGAGGGGAAAAGATGGGAAATGCATTGTAGAAGATAGTTCTTGAAGAGCAGAAGTAAAGAAAGCCATTAAAAATTAAATAATTTCATTATGTATTATTCTACTCTTTCAGTTCTGACATCATAGTCCTAAGGTCCATTTGAAGACTCTCCTTTTGAACTGCTGTAGGAAATCTGAATACAAGTAGTCCTTGACTTACAACCACAACTGAGCCCAAAATTTCCATTGTTAAGCAAGGCAGATGTTAAGTGACCATTTTTGCTACAATTCTTAAGTGAATCACTGCAGTTATTAAGTGAACCATATGGTCATTAAGCGAATCTGGCTTCCCCCATTGACTTTGCTTGTAGGAAGCTGGCTGGGAAAGATCACATGACTCCAGGATAGTTCAACTGTCATAAATACATGCCAGTTGCCAAGTGTTTAGATTTTGATCACATGACCATGGGGGATGGTACAACAACTGTTAGGTATGGAAACCAGTTATAAGTCACTTTTTTCGGTGCCACTGCAACTTCGGACAGTCACTAAACAAATGGCTGTAAGTCGAGGCCTGCCTGTATAATGTTTGTCTTACATTTTGCATTGAAGGAATTGGAGGGATCTACAAGAGCATTTCCAGTCCTGAATGCCTATTTCTACAGTGTGTGTGTGTGTGTGTGTGAGAGAGAGAGAGAGAGAGAGATTTTGTGTGTGTGTGTGTGTGTGTGTGTGTGTAGCATTTTTTGCTGATAAATTATATAATATAAATGGGGTATCCAGCTCCTGCATATCACATTCAAGATTCTAATTTTAACCAAGAGCCCCTAAATTTTAGAGAAGCTAATGCTTCTCCAAAGGGAAATTAATTCTCATTGTAGACCAATTTATTCATATCAGACTTACAATACATAGTTAAAGCAGATCCTTTAGAACAGAGTTGTTAAACACATGGCCTGTGGGCCAGACGTGTCTCACGTGCTGGCCACGGCCACGTCCGGTTTAGTGAAGGGGAAAAAAGTCAGGATACATCACGTGATGCCACCGTGACAACGCAAGTTTGATACCCCTGCTTTGGAAGGCACAACCTAAAAAAAAAAAAGATGAAATATTTACATATTCTGGAGGAAAAATTTTCCAGATGTGGTGGACATCCCAAAATCCCTCAAAAATACTGAAAATAAATACACTTCACCATTCAGAGAATTTGAGAAGCCAGATTTGAATTTAAACCATTATTTTTAATTTTTAATTAGGCATAATTTTAGGACACATGAACCAAAATATCACAATTTAAGATCCTTGTTGATTAAGGCAAGGATAAACTTAACTTCTGAAGGTACAAGTTCAGAAAAGACATACTGTATATTGTAGATGTATTTAATCTGAATATGTGGAATATTTGGAATATGTTTATAAGAAGTAAAAGAATTGATTAAAAAACTGAAATTAGAAATACATGAACATTTTAAATGTTTATACAGTAAGTACTGTATGCCAGTCAGAAGACAACAAAAGTGAAATTAGAAGCTAAATATTTAGTAAATATTTTTTGTTTTTGTTCTTATCTGTCTTTGAACAAAATCGAAAATGGTATGCAGGAGTGTACAATATAAGAATTCGATTCAAACTTTTTATTAGGCAAGCTAGTGCAAGAAAGCTGGAATTGGACGAAAAGCCATTCCAAAATTGGAACATCAGACAGCCATAAACTCTGCAGTTAAAAATCAATCTCAGGAAGAAGAGTATAGACCTGTACAGGAAGTTGTGTTACATACTGTCAGTATCAGGATAACAATTCATGTTACGGGACAAAAATAGTGTCTAACCCTCTAATCTTCTCTTCCTCTAATTTTGAAATAAATAAAGGCTGTTCATCCTTAAAATGTCTCCTGATCTAGCAAAGAAGGTGGATCAAAGAGGATGGATGGATGGATGGATATGGAGATAGAGAGGAGAGATACAGAAAAAGAGGGGAGGGAGAGATAACAGTCTTAATATGAATACAATTGCAGTACAGGTTTAGATTTAAATCAATCTTGTCCCTTTATCGTTAATTCAAATAAGTTCCTCTTTGATGACTGTTGTTCCAATGTATTTCCATAGGTACTGTACATAAGCTGTTGCTCTTCTTCCATTTTTTTGTTCCCAAAATTCTCAGTCTACTTTATCCATTTCATATCCATTTCTCACCTTAGCCCAATAATTGCCAGTCCCCTTTTAAATGCCATTCATGTGATAATCTATTATATTATTACAGTAAATGGTATGATGTGAGTATTTCCAACATTCACTGCCCACTAATTACTTTGTGCTCTGAGATTTAGTAAAGATTCTAACATGTGTTATTGAAGTAATAATGTATATGGAACTCTACATGTAGATAAGCATGTTGTGGTGATAGGATTGTAAATTAGAATACAGGATAAGCAGAATTCCTTTGCTCTTTGGATATGCTGAAAGCTTTTCTTCTTATTTCAGGGTTCAAGCAGGGCTCAGAAAACATGTTGTGATTGATTCTATGATATACAGCACATTCACAACTTCTGGAAGCAAGTTGTTCCACTGATTAATTGTTCTTATTGTCAGGAAATTTCTCCTTAGTTCTACGTTGTTTCTCTCCTTGATTAGTTTCCACCCATTGCTTCTTGTCTTACCCTCAGGTGCTTTGGAGAATAGTTTGACTCCCTCTTCTTTGTGGCAGCTCCTGAGATATTGGAACACTGCTTCATGTCACCCCTAGTCCTTTTTATTAAACTAGACATACTCAGTTCCTGCAACTGTTCTTCATATGTTTTAGCCTCCAGTCCCCTAATCATCTTTGTTGCTCTTCTCTGCATTCTTTCTAGAGTCCCTAAATATTAGGGGCACCAATGGCTATTGCAAAGAGAGCTTGCAGCACAGCACGCAGCACACTTAAACATTGCTTCACAATGGGGGAGACTGCATCCCCTCCTCCTCCTCCTCCTGGAGCCCATTACAATATGGAGCATCGCAGCCAGACCGGCCAGTGTCTCGGGGCAGAGAGAAAGTTGTGAGACTCCCCGGTGCGCACATAACCAAGAAGGGCTGGAAGAAGAGGCAAGTAGAGGGGTGCTTCTCTCCCGCTCTGGAATACGGAGCGAGTCTCCATCCATCGCCCTTCTCTTCTCAGGGCAGGCGAGGAGTGAGTGGGAGGGGAGGGTGAGGGGCGGAGCCAGCCAGTGGTGGGATCATCTGATAGGGAGCCACAGCAGGGGGATGAAAGAACTTCATTTATCTAGGAACCTGAAATGCCTCTTGATTTAAATTGTATGGTAAAAAGCACCCAAAGAAGAAGAAAGAACAACATCAGCAACCCCCCTCCAAAAAAACCCAACCCTCACCTGTTTTTGGAACACACACACACACACACACACACACACACACACGAAAGAGAGAGAAAGAGAAAGAGAGAGAGAGAGATGAGAAAGAAAGATGACAGAGAGATGACAGAGAAAGAGGAAGAGAAAGAGAGGAGAGGAGATGAGAGATAAAGAGAAAGAGAAAGAGAGAGATCAGAAAGAAAGAGAGATCAGAAAGAAAGCTAGAGATGAGAAAGAAAGAGAGATGAGAAAGAGAGAGAGATAGGGAGAAAGAGAGTTGAGAGAGAGAGGAGAGAGAAGGAGAGAGAGAGATAAGAAAGAAAGAAAGAAAGAAAGAAAGAAAGAAAGAAAGAAAGAAAGAAAGAAAGAAAGAAAGAAAGAAAGAAAGAAAGAAAGATGAGAAAGAAAGCTAGAGATGAGAGAGAGAGACATAGGGAGAAAGAGAAAGAGAGATAGGGAGAAAGAAAGAGTTGAGAGAGAGGGGAGAGAGAGAGGAGAGAGAGAAAGAGAGATTAGAAAGAAAGAAAGAGATGAGAGAGAGAGTGATGAGAGAAAAAGAGAGATGAGAAAGAAAGATGAGAAAGAGAGAGATAGGGAGAAAGAAAAAGAGAGATGAGAGGACATGAGAGAGAGAGAAAGAAAGAGGTGTGAAAGATGAGAAAGAGAGAGAGAGATGAGAGAGGAGATGAGAGAGAAAGAGAAAGAGAGGAAGAAAGAGATGAGAGAGAAAGAGATGAGAAAGATGAAAGAGAGAGTGGGGGAGAAAGAAAGAGATGAGCGAAAGAAGAGATGAGAGAGGGAGGGAGAAAGAGAAAGAGAGAGGAGAGAAAGAGAGAGAGGAGAGAGAGAAAGATAGAGAGAGATATACCTGTTTAAAAGAAAATACCGGGAGCCACTAAACCTGGGTAGGCGTGGCTGGGGGGGTCATGTGATTGGGTTGGATTGAGTGATGTTGAGTTGGCCATGCCCACCCAGTCACATGGCCACCTAGCCACGCCCACCCAATTACATGGCCACCTAGCCATGCCCACCCAATCACATGGCCACCTAGCCATGCCCACCCAATCACATGGCCACCTAGCCACGCCCACCCAGTCATATGGCCACCTAGCCACACCCACCTAGCCATGCCCACAGAACCGGTAGTAAAAAAATTGAATCCACCACTGGAACTACATCAGCTCTTTTCCAGACCTCTGGCAGTTCTCCGGTGCTCCAGGATCTTTGAAAGATATAGTTTAGTGGTTCTGAGATCATTCTTCCTGATTCTCCCACTTTTGCAGATGATCCACAGAAAAACTCTGAATTTGACAAATACGTTTGATATTTTAAATGGTGCTCTACCGTCCACCCAATCTGTGTTTTGTTTGCCAACTATTCCCTTGAGAAAATGGCACTTCTTAAAATAGCTTGTAAAACCTGCAACTACATAGAGAAAAGGATGTCTTAATTCTGCCCTCAACCCTCTTCTATTGACTAGCATTAAGTCTTGGGATGAACCACTCTATGGCTCCAATATGGGTTTAGATCAAAGAGTCGATGATCGGTGTAGTGTTCATCTGATTGGCTATGTGACAATGTTATGATGTACAGTATAAGTAGTATTCATCAAGGATATTTATAAGCCCCCTTTCTACCCTTCTATCCTCACAGGGGTTTATAATCTAATACTATAATATATGCAAATACCAGAGACAAGTTGACCTTTCTTGATATGGATGTTGATCCTGGGAGTTGAGGTATGAAGACACATCTCCAGGTATTTTGCTCCTCTTACTAGGGACAAAGCTTTCCTCCAGCTCAGCAATCCCAGAGCAATTCTGTTATGAAACAAAGTTAGGAAAAGGAAAATATACAAAGTCCCCTTATAGTCCATAGAGACACTGGTGTCAGTGAGCGAGTGCTTTCATATCTCTCTAACAAGAAACTGATTAGAAAGAGAGGTAAGCCTGAACTCTTCATACATAAACCAACTTCCATGTTTTTTCATCCTTAGACCAAAATGCTTATTTTTTGTTGTTATTATCAGTTAACAGCTTTGAAACACAAACCACTATGCCATGTTTGCTTGCCAAATTTGTAGTCTCTTTGGATGGTGAGATTCTGCTGCAGGAAGAAGTGCAATATATACATATCTTAATTAAAGATAATGAAGTTTAAGAAGTAGAACAGTTTGGAAAGAAAATATTAAAATTAAATATCTGCCCCATAATTTGAAGCAACGCTCTTGGTGTTGTTGTTTTTTAAAAAATACACTGAAATAAACAGCTTGCTGCAAAATCAAATATGCTTCCCTGGGGTCTTGTTAAATTGCTGAATGTAAATTGCAATTGGAACTATTAAAGATCTTGGTAGAGTAGGTTAAACATCTGCTCAATTTATTACAATTTTATTTGTACTTTAGCTGTAACTGGCGCAATTAAGCCAATCAGAGCAAGCGAATCAAATCTAATTTGCTCTCTAATGGACTAAAAAGGGAGAAATAAATACAGTCCTACTAGATCCAAATGATTAAATATGTCTCTAAGGGTATTCCCTCCCTTCATCTCAGTCAACAAAAATCAGGGAGCTTGTGTTATAATTAACCACTTAGGAGTGAGGTAAACTAGTTTGAGCAGAGATTCATTTTTCATAGGTTTTCAAAAAAAAGATAAAAAGCAAAGAGCTGTGAATATAATGAATTGGATTCTTGTGCAAAATTGGATAAGTTTATATTTCTTCTAAATTATTTGCTTGCTATCCAGAATGCTAAGTGGCTGGGAAGGAAATAGGAACATGCTAATATACAGCTTCTTTTTTTTTTCATTACTTCTGTCAATCACAAGTGCAGCTTGTAACAGGCTGGGAAGAGTCTTTTCAGGATTCCCAACCTTCAGTCATGCCCTTTTCCAGAATACTTCATTTCCACCCAAATCCATTCCCTATTTTGGGATTTTTATCTCAGAATTTTTTTACTTGCTGACCATGTTCAGCCTTCATTTTGAATTTTTGAACTTTCCTCTTTCCTTTGGTTATTTAATTATTTTTTTCAGTCTGTTTGTTCTATAAAGATTAGATTACATTAGATTAGATTAGAATTCTTTATTGGCCAAGTGTGATTTGACACACAAGGAATTTGTCTTTGGTGCATATGCTTTCAGTGTACATAAAAAGAAAAGATACATTTTTCAAGAATCATGGTACAACACTTAATAATAGTCATATGATGCCTTGGGGAATGATGTTTTTAATAACAGCCTACCCCATTTAAGTGTACCACTCCAGATAGTGGTATGTGTATGATAGGCTGGAGAAGGTTACGCAATAGGATTCTTAAGTTTATTTGTAACTGAACACCATGTTCATTTAATCTCTCATTTTAGACTGTAAAATGATAATGGAAAAGATTAAGGGAGATGACAATTCAACTTAGAAAACAGAGTTTTAATTAGAGTTTTAATTGATTTGATTCTGGGGAAGACTTTCAAGAGTTTCTACTTTTGTTTTTGCTCACAACACTTTTTTTTAAAAAATAGGAGTGAAGTGGTGGTGGGGAGGGGATAACAGATCTGGGGCCAGAAGGAAGAGAAGGTCCCATAGTGAACCAGTAGAACTAATTAGAGCAACAAGTTTGCTGTCATGGGTTTGCCTTCCTCTGGCACATCAACATTCCACCAGTTGGGGAATTCTGGGAGTTGAAGTCCACACATTGCAAAACAAGTTGCCAAGTTTGATAAACATTGATCTTCTAGAGGTATATAGATAAGACTGGAAGGGCCAGTTTTAGAACAGATCACATAAATCTGCCTCAGTTGCATGTACCTGTGTGGTCTGAAAATCATTAGTGGGCTATGCTTGCGCTTGAATAAAAAGCCCGGGTGGGTTTGCTTTATATTAAGATCTCTGTAAAACTGCCCATGCATTTCCAGGGTGGGGGAAAATCCTACATATAATCTGGCATTGCTATTAAATGATAAATGTCAATGCAAAGCTGCAACATTTGTTGGAAACTGAATCATCCCCAAGAAAGAAAAATATGTAAGCATCCATCCTATTTTTCAGGCCAGAGTACAAATGTTTCCCCACCTTTCATTTTTGCAACATTATAATTGGAAGCCAAGCACGGACAAATTGCCAAGACAAACCACGATGTTTATTTTCAAAGTAGCAAAAACCAATTTGTAGTCACGATGCATAATTAGCTAACAAGAGAAATAATTCATGTTATCCTTATAAGTGCATATTAAGTGTATGGTTTCAAAAACATAGTATATTTATTCTAGGATTTATTTGTTTATTTGAATTATATATCGCTTTTCTATTTTGGTGAGTACTCAAGAGGGAAAAAGATGTTTAAAAAAAATAGGAACAGAATTGAAAAAGCAGTAAAATCGTGCACTTTATTTCTTACATAAAAATTTTAAACAACTGGGGGACAGTTTAAATATTAAATACAAATAGTAATGCTTTTTATTCACATGTATAGCTTCAAAGCAATGGGATATTTTTGCTTTCTTGTGAATTAAACAGCTTCTGTTTTAATGACTTTGTAAAGAAAAAAATATGTTTCGTTTGAAGTATGCCTCATTCAGTTCTATGAAACTTAACTGCCAAGTACCGGTAAATTGTGCATAGATGATTGCAATTTAATGTACACATTATAAAATTACATAACCTGATGTATGTTTATCATTAATATTGTTTATTATACATTTTATAATTCTATATTTATTGTTCATGATTTCAGATAATAGAATGAGAGTTGCAGAAAAATGATTTAAATTAAATTAATATATGGCTTTTATTATTGATATAGTTTTAAAATGTATGGTGCCTGGTGTAAAATATTTTGACCTTCAGAATTCTATATTATAAAGTAAGATGAAAATGATTTCAATAAATAATGGGTAAATAAATCACGTTTGAGAGTTCTGGCATACACTGCACATCCTACAGTATGAACATCTAAGAGAAAAAGGTTGGTCTGGGGTTTCCCTGAGATACTTTTCTTTCTCCCACATGCACAGAATTGTTTTTAATTTATTTATTTGGTTAGGGACCCTTCAATCATACTAGCCTTTTAAAGATTTTAAAAGCTATAAATTTGAGTCAAGGCAATATCCATGAGACCCATTTAAAATCACTGCAGGTCTACACCCTCTAAAATCAACTTCAGAAAATTAAATGTCTAGAGAAACTATCTCACTCACCTGAAAAGCTGAATAGCTGGAATAGAAAACTTAGAAAACAAGTCTGTCTCTGTCTGTCTGCCTGCCTGCCTCTTAAGCCTGCTAATACTAGCTCTTGCCCAGTTATAAAATTATATTAATAATTATTGTCTGTGGTTGTCAGAAATAAGGCAAGATTTTTTTTAAATGGCAAGAAATGTGTTACTGTATTGCAACATTTAATAGCAAATAAATAGTATAGTATATTTATTTATTTGGTATTCTTTTATTTGGTATTTTTAATTTATAGTATAGGTAGCAGAGGTGTGTTCCTACCAGTTCTAACCGGTTCTTTAGAACCGTTAGTAACTCAGCGATGATGTCACAGAGCCAGTTCTGTTGGTGTCTCTGTGGGCGCCGCCATCTTGGATTTTGCTTCTGCGCAGAAGCTCATTTTTGCTTCCGCGCATGCACAGAAGCTATTTTTGATTGCGGTGGGTGTGGGTGCGAGGGAGCTGCTCCAGATGAGCCATTCCCCCCCTCGCCCTGCCCGAACATACAGCCGCTGTGTCTGCCTCTCACTGCCCTTCTCCCTCGTACCCGGGGGCAGCAGGGACAAGCCGCGGGCTCAGCTTCAGGGGAGCAGCCCCAGTTGTGGTCATTAGGCAAATCCCACATGGTTGCAGTGTCCACAGTCATAGTAGTGAAGGTCTTAATTGATGATCATGTGCCTACAGGATTTTTTTGTTCAGCACTGTTTTGGTGGGCATGGCTTGGTGTGTGTGGGAGGGTCATGTGACTGAGTGCGAATTAGTGATGTCAAGTTGGCCACGCCCACTCAGTCACATACTCCCCCAACCTAGCCACACCCACAGAACCAGTAGTAATTTTTTTAGAACCCACTCTGATAGGTAGGTCTCACTTACTGATGGTAATTGGGACCTGGAACGTCATAACTAAGAATGATTTCAAAGGACTATGCTGACTTACAATGGCAGTTCTGGCAGTCCCAGTTGTGGTCATTAGGCAAATCCCACATGGTTGCAGTGTCCACAGTCATAGTAGTGAAGGTCTTAATTGATGATCATGTGCCTACAGGATTTTTTTGTTCAGCACTCAATTATACCCAACGTGACTGGGGATGCTGGGTTGGCTGCAACTATGAGGATCCAGGTTAAGTGCCCTTCTTTCACTGCCATCATAATTTTGAATAATTGTTTTTCGAATGGACATTAAACAAGGAGTACCTGTATATAAATAAGCATTTGGGTTTGGATGGTTTTTTTGAACAAATGGTTATTTGAATTTTTCAGCTGTAACCCTATCTGAGCAGGAGGACCTGGCTACTATAAGCCATACCATTATTGGAGTTTAGGTAGACTACTGTTACACACTATACTCACTCTCCTTAAAACTATTCAGAAATTACAATAGTCCAAAATGCAGCGGACAGCATACTTTCTGGCTTCTATTGTTAGGACCATATAACATCAATTTGGTGGATCTTGAATTGTTTGCCAATTGGTTTTCAGGTCCAGTTTAAGGTGCTGGATATAATCTAACACCTTTTATGACTTGGGACCTTGGTATTTGCAGAACTGCCTACTCCAACATTACAGTCTGAACTAGCAGGAACAAACACAGAGAAATGGTTACTGATCCATGTCTTTGAGAGGTCTGGGTGGCCTGAAGCAAGAAATGGCCACCATAACTTTTCTGTGGCCATGCTAGAGTTGCAGAAAAGTCTTCTGACTGTATCATGCCATCTTTATTTTCAAATGCTACATTTGGGACATATTTTACTCTTTTTATATTGTTATATAATGGATGTTTACTTGGTATTATAGGAAGTTAGTACCCACCCCCTCCTAGAAGAATGAAATATCCTAGGAAATATTGAAAAAGGAAAGAATATGTTTCCCTGAATGAGGAAAGGAGAAACATGTTTTAAATACAAAGCAGCTTCCTGCAGCTCCCTGCCCCCACCCTTGCCACATTCCTCCCACCTAGCCTGGAGCAGTCTTCTACATAACAAAGATTTATCTCCTTCAGTCATACCCATATTAGGATTTGCCCAAGGCCCTTTCATTTAGCCAAGCCTGGGACAGACAAAAGCCTATAGAGTTGCCACTGCATGGCCTCCTGGGAGCCTGACCACCAATCAGTGCATTATATACATAGGAACAGGAAACTAAGAGGTGGGACCCAACAGAGGTTATAAAACCAAGGGACTCAGCATCTTCCCTTCCCTTTTTTCTCTTCACCCACACCTGGAAGCATGCAATCTACCTTTTCTGTACAGGGGCTCCTGCCATGTGCTTCCGTCCACCATTAAACTTCTTTCCAAGCAACTTCCATGAATCCAGTGTCTTTTTCCCCACTTGGAACTGAACCCAGAAGGATATTCTTTACAACAGTATCTTTAATCTACATAAGCCTCCAAGAGTCTCTAGATTGTGAAAGCTACAGAGCAATAAATAAAGGCAAACGTTTGACCAGTGTATGAAGGCTTGCCTGATGAGGGAAGGGAGATAGTAGGAAAACTTCCTATATATTTAGGTTCTATAGATACAGTGGGACATCTGCATGTGTGAGGCATGTACAAAATGGTTAGAAAATGTCACATAGCTGGATATTTTTCATCCTCGCTTGTGGATGTCCTGATGTCCTTCCTTGGGATAACTCAGCTATCCCAAACAATTTCAGATCCCCAGATAAAATAAATGAGCAGGATATAAGTTTTTACAAATTTTGAACCTAAGCCAAAAAAGACTTTTTAAGGCTTTCTCTTCCGGTAACTAGCATTGTTGCTTAAATCATTGGTATGCAAATTCTGTGTTGAAGGCCCAGTTGTGGGATGCCACAATCCAAAGATGTGAGGGGGAGGGGGAGTGATGATCCTGGAGATGATTTCAGAAGAGATTTAAGGGCTGAAATAGATCTCATGACCACCTGCAAAGTTTAAGTGGCCCATTTTGTCCCTTAAGTCCCCACAAGTAAAAGAAAAAAGAAAAAGAAAAAAGGCACAAATGCATGGTGCCATCCACAAAAAGGAAGCCAGATAACCTAGCCATTTTTTTGACTTAAATGGAGGATATTGTGCTACCCAAGGCTTATGTAGAGAGACCTTCATTTAGTAACATGTTAATCTGTTACAGTCATAATTAGTTTTATCTGTGAAAAGTTATTTACATTTTTTAACAAAAGACCTACAACAATTTAATTAGTAGAACAATCTGCCAACAATTAAACATATTTCTACTTTTGGTTGGTAACAGTCTCCTTTTTGTTGTTACTTGTATGTACCATTCAGAATTTCACATTCTTTCTTAATGAGTGAACAATCTGTCTGCTTGCTAAGTACAGTCTCAGCTTTTGTTTTAACCATTCTTACTCAGTTGAATATCCTCACATGTGTTAAACTACAACTCAGTCATCCCTGGATGGCTGTGCTATACAGCAAGACCAGGGGCGGGTTCCTAATTTTTTTACTACCACTCTGTGGGCATGGCTTATTTTGTGGGTGTGGCTTGCCAGCCATGTGACCAGGTGGGCGTGGCTTGCCGGTCATATATTAGTTATTTCACAGAGATGTTACTACTATTTTTGCTATTTTATATCTTACATGAAAAGCTTTGCATACAAAGTGCGTGTTACACCATGGCAAGACAGCAACCTTTATATGCAGAAAATGCTATAGTTAAAAGACAAGCAAGTCTCATACAGCATTTTTGGTTTCAGTCACGGATTCCTTAGACGAAAATATTGAGGACTGTTAAAAGAACAGTATCTTTTAACAGTCCTCAATGTTTTCGTCTAAAGAATAACAGTATAAAACTGTATAAAATTAACAGTATAAAAGGTTAAGCTTTTGGAAAACGCCCACTTTGGGAAGCTTTAGGCAAAAGCGAAGGAAAAGTGTCAAATGCGAGCTTCTTATTATTTTCAAGTGAAGGGACGGGGAAAGACTTAATTGTCAGGTTTCTGGGCATGCACAGAAGAAATTTTTAAAAAAAATTAAAAAAAAAAATTTAAAAAAATGGTGGTGCCCAGGCACCGGCAACCGACCGCACCGGTAGTGTGACATCACCAGCGGGCCGCTACCGGTGCTATAGAGTGGACCGCACTGGTAGGAACCCACCACTGAGCAAGACTATTTAGATATTTGTCGTTAAGACCAGGACTTTAAATGGAAGAGAGTTTGCATGGTATGGTAAAATAAGCCAAAATGGTGTCAAGAGTGGTGCCATTTTATCTGCATCACATATAAAAAACAAACAGATTTTGCCATATTGTTTTCACCATCTTCATTTTTTTTAACCATATCCTATGGACACCTGTGTGGGTGTTTGTTTTCAGGCCTCTTGGATCCCCCCCCCCCAATATGGTTCATTGCATTTTTACTCTCATCTCAAATTACTCTGTTTAAACAATCTGAATTCACACATAACACAAAGGACCTGTCCCTACAACTAAGCTCTCCATCTACCTTTGGAACAGCTAAAAGCCATCTTGGCATGAAATGTGTTGTTTTCTTGAGGATGCCTAATCTTCTTCTATTGCTTCTATTCCCAGTCTTCTGACTTCTCTCCAAGATAAGAGGTAAGAAACCAGGATGGGTTTTATGCACTCTGAGACTGTCCTTGGAAGGGAGAAAACATACCTTTAGCATACCTGCTTCAGTTAAGAATGATTCAAGACTTTTGCACTCGTGGACTGAAGATGAGAAGTTAATAACACATGATGACATGATAGCATAATGAGGATGTTCCTGTTCATGCCATGGTTAGAAGCAAGTGGGGTCATGGTTTAAGCCAGAGACTAAAACTGTTTTAAAGTTCATACTGAGAGAAGACCTGATTTGCTGCTTGTGTCAACACCAGCAGGTATCACTCCCTATTGTATTTGAATTCAGGGAGAAATGATACCTTCCACTCCTCCCATCACAAATAAACCTCCCTCCATGTTTTGAAGCTCCATTTCACCACTGTTGTCCTCTATCCTTAACCTTGTCAAACACTTTGAACTAGAAGGCTTGCAAAGTGTCCTTCTGGTTTAATGACAACTTCAGTTCTGATAGATTATAATATCAAACATGCTCATTTAGCCTGATCACTGCTACATGTAACTATTGTGATTATGACAGAGCTAGTTTGGTGTAGTGGTTAAGACACGAGGCTAGAAACCAGGAGATTGTGAGTTCTAATCCTGTCTTAGGCAGGAAAGTCAGCACGGTGACTTAGGACTAGTCACATTGTCTCACCCTAACCCACTTCACAGGGCTGTTGTTGTGAGGGGAAATAGAAGAGGTATCAAGTTTGTTTGCCACTTAGAGTTATTCACAAAAATAATAAAGGCAGGATTAAAATATAAATAAAAATTCTGTGCTAAGCAGCCAGGTGTAATGGTATGTGGGAGTGACCTGGGAAATCTGCGCCAGAGGAGGTTGCCTAGAATGGTTAGATAAGAGACAGCATATTCCACAGCTAAACAGAGGGCGGGGAGGAAAGACTCCCCTTAATTTTTCAAGATGTAAAGAAGAATAGTATTTTCATACTTACAAGATTCTATTTAATGTAGCCTACAATAAACTAGAATTAGCTCATCTGATCATATTTCCTGTCTGGTGCACCTGTTAAAGCTGACACCAGGCTGTTATGTTTCATGCTGGTTCAGCTGCCACTTTTTAATCTTGTGGTTGATCCAACAATGAATCAACTATTTAATTTTCCTCCCAAAACTCCTCTTTCAACCTTTAAATGCTTTTGGTTTGTATCCAAGTAAGGTAAAGCATACCTTAACTTTTCAACCATACAATAGTGCTAAACTCACTTTTTTTCTCCCTCCTCTAAATCTTTAAAGTGCAACGTTGGCATATTGAAATGAACCTATAAAGTTTCCAGGAGTGCGCCTTCTCTTCTTTGAAGCTAAATCATCAGTTCTTTGCTTGAAAGTTTCCATAGATTTACAGTGAAACACAGAAGTGGAGGAGCAATCTGTTCCCTTTGCTTTAATCATTACAGCATCAAAGCATTAATGGTACAATGAGAGAAAATAAAGACAGAATGGAGTTTGCATTGCCATCAAAGGAGGGAGTCTGGGAAGGGTGTGTGGAGGTATCTACCTGTGCAAACAAGGGAGGACTGAACTACTGTCCCTAAAAGGAAAAGATGGACACTAGGATACCCATCCATAGCCAAGAATGGGAAAAATAAAGGAAGAATTAACATTTGGATCCAGTGGCAGCCAAAATCTGGACTGAGCATCAGCTTGGATACCATCATCAAACCACAGCAACTGAGGTAGCCAAGCCTCCAAAATAATATCAAGACTTAGCACAATATAAATGCCTACAACGGTGTCATTGAGACTTACTCACTACTTGTGTAAATTTATAGTCTTCTTAAATGCATCATCAACATTGTTAGCTGTATGTAAAATACCTCCTTGATTTTTCTTCTCAAATTTGCTTTTTATTAATGTTCTATTCTTTCTTCTTCTTATTGCTTTTTCTGCCATTCTACATTCTCTGATTCCTTCTAACTCTGCTAATTAAAATAACTATGCTATTGATACCTGTCTTGTTTATGATTCCATGTTTTACATGAATCACATTGGCAATACTCTAGAAAATGGTATTTTTCTATTCAAAGAAGGATTGGAAAAGGTCAGTTTACATTCCAATTCCAAAGAAAGGCAATGCCAAAGAATGGTCAAACTATTGCACCATTGCACTCATTTCACATGCTAATAAAGTTATGCTTAAAATCCTACAAGCTAGGCTCCAGCAGTATGTGGATCGAGAACTACCAGAAGTACAGGCAGGATTTCGAAAAGGCAGAGGAACTAGAGAACAAATTGCCAACATATGCTGGATCATGGAGAAAGCTAGGGAGTTCCAGAAAAACATCTGCTTCATTGACTATGCTAAAACCTTTGATTGTGTGGATCACAACAAATTGTGGCAAGTTCTTAAAGAGACGGTCAGGTTTGTGAGTTATACAAATTTTATATAAAACAAATATTATAGAAAAGGTTAATAATTGTTCAAATTATATATTCTTCCAACTTTTAACCTATCATCTAATTTATTTCCCTTCCTTTCTTTATTCTTTTTTCCTATCAACATCAATATTTATTATTTATTTATTATTTTTATTTATTTGTTTGTTTGTTTGTTTGTTTGTTTATTATTTATTTATTTATTTATTTATTTATTTATTTATTTATTTATTTATTTATTTATTTATTTATTTATTTATTTATTTAGTCGTATTTATATGCCGCCCCACTCCCGTAGGACTCAGGATGGCGTACAACATAATACAAAACAATTTATTAAGAAAAATGACACAAATGATTAAAAGAATTACAAAAATTTAAAAACAAAAACACACCAACATTCGCACATGGGGGAATTGATCTTATTCTCCCCCCGCCTGCCTGAAGAGCCATGTTTTCACGGCTTTACAGAAGGCCAGTAGGGTAGGGATAGTCCTGACCTCTGGGGGGGAGTTGGTTCCAGAGAGTTGGGGCTCCCACAGAGAAGGCTCTCCCCTGCGGTCCCGCCAACTGACATTGTTTGTTGATGGGACCTGGAGGAGATCGACTCTGTGGGACCTAACCGGTCGTAGGGAGGTATGTGGTAGGGTGCGGTCCCGGCGGTAACCTGGCCGTGAGCCATGTAGGGCTTTAAAGGTTAAAACCAACACTGGTTTTAAATTGCTTATGGACACTAATGGGCAGCTAATGCAGCTGGCGGAAAATAGGTGTTACGTGGGTGTATCTGGGGACACCCACCACAGCTCGTGCAGCTGCATTTTGCACCAATTGCAGTCTCCGGATACTCTTCAAGGGTAGCCCATGTAGAGCGCGTTACAGTAATCTAGCCGTGAGGTGATGAGGGCATGAGTGATCGTGAGTAAGGCCTCTCTCTCCAGGTAGGGTCGCAATTGGTGCACTAGGTGAACCTGTGCAAAGGTCCCCCTAGACACCAGCGACAGATGTTGCTCCAATTTTAGCTGTGGATCTAGGAGAACACCCAAATTGCGAACCCGTTCTGAGGGAGTTAATTTCTCTCCCCCAAGAACCAAGGAGGGGCAATCAACATAATCCCTGGGAGGCAATACCCATAGCCACTCAGTCTTGTCAGGGTTAAACCTGAGCCTGTTCATTCCCATCCAGACTCTAACATCGTCCAGGCATCAGCACATTACATCCACTGCTTCTCTGAATTGAGACGGGGTGGAGATGTACAACTGGGTGTCATCAGCATATTGCTGGCACCTCACCCCGTGTCGTCGGATTATCTCACCCAGCAGCTTCATGTAGATGTTAAACAGGATGGGTGAGAGGACTGAGCCCTGAGGCACCCCGCAAAGCAGGAGCCTAGGGCTCGACCTCTGCCCCCCCCATCAACACCGACTGCATCCTATCAGCGAGGTAGGAGGAGAACCACCACAGAACGGTGCCTCCCACTCCCATCTTGCCAAGTCAGCGCAGAAGGATACCATGGTCAATGGTATCGAATGCTGCTGAGAGGTCAAGTAGCACCAGGATGGAGGAATAACCCCCATCCTGGGCTCACCAGAGATCATCCATCAGGGCGACCAAAGCAGTTTCCATGCTGTAGCCGAGCCTGAAGCCCGATTGAAAGGGATCTAGATAATCAGTGTCATCCAATAACCATCAGAGTTGGAGCGCCACCACTTTCTCAACAAGCTTACCCAAGAAGGGCAGGTTGGAGACTAGATGGAAGTTCTTTAAATCCGCTGGATCCAGGGAAGGCTTCTTGAGGAGGGGTCGCAACACCGCAACTTTTAAGGGTTGCGGCATGGATCCCTCTCTCAAAGAAGCGTTCACAATCACCTGTATCCAGCCACGTGAAACCTCCATGCTGGCCAAAACCAGCCAGGAGGGGCACGGGTCCAGCAAACAGGTGGTGGCGTTCATTGCTCCCACGGCCTTGTCTACATCCTCAGGAGTGACTGGCTCAAATTCGTCCCATAAAACCGGACTAAGACTTTCCCTGTCAACTCGGCTGGCCCTGTCCAATTGGAGTCCAGATTCGACCGGATCTGAGTGATTTTATCCACCAGAAACTGAGCAAATTCCTCAGCTCTGCCCTGCAAGTGTTCCTCGCCACCCCCCTTAGCAAGGAGGGAGTGAGTCACCCTAAACAGGGCGGCTGGGCATGAAACGGCAGATGCAATAAGGGCGGAGAAATAAACAGATTTCGCCGCCCGTATCGCCACTAAATAAGACCTAATGAAGGTTCTTAGTAGTGTTCGGTCAGATTCGGCTTTACTGGTTCTCCAGCGTCGCTCTAGACGTCTCTTATGGCGTTTCATCTCTCGGAGCTCCTCAGTAAACCAGGAAGCCTTCCGAGATCCACTGCCGTGGAGAGGTCACAAAGGCGCAATCCAATCCAGCGCCCCAGATGCCGCTCTGTTCCAAGCAGTCACCAGGGACTCAGCAGTCACCAGGGACTCAGCAGTCACCAGGGACAATTTAATTCAATTAATTCAAAATTTAGGTTAATTCAATCTATCATATACCAATCTCATACAAAATCATTAAACTATAAAAAAAGAAAAAATGCCTTTTAACTAAATATTTATACTAATTAATTATACCAAACTTATACACAACTGATATACAATTAAATGTAATAAGATAATTTTAAACAAAATTCTATGGCATTCCACCATCAATCATCCATTTTCTTTGGATCTCTCAATTATTCCATTCTTATAAATGTTTCCCTTCCACCCCAATTCTCTTAACTTTTTCTTTTTCTTTCTTTTATTTTTGTACCAATAACTTATTTTTTCCCAAGCTCCCTTTCTTCCTTTTAAGTATATTATTTGTGTAGGTTTAATCTCAATTCCTCTTAATCTCTTCCCCGTTACCCCCTTCCTTTTTAGATTGTTTTCACTGATACCAATATCCCCCTCTTGCTTTTTTCTTGTCACTGTAAATCCCAGTGTAATCATTGTAAATCCCAATATCATCATCAATCTGTCTTTTATTTTCAACTTCCTTTTCATTTTTCTTGTCACTGTAAATCCCAGTTTTCCTCCTTGCCATCTTCTTGCTCTTCATTTTCTTCTTTTTTGTTTCCTGCCATTATTGTTTCTAAGTGTTTTTTATGATCCAGCTTCTTTTCTGTTTGTTTCCTTTCCACCTCTAATTCCCAAAAAACAATTTTTTAAATCTTCATGGATGTATTTCAACATTGCAGCCAGTTCCTCATATATACATGCCTCCATATTGCCAAGTTCACTATTCACAATTTTTTTATTAAATCTCAAGTCCATATAGTCTTTTTATATTCCAATCCAGTCCAGTTCAGAAAGTTCACCACTTTTTGATTTGAATCTCAAGTCCATATAGTCTCTTTATATTGTAATCCAATCCAATCCTGTCCAATTCAAAATCCTCTTTTCTTCTATCGCCAAAATATTATACCATCAAGCAAAATAACAAGTTGTACACTGTTTATAAGTTCTTTCAGACTTTTTAAATATTTTCTTCCAGTCAAGGTCAATCTCCAGCTGTTAGCATAAACCTGCTTACACAGCCTACTGTAGTATTTTCTTTTAACCAGCAGATGGCACTATCAATTCCCAGTATAACAAGGCAGCTCTTTTAATGAAAATAAGTTTCTGTATTTTAGAATCCACTTAGTTCTTATAAAACATTTTCTTCAAATTCTTGTTTTTCCAATCGCTTTAATTTCCACCAATTCTATAATAAAAGTGTCCTCAAAATTGGACTTTAATCCTGTTCCTTTAAATCTTCTCTATGATCTTTCCAATTGCTAGATAGCCACTCCCTCCATTTTAAAGCCTCTTTTGTTCCTCTTTAAGTTTAAATTTTCTTCTTCCAATTATTAAATCGGCCAAACACTCACCAGCTTCAGCACCTCTTCACCTCTCTCCAGCGCAAACGCTTAGATTTTGTCACCCAGGCAATCCAGGATCTCTTCAATCTATCAGTTCGTTTGTCACCGTCCCAGCTAATGACGACAAGGTCGCCTTCTTCAGCTGCTGGCCGAGATGCTGGTGCTGGTTCCCTGGAGGGTTTGCAAGCCCCCCCAGCTCCCAGACAGGTGCCTCTCTTCTTCCCTGCCCCTCCAGGGCAGATCTGACCTGGTACCAATTGGTTCCGGGACTCTAAGCTGCTGGGATTCGGTATTCCATGCGAAGCGCAGGGAACTCCATGTCACTGGGATGTTGGCCACGCCCCTTCCTCACTATGATGTTGCTGTTGTCGTGAGCAAAGATCTACACAGCCACGTGCCTGAGGTCCAGAGACACTCCGACCATCCTATGTCTGTTACCATTGACACACCCACCAGTCGACTACAGGTATTTTCTGTTATGCCCCACAAACAGGACTTGATGAAGACATCAAGGATCAGTTCTGGAATGAACTGCAGACTAAAATCTGTGCCTGCGCTGAAGAAGATCTACTGTTTTTCCGCGGTGACTTGAATGGTCACGTGGGAAGCAATCGGGATGGCTACCAATGCCACGGAAACAAAGTTTATGGAAACTGCAATGAAAATAGATTTCGAATCCTGGACTTTGTAGAAGCAAATTAACTCATGATTTGCAGCACATTTTTCAAGGAACATCCAGACCATCTCATTACTTTTACCAGTGATAGAAATACCAGTCAGATCGATTTTATTCTCTTGAGAAGACATGGCATTCCCATGCAATGCAACACCAAAGCTATCCCCTCTCATGTTCTTGCCCCATAAAACAAATTACTTGTTACAGATCTAAAAATAAAAGGCCATAAGAGAATGAACAACAGCACCACAGGCCATGAGAGGATCAAATGGTGGAAGTTGCAGGAGCACAATGACCAGAAAAAGCATATTCCCACAAAAACAGTCCCTGCACTAGCTGGAATATGCTAGGAAGAAGAAGAAGAAGATTATCATTTAATACAAGTTGTAACTGAAATGTTATATGTTAGGTGCCAGTTAGGTTATGCATAGCTAGTTGCTGCTGTATCTTCTTTTAGTTCTTCCCAAATTAACAAGTCCCTCCTTTATTGTTCCCTGTGAAGAGACCCACCTCCTTGCTGGTTCATTGGAGGCTTCTAAAAAGAAAATCAGGAAGTTTCTGCTCTAATCTACACAGGAGGGCATGTTGGTTCTAACTGAAAGTACTATAATTCAGTTGCTGAAATTGTTATAACCTCATCCCATTCATCACAATAAATCTTGCTTAGGAAAACAATCACTTTCAGTTTAGGTAGGTGCTAAAGCAGCTGACAACATGCTGGACCTGAGCATCTCCTCTGCTCGTATCTTCTGCACTATCTATCTATCACTCACTTTGGCTAGGATGCTCAGCTTCTCTTTAATTTTCTGCCTACACCTATTCCTAGTCTTCTACGGAAGAAGCATTAGGTGCTCTTTCCTCTGTTCTACCATTAAGGCTGTTTCTATAAGTAAGCATGAGTGAGGTCAAAGGGTTAATGTTCCACCTTTAAATGACAAGACCCTACAAAGTAATTCTGAGGAAGCACTTTGAGGAGGCCAAAGCTAGTTGGGGAGACGGTGCCGAGTTAAGTGAATCATTGCTCTAGCTCATGATAAAGTAGCAGCATTGCTTATGAAATCATCATTCCTGCTACTTTGGGTGTTAAAAGCTCTTTGAAGATCAATCTGAACAGCTTTTCAAGACGCATGGATTCGAAATGTTCCCAGTGGGGGAAAAATATCAATATAGCACACAACACCCTCAATGGCATTTGCAATAGTTGATCTTGCTAGCCTAGCTGTGAAGCTGCTGGTTTGAGGGAGAAGGGAGTAAGTGAGTATGAGTGTCTGGTGGAGATAACAGGATATAACAGGAATCCTTTTCTGTTATAAAAAATACAGCAAGGTGAATGAAAGCTAGACATTTCTCATGCATTCGTTAAAAATAGCAAAAAGAAATTCATGTAATTCTTGGTGTAATTTTTAAATCATCTTTTAATTAACTTCTGAAGAACAGATACAGGAAGGAAGAAAATCATTGCAGCTGTTGATACATATTTTTTAAAGTATATTCTCTTTATTATAATATTAACAGATTAAATAAAATGTTGAGAATCAATAGAAAAGCATATCTGAATATTTTACTTTCCTCCAGTTAATACTAAAGAAGTGTGCTTGATGGAGAGAATCCATTAGCACTTATGAAGTGCTCAGGCACTGTTAATGATCAGATATAGTCTGGTATACAGTACAGAAGTGAAGAGATGGTGATACAGAATACTGTTCGCAAAGCAACATGATCACATTCCATTAGAGAAACTATTTCAACATCCAATCCTTATTTTTCTATATATCTTCTTCTTTAAAAAGACAAGGAAACGTTTCAGTTCAAAATGTGGGTGCCATTTTGTCTTTAAATAAAAACCAGAAAAAGTATTGCTTGGATATTCAAAATAATTATTCTTCAAGATAATTTATGATTCTGCAATCTCTTAAGAAACTCATTGTTAAAAAAAAATCTCTAGTGGCTAGGCTGAATGCAATTCATTCATTCATTCATTCATTCATTCATTCATTCATTCATTCATTCATTCATTCTCTTTACATATTTGATTTGATGGACAAAGAAAGTGAAAGATGCCAAAGTGCCTATGAGATGGAAACAGCATAAAGCTAACATGTACATAATAACTATAAGGAGATATTTGGAGGGCATTCCTAAATGTGTACAGGGAGCACCTCACTATGATTTCTGAAATTATTATATCATATTCTGTTTTCATTTTTTGCCATGACATTCCCAAGCTGGCAGTTGTTTATTTACTATTTACTGCCAAAAATCCTCAGTATGAACAGCTATGGGACAGTCAATTGCTTAATTATTTACAGGCACATAGCAGGATTCAAATCACAAACCTCAGAATTACATAAATGGCTAACAAGTTCTTAATTGTAGAGAAATATCTTACTCTAGAGATAAAATAAATGCTTACAGCTAAATTGACTAGTTATGTTGCTGCCTATATTGATAAGGCACTTGGTTAAAAAGCCATTGTTGATCCCATTGTATAATACAGGTATCTATGGAGATTCTCAGTCACCCAGCTCACCTATGTCCCAAAGGTGCTTTTTCAAGAGGCAACTGGACTTTCTGGGTTTTTTTTTAAGACGTTTTGTTTCTCATCCAAGATGCTTCTTCAGCTCTGAAGAAGAGCTGAAGTCTTCAAAGAAAAACCAGAAAGTCCAATTGCCTCTTGAAAAAGCACCTTTGGGAAATAGTATAGGTAATACTTGACTTATAAATATTCATTTAGTGTAGGGGTTGGTAACCCGTGGCTCTGGAGCCGCATTTGGCTCTTTTATCCCTCTGCTGTGGCTCCCTGTCGCTCAAAATATGCGTCACAACTGCCAATGTGCGACACCCACTGGCATGCAATTGACTGAGCTTTTCGAACCCTGGTAGGCATTTTAGATGTCAAAAGGGTTTTGTGGCTCCCGGTGTTTTCTTTTTTGTGGGAAATGGGTCCAAATGGCTCCTTGAGTGTTTAAGGTTGCTGACTCCTTAGTGACAGTTTGAAGTTACAATGGCACTGAAAAAGGAGACTTATGACCGTTTTTCATTTATGCTGAAACACTTATGCTGTTTCAGCATCTCCATGGTTAATACTATCAAAATTCCAACACTTGGCAACTGGCATGTATTTATGATGGTTACAACATCTCAGGGTCATGTGACCACCTTTTGTGACTTTCTGACAAGTCAACAGATTCACTTAACGATGTGACTAACTTAATAACTGCAATGAATCACTTAACAACTGTGGCAAGAAAGATAGTAAAATGGGGCAAAACTCATTCAACAACAGCCTTGCTTAGCAATGGAAATGTTGGGTTCAACTATAATCATAAATTAAGGACTATTTATAGAGTCATCTATGTACTTAAGCCACATCATTTATATGTGCATGCTGAGCCACAATATGCTTCAATCCTAAGAGAAGGGATACTTTCTGTTAGCCTTTCCAAATCTTCCATAAAACATATATATTCATTACCTTTATTTTACAGATGGATTTGTTGATCAGTCGTTAAGTCATTTCCAATTCTCCATGACCTCATGGACCATAAGCAAGCCAGGCCCCCCTGTCCTCCACTGTTTCCCAGAGTTTTCCCACATTCATGTTCATTGTGTCGATGACAGTATCTAACCATCTCATCTTCTGCCATCATCATCTTCTTTTGCTTTTAATCTTTTCCAACAGTAGGGTCTTTTCCAATGAATCCTCTCTTCTCATTTGGTGATAACAAGTATTCAGCTTCAGTATCTGTCCTTCTGAAGAACTGTCAGAGTTGATTTCCTTTAGGATTGATTGATGTGATCTCCTTGCAATCCAAGGAACGCTCAAGAATCTTCTCCAACACCACAATTTGAAAGCATTAATTCTTTGGCGCTCAAGCCTTCCTTATAGTCCAACTCTCACAACATTATTACTGGAATTACAGATAGGTAGCTAATGTTAAAACACAGTAAGGTATCCAAAAATAGGTTGATCAAAGACGAATCCACAAAGTTTCAAGTTCAATATATAAGCCCACAGTATCAACGCATTATCAGAACAAGATGATAAGAATGAGTATATAACCCCTCTTTCCAAACTATGAACATATTAACACTATGAATAGTTTTATATTAAATAAACTGTGTTTAGATTTGCCAACTGGCATCACATTTCAATGATATCATCAGCAACCACTTTAAACATTTGACATTTTAAAGAAACAACAACACTTTAGAAGGCTCATGCAGAAGTCTGAAAAAAGGCTTTGGAAAATTGCACAATGAGCTTGATCTTGCATGTGATCATCATCCAGGTGCTTTCTTCAAGTCATTTTTGAACTACCCACAGCCCTAGGATACCCTAAAGGAATTTGCATATTTATTGGGAATACCAGAAATGTGTCATCTACCATCTCACCCAGGGGTGGGCTCTAACTTACCTCACTGCTGGTTTGCTTCCTCCCGCGCCGCGTGGCTGCGCCTTGTGGGTGCGCACGCGCTTTGCGCGCACGCACATGGGCAAAAAATTTAATTTAAAAAAAAAAGCCAAAAACAAGATGGCGACCCTATGCACAGGGCCGGAAACTCGGCTTCTGCGCATGTGCAAAAAAAAAACCCCCGAAAAAAATCCCCCCCCCAAAATGCTTAAAATAAAATCCCCAAAATTTTTTTTTTAAAAAAGACAGCGACGCCCACGGACTGGCACCAGCGGGTCACTACCGGTTGGGGCAAACCGGTCCAAACCGGGAGGAACCCACCTCTGATCTCACCATTTTTAATATCCCAGCCTATCCATGATAGTGAAAGAAATGAACAGAATAAATTTAATGAAATAAAACTATACAATTTAAGCATGACAAAAATACTGTGCATATATACCGAAACAATTAAAAAAGGAACGTATTGTTTAATATATTTATAAAATTGTTTTATACATGTATAAAACAGCTGCATTTTCTAAATTAAAAGCAATTGAAAGCTATCAGACCAGTGCTTCTCTGTTCTATGCATAGGTAGTAAATATTTGTGGAAAATTTGTTATTTTTATACTTTAACATGAAAATAATGATTTTTTTTTGTTCTTTATCTGTAATGCATTTAGAAAAATCTACCAGCTTCAAAGAAGTAGAATATTTTTTCTAAGGCAGTAATGCAACTGAGAGTTTGAAAAGCTATAAATGCTTCTTACATAAAGATAAAACTGTTAAATAATGCCTATGATTCATATACTATATATTCATCACATATGGAAGGACTTCCATATTGCTTTGCCAAATGCATTTGAAGTAGAGGAAAATCAATTAATGGATAATGGTTCAATGTGGACTAC
This sequence comes from Diadophis punctatus similis, assembly GCA_023053685.1. Classification (NCBI taxonomy): domain Eukaryota; kingdom Metazoa; phylum Chordata; class Lepidosauria; order Squamata; family Dipsadidae; genus Diadophis; species Diadophis punctatus. The sequence goes on along the minus strand of JALIGW010000007.1, from coordinate 28,284,977 downwards.
AAGCAATTTTTTTGATAATTAACACAAAACAATATTAACAGTAATACTCTCTGTAGGCATTTGAATTTCTGCTGTCACCCACTCATTCTGGTATAATTTTATCCATGAAATATTTGTGTCACTTGAGTTAGTAATATATTCCCATATTTCCACTACAGGCTTAACTTCAGTTTGTCATCCGGTAGCATTCACAGTTCATCTGTTTGTCAATTTTTACACATTTCTTTTGCAAAGAAGGAATATGCTTACCTCTGAAAAGAAAGAATGCTTGGAAGTCTATCCTACACATTATGCAGAGTCAGATGGTAGATTGTGATGATAAAATTCTGGATTCTATCTGATGAAAAACAGATAAGCATAAGAAGAGCTGTGTTGGATCAAATCAAAAGGCTCATTTGCCCAGAAGTCTGTTTCTATAGCAGCCAAACCAGAAGTTGAAAGGAAGGCAGCAAGTCAAAGGCAAGAACTTTTTCTTAATATTGGACTCCAATAATGGTTTGTAATAAAGGATTTTAATAATAATTTTATTAAATATTATAGTTAAAAATAAAAATAATATAAACTACAAAAAACTATATATATATATATATATATATATATATATATATATATATATATATATATATATATATATATATATATATATATATATATATATATATATATGAAAAAGAGAGAGAAAAATAGCAAAAAAATAAAAATATACAAAGATATAAATTTGCACTTATTTGCAACATGTATACACAATTTTAACAATTTTTCACAGCAATCTTTTCATTCATATCACTTCTCTTATCTATAAACAGATCCTTAAAACCTTGTCATTCAATCCTGTTCAGCAAAAGTCCATTAAGAGTTACCAGAAATAACATCTATTTGAAAGTTGATTAAATAAATCCATTTTATATTCCTACCTTTTATATTCATGTGTTCATTCATTCATTCATTAGACTTGTATGCCACCCATTTAACATTTCTTCTTTATTAGAGAAATTCCTTTTACTTTTAACAATCTTAATATTTAATTTCTTCAAATAATATCCTAAAGCTTGTCTCTTTTTTAAAAAAAATTGTTCCTTCTTACAAAATCCTTAAGGACTTTAATAGGTCCCTTTAATAAATTCAATGTAAGAAAGTTATTGCTTATTCTGTTTGCCACTTGTATATCACTTTATGCATAACTTAGAAGCTTGTGCAAAGTCTTCAAGAATTCACAATAGTAAACCTAACTAATTTTATATTCTGAAAGATTGATTCATGGGTTGTATTTTCCCCTTTTTTTGTCCCTCCCCCCAACCCCAATAGCTATGTGAATTCCTTTACTGATTGAAAAAAACAAACACTCTCCTCCCCACCTCTCCAATATTCCTCTTTTTTCTGTGCTTCTATAAAGTTCATCGTTAACAAATGCATAAGACAACAAGCAATGCACCAAACTTTTTTTGGGGGGGAAACATTTTTTCCTATTTTACATTTCACAATATTTCATGACTAAAAAATGTCCTCTATCCTTGCCCTGAGACTGTTCAATGATAAGCAACATTTGCTACTAAAAGTATAATTTGTTTTTAAAATAAAAATAAGAAAACAAGATGGAATCAGATTAATGCCCTGCTGCCTGACAAAATGGGTTTTTATCTATGGAAAGAAAGTACAGAGGTGGTGGAAATCAGTTTTGATGAAGCCAAGTACATGTTTTTTTTAATTTTTAATTTATTTATTTTGTCAAGCATGTATTAGATAACAGATAAACATGGTTATTAATACATGAAATGGATAGGAATGAAGGGGGACATTAGGATAGGGATGGTAGGCACGTTTGTGCGCTTATGCACGCCCCTTACTGACCTCTTAGGAATGGGGCGAGGTCAACAGTAGACAGTCTAAGGTTAAAGTTTTGGGGGGTTGGAAAAAGAACCACAGAGTCAGGTAGTGTATTCCAGGAATTGACCACTCTGTTGCTGAAGTCGTATTTCCTGCAATCGAATTTGGTGCGGTTTACCTTAAGTTTGTATCTATTGTGTGCTCGTGTATTGTTGTGGTTGAAGATGAAGTAGTCATTGACAGGTAGGACATTGTGGTAAATTTGATGTACTACACTTAGGTCAGACCGAAGGCGGCATAGTTCTAAGTTGTCTAAGCCCAAAATTTCAAGTCTGGTGACATAAGGTATTCTTTTAAAAAAAAACCTGGAACACCAGGGAACTACCAGAGGATTGGAAAAGAACTGATGTAGTTCCTATCTCCCCTGTCCCCCCAAAAAAAGGGGGGGACAAATCCAGGAAACTACAGCTCAATCAGCCTAACATTAATTCCTGGGAAGATACTGGAAAAAATAATCAAAATACAGATCTGAGAACATCTAAAAACAAACAGTTATAACTAGAAGCCACTATGGGTTTGTTAAAAACAGATCATGCTAAACCAATCTTATTTCATTCTTTGACAAAGTGACTAAATTAGTAGACCAGTGAAATGCTGTGGACATAGCATAGATAGACTTCAGCAAAACGTTCAACAAAGTATACCACAACCTACATGTTGGAAAACTAGAAAAATGTGGGATAGACAACATCAACTCCAGATGGATTTGTAATTATCTGACAAGCCATACTCAATGAGTAGTCCTTAATGGTACTACATCTATCTCACGGGTGTCAAACTCAAGTCGTCACACTAGCATCACGTGACGTATCACCTTCACTAAAATGGGCATGGGCGTGGCCAGTGTGTGATGCATCCGTCCCATGGGCCGGGAGTTTATCCATGATCTACATGGAGGGAAATAAGTCATAGGGTACCACAAGGTCCCATCTTAGGCACAATACTCTTCAATATCTTTGTAAATGACTTAGATGAGGGAATAGAAGGGGAACTCATCAAATTTGCAGATGACACTAAGCTGGCAGGAATAGCCAACACCCCAGAAGACAAGCTCCAGATCCAAAAAGATCTTGACAGATTTGAACAATGGGCTCTATCAACATGAAATTTAATGCGGAGAAAAGCAAGGTTTTACACCTTGGCAGGAAAAACTAAATGTACAAGTACAGAGTAGGTGAAACCGGGCTCAAAAATAGTAACCATGAGAGGGATCTTGGAGTCCTAGTGGACAATCTCTTAAACATGAGCCAGCAATATGCAGCAGTAGCCAAAAAAGCAAATACAATCCTTAGTTGTATAAACAGAGATATAGAATCAAAATCACATGAAGTATGTCGAGCCTGTTCCGGAGCTCGCCATTCTAGAGGTCGACACTCCAGCTGAGGCGCGGGCGATTGAGGTGTTACGTCACGTATCAACAGATTGGTCGGGCCTCCTGCCGTTTGCAGAAGTGGCCTATGTTCTGACCTAGGCTTCCTGATAAAATCACATAGCACAAACAGCATCTCACAAACCTTTTTTTTATTGTTAACAGCTGCTAATTGTTTGCATTAGCAGTCTTCCGAAGTCCAAATAAAGTACAGTAAGTCTTTTCTTTTCAACAGCTGCTAATTATTGTCATTAGCAGTCCGCATAAGTCCAAGCAAAATGAAACAAGTCTGACTAAAAGTCTTTCATGTAAAAGCAGATAACACACACACCTTGCTCTTTTTTGGCAAGCTGCCAAGGAACAGTTTGCAGGAAAACTTTGCCAAGTGCAAACAGGAACAAAAACAGAGGCTTGAATTGCAAAGACAAGATCTGGAAATTAACGGAGTTGCTTCCTGCAACTCACCCATTTGTGTTCTTCACTTAAATAGCCTATGGGAGGGGCAAATTATCCCCAAGCCTTACTCCTGAGTAATCCTTCTCCTCTGGAACCATTCCTGCCTTTTGGCAGCTCGGCGCATGTGCGCATTGAGAACAGGCTCCTCCTGTTCTTCTTCCTTGCTCATGACAGCCTCTGGAGGTTCTGGAGGCCTTGGCTGAATATTTGCCTCTAGCACCGAGTCTTCTCCTGACTCCAGGCATGGCCCAGGTTTCTCCCCAGCCTCCTCGCTGTCCGATTCTGCTGCCAGCTGCACAGGCCGCTGGCGGACCAGAACAGCCTATAATAATACAGTGCACAGCAGCACCGGTTTCACCCCTTTCCATGTGGTGAATGGAATTTTTTATTTTTTATTTTTTATTTTTTATTTATTTATTTATTATTTATTATTTATTTAGTTCGTTTTTATAGGCCGCCCAACTCCCACGGGACTCTGGGAGTTTATGGCCATTCCCAAATGGGCCCCAGAATCACAACTACAACAAACCCCGAGGGAGTGGGCAGAATTAATACCAAAGGTGTGGGGCCGGTGAAGAAGGCATTGGAGAGAGCGGCAGACCTATATAAAGCCCAGGCCAATAAAAAAAGAGCAGACATGAAACCGTTTAAAATAGGAGACCGAGTTTATCTGTCTACAAAATATATTAAACTACGGATATCATGCAAGAAATTGGGTCCAAAATACCTAGGCCCCTTCACTATTAAACGAGTTATCAATCCAGTGACTGTAGAACTAAAATTGCTGCCCCTACTGGGTTGCATACACCCGGTCTTTCACAGTAGTTTGTTAAAGCCAGTAGGAGAAAGCGATATTCGTCCTATGCCTGAGCCACCAGGGCCGATGATGGCAGATCATTATGAGATAGACACAATATTAGATTCCCGCTGGCATAGGGGAAAGCTCCAATACTTAGTGAGATGGAAAGAGTTCCCAGACAGTGAGGCTTCCTGGGTACCAGATAGGGACGTTGAGGCGGACAGACTGCTACGATGATTCCATAGACGATTCCCCGGCAAGCCAGGGGGAACAGAACCTATTGCTGTTACTAACATACCTCTAATCTATCTTACAGGTGGACGTCTGGTTGAGGGAAGCCGCCTGTCGAGCCCGTTCCAGGGCTCGCCATTCCGTGGTCAACACTCCAGCTGAGGCGCGGGCGAAGGTGGCGGCGGCTGGGGATGGCATCCAGGTGGCTGAGGAAAGCGTCCCGACAGCCCTAGGCACTCCTCTGATATCATGTCACTGCAACAGACCAGGTTCCTGTCAGCGCCAAACAGCTGAAGTCGGTGTTCCAGCCTTCAACGTCAGCAAGCTGACACCGATGTAGGCAAGCCATTACCAGCCTTGACAGCAGCTCGCAGAGGCGGCTGCATTGGGTCCTGAAATGCCTAGATCTTGCAATATAGACTGTTTGCCCAGCTGGAGATGTCATTACCAGATATGGGATGCTGGTTACAGGAGGGTGGGGGTGGAGTCAAGGGTATAAAACAGCTGACTTAAATGAGCTTTCAGGCTACTTTAGTTGTTCCGTTTGATGCATTGTTGGAGGAATAAAGCTCAGATTCAGCCATACAGAGTTTGTTTGGTTTGTTCCTACGAAAAAAAGCTCAGGACAAGCTGAGAAGTATTATTAAAGGTAAAGGTTCCCCCACATACATGCGTGCTAGTTGTTTCCGGCTCTAGGGGTGGTGCTCATCTCTGTTTCTAAGCTGAGAGCCAGCGCTGTCCAAAGATGTCTCCGTGGTCATGTGGCTGCCATGACTCAATACCGAAGGCACACGGAGTGCTGTTACCTTCCCACCAAAGTGGTCCCTATTTTTCTACTTGTATTTTTTACGTGCTTTTGAACTGCTAGGTTGGTAGAAGCTGGAACAAGTAACAGGAGCTCACCCCGTTATGTGGCACTAGTGATTCAAACCGCTGAAGTGCCAACCTTCTGATCAACAAGCTTAGCATCTTAGCCACTGAGCCACCGCGTCCCCTTGAAGTATTATTACCACTTTATAAATTCTTAGTAAGACACCTGGAGTACTGCATCCAGTTTTGGTTACCACATTACAAAAAAAAATGTTGAGGCTTTGGAGAAAGTGCAAAAAAGAGCAACTAAGATGGTTAAAGGCCTGGAGACAAAAACATATGAAGAAACAGTTGCAAGAATGGGTATGGCCAGTCTAGACTTGAGAGAAAAGGACTAGGAAGAGACATGATAGTAGTATTTCTATATTTGAGGGGCTGCCACAAAGAAGAGGGGGTCAACTTATTTTCCAAAGCATCAGAAGGCAAGGCAAGAAACAATGGATGGAAACTAATCAAGGAGGGAAGCAACCTAGAATTAAGAAGAAACTTCATAACAGTGAGGACAATTAACCAGTAGAACAGCTTGCCTTCAGATGTTGTAGGTGCTTCATCATTGAACGTTTTAAAGAAAAACTGGACAGCCACCTCTCTGAAAAGGTATAGGGTTTCCTGCTTGAGCAGGGGGTTGGACTAGATGTCCCTTCCAGCAATATTCTCTATTCTGATTGATTTATTGATGTGTTACAGGCCATGTGCTCAACTAGCTTGTGTCGCCCCCCCACCATTACCTACCTCTTTTATTTGGCTTTGACAATCCAGTAATCGCTAGAACCTGAACTTCAGCTTCAAAGTCTTTTCCAGATTGCACCACTGGGCCTGTTGTGATCAGCTAAATAACGCTCAGCTTTACTTTACTTCAAGTGTATTTGAAGTCATGATCTGGAGCGTAAAAGGTTGCAGAAATACTTGTTCAGTTTTTGAACATCTATGTTAGTAACTTGGCAATTCAAAATTTCTATTTCTTTTTTTAAGCGTGGGAGTGTGTGAATATTTCTAGCTCTTAGAAGTGAATGTTTTGGCATGGATCAATGTATAAAGTGTTCCTTAATGTTATTCTGAAATTTTTAACTTTCCAGAGTTTCTTTCTGGACTCAGATTTAATTTTCATTGAGCATGATTGCAAATTGAAGATCTGAGAAACTGTTCATATTGCAGTCTCTGGTCTTTTTAGATGGAAAATAATAACATATTTCATAAATGCACCAAATGTGTAGAAAAACCTTATGGATCACCTAATATCTTCTGCTCAGCACTAAATTACCCTCAACAAGTGCCATCAGCCCCCTTTTGAAATCTTCTAGGAAGGGAGAATCTACTATGGTTCTATATAGAGACACACACCACTGCACAACTCTACCTATCAAGAAATTTATCCAATATTCAGCTGATTGGCCTTTGTCCTTCATTCAGTTTCAGCACAGAATTAGTCTATACCTTCTTGAATGTGGCGCTAGATATTTGCAGACTGTTTCCATAGGTCCTTTATGATTCCTCCATAGAGCTTGGTTTCTAAAGCCTTTCAGTTCTGTTGCTGATAAATATTTATAACTATCCTTTGAACCTTCTACAGTTTTCCCATTTTCAAGTGAGATGCCCAGAGCTGGACATTGTACTCCTAGGGCAATCAAGCGAGTGTAGAGAACAATAAAACTATTATTTTTTATGACCTGGAGTAATTTTTTTAACATTGTAGTATAAGCTTGCAATTCCTTTTTACCTGTTACATCACAATTAAGCTGGTCGTCAATAGTACTCCCAGATTCTTCTTGTAGGCACAGTTACCAAGCCATGTCTCCCAAATCCTTAGCCTAGGCATATGTTTTTTGTTAAACTGATACAGAATTTCATTTTTATCATAGCTATCATCTTGTAAATCAACATGAAAGCTGTCAAGATCATTTTGAAGCATGATTTGTGTGCTCAAAATTATTAATCTATCCTCCAGCTTAGCATCTTCTACTTATCTGATTTCCATCTCTACCACACACACACACACACACACACACACACACACAAACAAACATATAAGCACACAAACATATTGTCCCCATATTGCCAATTCCATTTCAGAAACAAGAATTGTTTGTTAAGACAGGGCTACAAGAATTAAGGACTTATAGTAGGTCATCAGACATTTGTGGAGATGGTGGTGATATACTGACTAGTTGGAAGGTTTTTTGGATCTGTTCAGAATTAGAAGCCAGTTCAAGAATTTTTGAACTCTCTGTTAAGAAGTAACAATTCCTTGAAAGCAGAGTTGCTTGGCAGTCAGTGTTTGACTGAGAGCTAGTAGTTTGCACAACCAGGAGATGCAGTTGCTGAAACAGTGATGGAGTCAGTGGCAAGGTGGAGGCTATAGCAGCAATGCTCATTAGCTATCCTGGGTATTTGAAGCACTGTTGCTCAACTACAGTTTGATGGCACCAGGCCAGAAATGGACCTGCTCCTGCCCAGAGGGCAGTGTTTGCAATGTGGTAAGTTATTCATTCGATGCTGCCTGCAAGAGCGTATTCTGAACTGGAATTGGCAACTGGAGATGTCTCAGGGATAAGGAACTCTGGAAGACAGTACAAAATGGCAAAGGGAACTGAAGCGGATCAGTTGTCTGTTGTTTCTGCCTGTGCCATATGCTCCAATAGTGTGTAAAGTTCTTGGTCCCTTCCCTGAAACAATGCCATCTGATGAGACTTGGAGGCATGACTTTTCTGATACAATGGAATGAACTCCCCCTGAGATTTGACTTATTCTGTCCCCATTAGCCTTCAAAAAGACTTAGATTTGGATGCCAGAATGTTAAGTGAGTATGTCCTGGGGAGCAGGGTATATGTTATCATGTCCTGTGTAATTTTTTCTTGTTATTGTTATGGCATGGTAATATATTTCTATACATTATGCACTGTCCAAAGCTACATTTTTGTGAGTTGGACAACCATATAAATCTTAACATAAATAAATATTTTTCTTTTCCGTCTCAGCTTTTCAGGGAACTTGTTAATCTCCTCACTATCCTGATTGCTTTTGCTATTTTAACTCTTGAGGGTTGTTTTTGCTGAGTTTCACATACATTTGCCAAGGTCTCTCTATTTATTTATTTATTTATTTATTTATTTATTTATTTATTTATTTATTTATTTATTTATTTATTTATTTATTATTTGTGAGACTTATATATCGCCTCATAGTGCAAGCACTCTCTAAGCGGTTTACACCATTAAGTAATGTATATTTATATTTCCCCCAACAATCTGGGTCCTCATTTTACCTACCTCGGAAGGATGGAAGGCTGAGTCAACCTTGAGCCGGTGAGATCTGAACAGCTGAACTGCTGATCACAGTCAGCTAAAGTGGCCTGCAGTACTACACTCTAACTGCTGCGCCACCTCGGCTCATTGTAATACTTAGTTTGCATATTCCTTAGGCCAGTGTTTTTCAACCTCAACAACTTTAAGATCTGTAGACCTCAAGCCCCAGAGTTCTCCAGACAACATGAAACAGCCAAACAAGATAAGTTGGAGATGTGGAGTACTTCCTGTTGGCTTAACCAGCCAGTCTAAATATGCATCTATACTTGCCTATTCCTGCTCTATCTCACATTTAGAAGACTGATTGTTTTGTTTTCCCCAGAAGCTAAGGGGTTTGTTTTCCCCAGAAGCTAAGGGGTTCCCCACACGGCATAAAGAAAAATGAAGCCAGGAGAATCCATCACTTTTCTTAACTAGTTCCACATTAAAATGATATAGAAAGTATCAGCAGTCAAGAATTAGGTCAGTGCAGTTTATGCCAGCACAATTTTCTGCTGACTTACAGACTGAAGGAAAGCACTTTCAACAGAGACATTTGGCTGTGTTCATAGATGCTGTCCCTCAGGGTGTCTGACATCTTCAGTCTATCAACTAATTCCTCTCTGTCAGTTGGAATTAGGCAGGGAAGTTCCTGGAATGGGCTTGGGGTGGAATTGTCTGAGTTTTTAAAAGGGGCTTCTTCTCAATTTTCTCCCATCCTGGCAGCTGATCAGCCACATCACCACAAGACTTCAGAAGCAGTGGCTCAGAGTAAGGAAGAAGATGGTGGAGAGCAGAAAGGAAGATAGAAACTACTGACAAGAGGAAGCAATCTGAAGAAGTTAGAGTGTGATTATATTTACAGAAGGAGAAAGGGGACGAGAAGAGAAAAAGACAGCAGTGGCTATTGTGAATGAAGAGAATGGACTTAGGCAGCAAAACAAACATGGGGAAAAATGAAAAGATGAAGGAGAAAGAGAATGCTTATGAGAGAACAAGCATGGAGTATGGTTTGGAAAAGTTAGTTGTATCTTGGAAGGTCAGGGAAGTAACAAATCTTATTTACAATTTGTTTTGTTAGACTTTGTGGTTTCAAAATGAAAAGACCAAAACATTTTTGTTGTTTTTTAAAGTGAAGTAAATCAAAACTGACCAATTGATCACTGCTGAGCAGGGTGCTTGTTCATAATGACAATGATAAATACAGAGTATTCACCCAGTACAACAAACAGTTCATCTGAAATTCCAAACTGTGAGTCTTGTTGGTGGAAAGGAAAGAGATCCAATATTTCAAGTGAAAATATGAATGGTTAGTTGTTAAAAACAAACAGTATATTGAAACTGTTATAGCTTAAGTCCAAAAAGAAAAAAGAAAAAAAGCTAAGCAATTCTTAAGTACAGAAAATGGATAGACTTTTGTATTTGGTGGCTGCAAATGAAAAATCCTGAGAAAGTCCATCCCTAAATGGAAAAATGGGGGGGGGGGATAATTCTCAACTACATATTTTAAAATGAAAAATATATTAAAAGACTTAGAAAAGTTATTGATTTCACTGACAGCATTAGCAGAAAAGAGATGAACATTTTAGTTATATATTTAAAATAATTTACAGTTGCAAAATATTCCACTTATTGAATTGTAAAGATAGAGTTGATAGTAGCAATTTTCTTCATTCACAATTTCCAGCACTCATCTTATTGAATATATTTCATTCCAAAATAAGAGTCAGCAAGATTATGAACAAAAATGCAAAGATGTACGTCGATGAAGCATCAGCAATAACTGTAAAATATGCTGATAATAATTTTCCACCTGGAATGCCTCCACTTATTTTTAGCGGAGCAAGAAGCCGCGACCATCTCTGCTGGTAACAAATGGATTTTTTCTTTTACTCTAAACAATGTAGCAGACGGAACATAACAGGAGAATCTAACAGCAAGTATCTTTACTTAACTCCGGTGTTGTTTTTGGATTTTTTGGAGGCAACAAAGTAGCTAAAGATGACGCTTGGAATTTCAAAGGGTGTGGAGAAGGCGGAAGCTACTGAAAATTAGTGAGAGTTCCGTTTCCTAACAGCTGCCTGTAAGAAATCTCTTTTACTTCCTACTTTTTACTTTTTACTTTGATGGACTTTGCTTTTGGCTTTTTAATAAATATATAAGAATTAAAACAAGTCAAGATGTCTTTAAAATTGGCAAAGACTGCTCCTTTTAAAAGAATAGAAAAAGTTGAAAATCTTTCTTTGCAAGACTTTGCCCCCCCAACACAGATTTGTACGTTTGAGACGTGGCAACAATCCATGAAAGAAATGCAAAAGGAGATTGCTTTAGCAGTTAATAAAAAATTAAAGAAATCAATGGAAAAATTACTGAAATTATTGGAAAAATACAAGCTGTCTCAGAGGAGGTTTCATCTCAGACTCAACAAACCAAAAATAATGTGGAAACTGTACTTAAAACTGTGGTATCTAACATGGAATTATTGAAACAGGATGTTGTTGAAATTAAACAGACCACGATGATTTTGGGTGAAAAAGTAATGGAGATGCAGAAAAAAATTGAAGGAACTGAGGCAGAACTAATGATGGTTCAATATAAAGATATGGAATTTGCTCTACGTTTGAGAAGTATAAAAGAAAACGCATAAGAAGTTTTAAAGGATAAGATTGTGGATGTACTGGGGCAGTTTTTGGGGGAGACAAAAGTGGAATTGGGAGGGCAGATTGAAAAAATATACCGTGTTAATTCTTGGTTTGCAAAAAAAATCACTTGCCAAGAGACATTGTAATATATTTTACTACAAAAGCATTGCGAAATCGGATCTTACAGGCAACTTATAAAAATAAGCTGAAGGTGGAAGAACATGAAGTTTTGATATTTAAGGAAATTCCTTCCAAAATACTCAAAGCACGTAAAGATTATACTTTTCTGGTGGAAGAGCTGAAATTGCAACAGATAAAATACACATGGCGTATCCCGACTGGATTATTGGTTTATTACAGGGGAGAAAGATATAGACTTAATACGATTGCCAAAGCAAAGGATTTTCTTGCCAACGTACTAAAGGTGGGTATACCAAAACCACCAGAAGACAAAGGAAATGTGAATGTTAAAGGAGAGGGAAAAGAAGATTTGCATATTCCACAACAGAAAGGAATTCTGAATAGACAAGAACAAACAAATGATTCAGGACAGATTAGAGAAGTATTTGTTGAAAGTGAAAGTGAAAGTGTTGCAACTGAAGAAGAATCAAATTACTCATTCCAGTCCTCAACTCCTCGAAGTGAAGCAAGATTAAATCGACATATTTTTAGATGTCAATTTAAAGAAATATTCAATTCCTCTCGCAGATTTGAAAGCAGGGGAATTAAAAATTGATGTTTTAGTGCTAGTAGAATAAAGTAAGGATAAAGCAAAATAAGTAAGAATAAAGTCTAAAAGTATATATGAGGATGTATAAGGTTAGAGGAATTAAAATATAAGAGGTTTAATTATAGAAGGTAAAGTGATGTAATTGAGATTAAATTGGTTTTAAATAGCATGATGGAATTAATAACATAGTTTGGGAAATAGGGATAGAAGGTAATGGAATATAATAGAGACTAAATTGGTAGAGAATAGAATTAAATTGTATTATACGGTGGAAACAAGTATAGAATATAATTTAACGTAACTAAATGAATGTAAAGTTGCTAAGTATTTTTTAGATATGGTTTAATTTGCTTTTGAACTTAATAATTGTGGTTAGGTTGTTGGTAGTTTAAAATTGGAAGTGGAAATTTTAGAATATTGTAAAAGCTATTTAAATGATATATTTGATAATGGAGAAGAAGGACGGATTATATTTGAATTAAGTATTAGATTAAGAAGATTAAAATAGACTGTGAAGGATATATTTCAATTTAAAAACTTTTAGTTTAATTAATAGTATAAGGAGTTAAGATTTTATGATATTTGGAAGTTAATAATTTGTTAGTATATAGTAGTTTTATATTTGTGTAGATTATATATACCCTGTGTATGTTCTGGGAAGTCTAGGGAGGGGGAAGGGGGAGATGGGGGGTAGGGAGGGGGGAGGGGGGAGAAAATATTATAAAAATGCTTGTACTTTGTACATATAAAACTTTTTCAATAAAAAAAGTGTGTATTTGATTCAGTAACTGCACCAATAATAATTTTTATTAATCTGGTTGAACTTCTCTGATAGTTGAGAATATACTCAGTATTGTATTTTTTTTCCTTTTAAAAAAAATTAAAAGCAATAGAGTTGCTTTTGGCTCATAGAAAGCTTATCGTCTTTCTAAATAAGCCTATCTTAAAATATATATGTCATTCAATCATAAAGGTCTATTCTTTCAGAGATATACTGAATTGTATGAGTGTACACACACACACACACACACACACACACACACACACACACACACACACACATAAATACATACATACATACATACATACATACATACATACATACATACATACATACATACGGTTTACTATGTGTAGCATAATTAACTTACAAGGAGAGCAATCTCCCAATAATAGAGTACATAATAATACTGAATGACTTTAAAATGTTAATTGCCTTCTCTCTTAGATTTCCAATGCCATGGGTCTGAAACAAACAGTACTTAACCTTTTGAACCTTGGATGAAAAGAGAGATAGATATTTGCTTTTGATTGTCATGGTCTTTTCCTGAGCTGAATCAATAAGTACACTCTTATAGCTTTAAGTCATGATTCTAATTAGTCAGCCTCTCGGGTCCCATTTACAATGTAAAATCTAAGTCCAATGTGGATTTATAAAAATTCAGCAAGCAGTCTGAACCAATGCCAGCTCAATAAAATAATTAAAATGCCATAAGGCTGTTAGCATGTTCTCTCTCTCTCTCTCTCTCTCTCTCTCTCTCTCTCTCTCTCTCTCTCTCTCTCTCTCTCTCTCTCTCTCTCTCTCTCTCTCTCTCTCTCTATATATATATATATATATATATACAGTACATATACACACTCACATACACACATATACATACACACACTCATGTTCATATGCATGTACACCCTCTCTATCTGAAATGTCAAGCTTGAACTTGAAATTATAAAGAAAACAATATATTTTGAAGTTCTGTTGGCTGAAATAAATTATCAGATTTAAAATACAGATGGAGATCCATAAGAAGGCTCATGAACAGCTCTAGAGACATGAAATTTTCATTCTTACAGAGCTGTGATGGAAGTGACATGAAGAATTAGTCTTTTCTTTAGGCAATTCCTGGTGAAGCTGAAAAGAAGTTAAAGATTAAAGCCATTGCAACAAAGGATTTATGGAATTTTGAGATATTTATAATTGAAAATATAAAGCAAGGAACGGAATGCAGAATTTGGAAATGAATGGAAGATTTCCCATAATGTTTTGTTGCCTAAGGACAGTGCTTCTCAATTATTTTCTGTTATGCCCCCCCCCAGGAAGAAGTAAACATTTTGTGCCCCCCCCCCCAACTCTCCACCGGGACGATTGTTTGCAATATTCGGCACATTTTCGCTGAAAAAACTCAAGCGGCTTATCAGCGTGATTGGGGTGTAATGTGTATAAGTGACGCCTTAATTTATTTGGCTTCATGCTGTCCGCTGCCAACATTTTTAGACACAGTAAACATACTGGTCTTTCCTCGTCTCCCATCATAGTCACAGTGAAGCCAAGCGCTACATATGCTTCTTCATATTTCCTCGTCTTAGCTTTTGGGAGACTTACGTTTGTGTCATAATCTCCATCTCTCTCCTCCTTTCTTTTCATCCCTGTTAAAATATTTTTCCATGGTGTCTCTTAAGGGTTTATTATCCGCACTTCATATCTCCTGCTCTGTGCTGTGTGCTATTGTTCGGTGCAAAAAACCCCTAATCCCTGTGGCAAAAAAAAGCATGTTCCCCGGGGTCACACACACCCCTGGCATCGCTCCGCGCGCCCCCCAGGGGGCCTGCCCCACTATTTGAGAAGCACTGCCTAAGGAGAAGAACACAAGGGGATTCCGTGTCACCACCCACTCTCAGGCATTTTTTTTCTACAGCAACAAATCAAACAGGTTGGTTGTCCCCTCAGAAAAGCCATGGCCTCTTAATCTGATTATAAGAAAATATCTCTTGATTAATACCTTTGTAGGACAAACTAAGGTCTGCATACACTTTTTGAAACTTTTTGGGAAGAGAGGGGGATAAAGTCACTGAAAAAATATTTTAAGCCCTAAAGCAGCTTAAAAAAATAAACCTGTTATATCTATCCAAGACTAAAACAACCAGGAATATTGTGGAAAGAAAGAAAGAAAGAAAGAAAGAAAGAAAGAAAGAAAGAAAGAAAGAAAGAAAGAAAGAAAGAAAGAAAGAAAGAAAGAAAGAAAGAAAGAAAGAAAGAAGAAAGAAGAAAAGAAGGAATGAATGAATCTCTGGACAAATTTAGGCTTTGCTTTATATTCGGAATCATTTACAAAATGAGTTTGCAATAGGTATGTTTTATTCATATTACAATATTTGCTAAGTCTTCCCTTTTCTCATGTACAGTAAAACAGTAATACTGAGAATCAGCAGAAACTGAGGAAACCAATATTAGTACCGTGTTTGAACAATGTGAACTGCTGATGGATGACCATGGTATACCGATGCACAATTCCACAAGTGAGATCAATGTCATGAGAAAGTTGTCCTGCTGTTTTGTAGTAAATGTCATCTGTGTAGGATCTTAATTGAGCAAAATGTGAGGATTTGCAAACTTTGCTTTCTTCCGTCCTATGATGATTTTGCAGCTATTTCAAATGCAGTAATAATGATCAGTAATACAGTTGTAGCAAGAATAATAATATAAGGCTAGAAATTTAAATGAATAGCAAGAAGAAAAGCTTTTAGTGTCCCTTTAAGGTAAACTGCTTAATATTATCACTGCAAATGAAGAGGAGGATACCTGCATGGACCTATAAATGGTACACTTTGTTTATGTGATTTATAGGCCATCCTAATGTGTTAGTTCTTTTGGGATAAGGGTGAGCAATGCAATATAAATAAAGGGAACAAATGCCCCTTTGGTCAGTCCCAAGAGATGGAGGAAGACATATCTAGTATGGTTCAGAATCTGAAATCAATAGATAGATTGGTAGAGCAGCAGCTGTCGTGGCAGAAAAAGGGCACATGATAAAGGAAGTGCCATGCACTGTCATGACACAAGCCCTTCCCCTTTTGTACATATATTAAAATGCTGCACACACCTACGAAAGGGAGAAAGCAGCAAGATGCCATAGATACCCATGTTTTATTCATGGCAATAAAAATTACCTAGTGAAATTAAAACAGTTGGAATTTCCCCATATACTCCCATTAACTTGACAATGGAACTAAATGAACAGGAGGAGGAGGAGGAGAAATCAGTGGCTTAGGATGAAATGAGAAGCAAATGGAGATGGAATTTGAGATTATGAATCACTTTTAGCATCACCCAATCCAGCTTTATATCCAACTGCAAGCATCCTTCAGTTATATTCTGGGTGCCACAAAGAGAGGCTTTTTTAAAGCATGAAGTGGCCCTTGACTTGGTCTTCTTCTTAGATATTCATGGATCATAACAAACTTTTGTTGGATGTAGCACACCATACCAACACACTGCCAGGGTCAAGGATAATAGCAGCTGCTGTCCTAACCCAATGCTTTCAATCTTATGCTTGGGAGTACAACTATTAGGCTTCCCAAGCCTATAAATTGTCCTTATTGTTAGCACTCCAGCCAAGCACCCCAGAGTCCATCTGAAACAAGGACAAACTAAATTGCAGAACTGGAAAACTTAAAGCAAGAAATGGTTCTTTATGCTATCATGCCCATCACTCCCTTTCTATCCCCCAACAAACATCGTTGGATCGGAAGAAGCTTCAGCATTTTGTGTTTTGAAATAATTGATAAAAACTTGATGTGTAAATGTCTAAATAAATGAAATTTAGTAGCAAATGTAGTAGAAATGACCAGATCTCCCTATTAGCCTTTACCGTACATTTCACAAGACAGCTGATTCCCAGTTCTATATGGGTTCCAGCATCCACTGATTTATTGGGTAATTCAGAATTTGCCAGTATGTCTTGTGCTAATTAAATGCATCGCACTCTATTCAGAAATGTCACAATTGATTTGTCTTCTGCAAGCACTGACTTTATTTCAATCTTCTAAAAAAGATTTTATGAGCCCCAGATAACTTAACCTGGCACATTCATCTCCCAGGGAAGCTTCTTGGTGTAAGGTTAGAAGGAGACTAAAAAAACCAACAGCTAGTATAGATGTCCTGCTAGACAGCTTGTTTATTGTCAAATGTTCCACATCCAGCCTAACATTATGTATAGGTATTACCCATTTTATAATAACCCATAAAAACCTCCAAATGAAGCAGAAATGAACAAAGTGCTACTGATAAAAGATAACAGTCAGTACAAAATATGTGGATTCATTGGGTTGCAGTTTAATGTGACAATTAATTAAACAATAAAAGTGGAAATAATCAGAGACAAAGGTTGGGCTCTCAGCTTAGTCACACTTATTTATTACAATTATTTATATCCTCCCTTTTAGAATAGCAATGGAGCTTACCAGCAATAAAACACAATTTTAAATAAAAATGGAATCAATATTATTTTATTTATTTTAAAGAATTATAATAAACAAATAAGTTCATCCCTGGAATAGGTGACCTTTTATTAGCAACTGCTCTTCTGAATCAAAATATACTTGGTGCATGAAGATCTATCATGTCATCACTCCGGTTTTTATCCTTCTACTAAATGCAGTTGGGTGGCTTATCAGCACTTCCAAATAGCCAGTCTAGGAAACCAAAATCATCTACACCTATATTACTTCATTGTGAAGTTGTAATAATAGAATGTGTGAACTAGGGAGGGGCTCGTGGGAAATATCTGCTTATGTTACAATTCTGTCCTGGACTCAGGTTTCTTTTATCCGACTGTTGCCTTGGCAGCAGCTCTTCCTCCTGCTTGTCAATGGCCATCCCCTCTGCCTACCACATGATTCTAATTTGGAGTGTGAAATTATAACATAGGGAAAGAAACATCTAACACCTTTTCCCTCTTCTCCCCCTCCAAATCAACCTAACATACATCAAAGATATTTAGAGCATTACTATTTTAATCAGATATGGCTGTTTGGACCAGTAAAGAAGGTATAAAGGAATCAAATCAAAGCTTTCTTACAGCTAAGCCACCATTAAGCTGAGTGAGGTGACCATCTAAGGAGGAGATGTCGGGGAGAAGTTATGTGTGCCATATAACTTTTAAAAGCTGCCTGCCCACAATGTTGACATCATCCAGCATTGGTTTGTGACTTAGAGGGACACAACTCCATCTTATCTCCTCCCCCTCTCCCCCATCTTATCTTGTAGCAAAACACAAAACATCTGCATTGAGGCTAGGATGAAGTGAGGTTCAGGTTAGTATAGTCAATAGACTCAGTATAGTCAATAGTTCAATTTAGTGTCACAGTTAACAATACTGTTTATGGTTAATGGTAGGTAGGATTACATTTATACAGGTAGTCTTCGTCTTACAAAACAGTTCATTTAGTGACCATTCAGAGTTACAACAGCAATGAAAAAAGTGACTTAAGACTGATTTTCACACTTATGACCATTGCAACATCCCCATGATCAAAATTCAGATGCTCGTCAATTGGTTCTTATTTATGATGGTTGAGTATCCTGGGGTCATGTGATCAGCTTTTGCCACCTTCTGACAAGCAAAGTCAATGGGAAAGCCAGATTCACTTAACAACTGCATTACTAAATTAACAATGATTCTCTTAACAACAATGGCAAGAAAGTCATAAAATGGGGCAAAACTCACTTAACAAATGTTTCATTTAGCAACATTAATTTTGGGTTCAATTATGGCTGTTAAGTCAAAGACTACCTATATTACATCTAATGATTACTAGAGTTAGAGTAAACATTTGTATTAGTACTTGTCAGGCAAACAGGTAGAATTCAAGCTTGCTACAATATTATATTCTGCCTATTATCTCCCAGACTATCAACTTCAGCCTCGGAACAGGTAAATAAATGTCTGTGGAGCTTAAGCATTTTGGATTTCTTGTGACTGAACAAGGATTTTAGGCTGATTCTGTGCTTGAGGCCTCTCCCCTGCCTGGTTGGGTGTTTTGTACAGTATTAAAATAAAATTGGATTTAGAATTGGGGTCTATGATCAGTGTTACATCTGTGATCAATATTAGGGCAACGGTAGGCTTCATGGTATGCTTTTATGACTAGTAATAGTTTTAAAAGGTAAAGGTTTGCTCATGGGAGTGAGATCTGCTTAAGACTGATACTTGTAATAGTGTTCTGATGAAATTATGATTAGGTCCATGTTTCTCAGTATCAGCTATTTTAACATCTATGGACTTCTGGGAGTTGAAAACCACACATTTTAAAGTGGCTAAGATTGAGAAACCTGGGTTAGAATTAGGCTTCCTTAAGGTTATAGTGAATTTTCATTAGGATATATTTTTAAGGTTACGTTTGACAATGTTATGGTTATTCAATCAATCAATCAGAAAAGAGCAGGAAGGCATCTTGGGAGGCACCTTGGAGTCCAACCTCAAGCAGGATTCTAGAATGCTGCTTTTCTTATTTTTTTTAATTTTTTTTATTATTTTTCTTCATTAAACATCTGAATATTTTGATACAGATCTACACCCATTTTTACAACATTGTTATATCTCAATTATGCACATTAAATCATAAATTTACAGTCTCTTCTGTCTTTGTTTTCGTCTCAGTCTTTCCTCTTTTTTTTAGTCCAGTTGTCCATGTTTTGTAGTAGTCTAGTCAAAACATCTAGTCCATGTTTTGTAGTATTCTGAGTTGCATTGTCCTTTGAGTTGAATAGTCAGCATGTCCATTTCAGCACATCTATATATTTTGTCCATTAGTATATTTTCTGGTGGGATTTGATTGTCTTTCCAATATTGTGCATATGTTATTCTTGCCGCAGTTGTAATATGTAGTATTAAATATTGTATATTTTTTGGATGTTGTTTTTCCATTATCCCCAGAAGGAAAAATTCTGGGGTGAATTCCATTGTTCTCTCAGTAATTTCTTGTAACCAGGCATGCACTTTTTTCCAGTAGCCCTTTGCTTCGGGACACAACCACCACGCATGAAAGAAGGTACCTACGTCTTTTTTACATTTCCAACAAGCCGAATTCATTTTTGGGTATATTTTGGCCAATCTTGATGGAGCTAAATGCCATCTATAAAACATTTTATAATAATTCTCTTTGTATGCTGTTGACTTAGTTATTTTTCAGTTTACATTCCATGTTTTCTCCCAGTCAGCTAAGTGTATGTTGTGACCTACGTTTTTTGCCCATGCTATCATGGGTTCCTTGACAATTTCCTCCATTTTATCGAATTCCAGCAGATATTTATATAGTTTTGATATTATTTTTTCGTCCGGGCCAATCAAAATTTTATCCAGTTTTTGCATTTCCATTTCTATACCCATACCCTCAGTATCTTTTTTGTGTCGAGTTTTTAATTGTAAGTAAGTCAACCAATCAATATTTATATTTTGTTCCGCCAATTGTTCTCTACTTTTTAATTTCCCTGTCGGATCTAATATGTCGCTATATTTTGCTGCTTTGGTTATATCAATTAGGTTCGGGTAGGTCATGGCTTCTATAATTGAAAGCCATTTGGGGATTTTCATGTAGTTCTTCTTTTTGATTTCATACCATGTTTTTAACAAAGATTTTCTAATTAGGTGTTGGTTGAAGTTAAGTTGTGGCTTAGTTCCATCTCTCCATATGTAAGCATGCCATCCCATTTGTAGGTCGTGGCCCTCTAGTGTTAGTATTCTTTTGTTAGTTAAGTTTATCCATTCTTTTATCCACGCCAAGGATGCTGCTTTGTAGTAAAGTTTCCAGTCAGGGAGTCCTAGACCACCTCTGCTCTTATCATCCTGTAAATTCGTTAATTTGATTCTTGGCTTTTTGTTTTGCCATATAAATTTAGATATAATTTTATTCAAATTAGTAAAAAATTTAGTCTCTAATTTGATCGGAACTGTTTGAAATAGGTATAAAAATTTTGGCAGTATACTCATTTTAATTGCAGCTATACGCCCTAATAATGATAACTGTAATTTTTTCCATTTTTCTAATTCTAATCTTGTTTGGTTTACTAATTTGTCATAATTGTCTTTTTTAATGGATGAACATCTATTTGTTAGTATTATCCCTAGATGTTTAATTGTTTTGGTTGTTTGTAAGCCTAATTTCTCTTCCAATTCATCTTTTTGTTTTATTGTCATATTTTTTGTTAATAGTTTAGTTTTTTGTTTGTTGATTTTCAATCCTGCCGATTCTCCGTATTCCTCTATCTCTTTAATCAGTTTTTGTCCTGTTTCAATGGGTTCTTCTATAAAAAATACGAGATCATCGGCAAATGCCTGTAATTTATACTCCTGGTTTCTAATCTTTGTTCCCTTAATATCCTTATTATTTCGAATTTTGTTTAGTAATGTTTCCAATGTTAAGATAAAGAGCAGAGGTGACATCGGACATCCCTGACGTACTCCTTTAAAGATCTGAAATGATTGTGTCATATCCCCATTTATCATAATCTTGGCTGACTGGGAGGTGTAGATTGTTTCTATAATTTTTTCAAATTTGTCGCCAAATTTCATCTCTTTGATCAAACCTATCATATACTGCCAATTTACGTTGTCGAATGCTTTTTGCGCATCCAGGAAAGCTAGGGCGACCTGCTTTTCTGGATGCGCTTCGTAATATTCCAATATATTTAAAACGATTCGTGTATTGTTTTTTATCTGCCGCATTGGTAAAAATCCATTTTGATACGAATAAATAATTTTATTTAGTATTTTTTTGGTTCTTTCTGCCATAATTGTCATAAAAATTTTATAATCTGTGTTCAACAACGAAATTGGTCTGTAGTTTTGTATGATTTTTCTCGGTACCTTCTTTCATGATCATGGTGATATATGTTTCCCTCCACGTATTTGGTATCCTAGCTCCTGTTAATGCTTCATTATATAGCTCTAATAAAGTATCCTCTAGTATTGTACTCATTTTTTGTAATATTCCCCTGGAAATCCATCCGGTCCTGGTGTTTTATTGTTGTTTTGTTTTTGAATTGCATTTTGGATTTCTTGTAATGTAATATCCCTGTTTAACATTTCCTTATCAATTTCCTCTATTTGCGGCATACTAATTTCCTTTAAATATTCTTTTATCTTATTTAGTTCCACTGGGTCCTGTATATATAAGTCTCTATAATATTCTGTTGCAATTTCTTTTATTTTTTCGTCTGAGTGTTGTATTTCCCCATTTGTATCTATCAGTTGATTTATAATTCTATTGCTTTTTTCCTTTTTAATTTTATAAGCTAGCCATCTACCGGGTTTATTTGCTGTTTCAAAGAATGTTTGTTTTGTAAGCCTAATGTCCTTCAAATATTCCTGTTGTTCAATTAAATTCAATTTGTGTCTCGTTTCCATTAATAATTTATGTGTATTCTCTTCCTTTGGTTCTTTTTGCAGTCTTTTTTCTAACTGTTGAATATCCTTTATTTTTTCATTATATTCCTGCCATTTTTCTCTATTTTTCTTTGCCGTATAGGCAATTGTAATTCCCCTTATATATGCTTTTAATGTATCCCATAAGTTTTGTATGGTTGTAGGCTGTTTCTTATTCTCTTTCATAAATAATTTTATTTATTTGGTAATTGTTTGTATGTATTCATCTTGGAGTATTTTTGTGTTCAAAGTCCATCTCCTTATTCCTTTCTTTTTCCCTTTCCATATTACTATTAAGGGGTTATGGTCTGCCCATATGTTTGGGGCTATCTCCACCGATGCTATGTTCTTGCACATTTCTTTATTTGTCCAGACCATGTCTATTCTTGAAAAGGATTGGTGTGGTATTGAATGAAATGTATATTGTTTGTCTTTAGGGTGTAATAATCGCCATATATCTGTCAAATTCAGCTCCTCTATCATGTCCTTGAATGTAGTTGGTAGTGTATTTTTGTTATTTTTTTTGTTTTTCCCTGTTATGTAGTCTGTTTTTGGATCTATTATACCATTAAAATCCCCTATTAAACATATATTTTTATATTTAGTTGTCATTAATTTCTCATGTATCTTTTGATAGAAGTTTTTTTGCTTTTGATTGGGTGCGTATATATTTACTAATAATATTTTTTCTCCCCCTATTTCAATTTCCACCATTATATATCTTCCTTTGGAGTCTACTTTTATTTCTTTAGACTCAATCTCTTTTTGTACATATATTATACACCTTTCTTTTTTTTCTCCCCTAATGATGTGTATAATTTCCCTAGTTTTGAATATTCCAGATATTTTTATGTACTTGTTTAATATGGACTTCTTGTAAACATATTACTTCTGCTTTTTGTTTAACTAATTTTGAAAATATTTTCCTTCTTTTTTGTGCATTATTTAATCCATTAATGTTTAATGATATAAGTTTTGTTTCCTTTAACGTTTCCGGTTTTGTTTATAAAGTGTTTTTCTAACTATTTACTTTTTGCTTCTGCTGCTGTTTGTGTCCTTGTTTTGATTCTTTCTACTTTTTTATTTAAATCTTCAGTCTCTTCAATTCCCTCCCTCTGTACCTCTTCTTCAATCTCCTGCTCTTCTTCTTCACTTGCCCCATCCACTTTTCCTTCACTTTCCATCTCTTTCTCCATACCAGCAAGTTGTTCATATACCTCCTGTGCTCTTTCTACGGTATCCACCTTTACTTTTCGTCCTTCCAAGTTTATTATCATCCCCTCCAGAATGAGCCATCTGAATATAATGTTCTTTTTATTTAACAATGTTGCTAGTGGCTTATAGTCCCTTCTACATTCCCTAACCCTTCTTGGGACTTGTTTCAAGATGTTTATTTCTCTCCCTTTGTATGTTAATGTCCCCCCTCTCGTGGCTAAGTAAACGTTGTCTCTTGTTTTCTTTCTGGCAAACCTTATATGTATTTCTTTCGGCAGGCGGTGGCGTCTAGCATAGTTGGTTTGTATCCTGTACACTTCATCTATTTCATTTCTGGTATCTGTTTTGTTTTGCTGTAGAATTTCTGCTACCACCCCTGCCATCACATCTCCCAAGTCTTCCTCCTTATTCTCTGGAATATTTTGTATTCTTAAGAAGTAAGATGATCTATCCATTTCGAGATGGATCAGTGAGGACTCCAGCTCTCTATTTATTTCTGTCACTCTCTGGTCTACCTTCTCAATTTTATTTTCATTTTGTTCCGTTTTTTTTTCCACACCACTAATACGTTGTTCGTTTTTTTGTATCGCCTCCTGTATCATCTCCATTCTATTGTCTAATCTTGAAATATCTGATTTTAGTTCGGTATGATTTTGCGTAATCAATTCCTGTAATTTAAGCATTGTTTCCTGAACCACGTTTAGTGTGCTGTTCATATTCTGCATAAGGGATGTGCCTCCTTTTTCTACTGGTAACATGTCATCTATCTGCCTTTGAGTGACTGGTGATGCTGCACTTGCAGCTCCAGCTTGTGCTGGTTTCTTCCCCCCCTTCATGGGCATATTTGTTGTATTACTTGTCATTTCCTTTAAGATTGATTTTTGTTGTTCTAAAATTTTGTAGATCCTCTCCCAGATTACCATATAACAATCTTTTACCTTGTTGTATTATTTAGTTCTCTATCAATCTTGTATGTTTTATCAATTACTGATATAGTTCTCTATGTTCTTAAATGTACCAATTATCCAAAAATTCTATATAAATATATCTATAAATGATCTATGTTACTATAGTACTTATATTAATAACTAATTAAATATTTTAGATATGTTAAAGAGTAGAATATCACAATATATCAATAGTTTTCCTTATAAAATTTTAACCAATCTAATTATAGTTATGATTACGATTTATATATTTCTATTAATGTTCAAAGTATCCTCTATAGACTTTACAATTCAATCAATATATATCCCTATTTGTTTTAAATCGATCCTTAAAAATATTATTTCAAAATAAATATATATATTATTTAAGTTACAGTTAAAATTAAAAATATTACATTTATAGACACTAAAGATTTTCCCTTTTTTACAATCTATAAATAGGAAGAGGAAAGGGTAGAGGATTTAATTATAGCAGGATATTTAGTGAAGAGTAAAATAGGTGATAAAAATGAAATAAGTGTTCAAAGGTGAAAAATAGAAAAAAGTTATATAATATAGTTCTTTTTAAGCGGTACCAGTTTCAGTTGATATTAAGTGGATCTCAGCAATCCTGTAAGTGTTTTAGAGGTCTTGATTTCCTTGGATTCTGCAATCAGATGTTTCTCTCTGGCCTCAATAGAGATCGTTCCGTTCAAAATTGCTAAGTCATCCACCATGTGTTGTTTCTCCACTCCCGTCTCTGATCTCTCATCTGGTGTTGAATCTCCAATTTCTCTGGTCTGCTGTCTCTCAGCAGGTAATCCTCCGATAACAAAAAGGTACTATTCCACGTCCTCTACAGGGGCTCAATTTAGCTCTTTTGTTATGTTTATTCACAATTCTGTTTCCTCCTTAGAGTCCTGTCCTTCTGCTCATTCTTTGTTTTTCGCCGCCGATTTTCTCACAGAGCTCCTTAATTGCCCTGTCCTTGTGGTCAGATCTCCCTCTTTATAAATCCAAAGTTTTCGTGAGAGTTAAGTTTGGTATTCCAGGTGCGATCCACTATTATTTTTGCTTCCTTTTCTTATGTGGTGCTTTGAGGCTTCGGGTCCGCCATACTTCAAAGAGCAGAGACGGACGCTTTCATTTCGGATAGTGAGGGTGCCCTCCGCCCCAGCGAGCGAACGCCTTCGCCCCGCTGTTGCCTGGGATGTCCCTCTTGTCCACCAAGTCCTACAAACTTCAATGCCCCGAAAGGTCTCCAAAAACAAAAGAAGAAAGCAGCCTCTGAGGACGGAGATCGTCCCTTTACAGCTGCTTCACCCCACGTCACCACAGGAAGTCCTGGAATGCTGCTTTTCATAGTAAGGTAGAATGACAGCATCTAGAAGGCCTGTCCAAATGTCAGTCTGTTTCTCTTGTAGAGTACAAAAAAAATTACGATAAGATTATTCTTGGTTTCTTCTTTTGTCTGCTTCAATTTTTGTACTATGGAATTGTTTCTCATAGCCCCCCCCCTTTCTCTCATAACAAAATTCTCGCTAAATTTCTTTACAATAAGGAATTTAGGGCATTCTTCTGAAGAGAAATCATCACCACCATCTGAAGGCAGATGTTTATTACTAAGACAATCTTTGTCCAATAAATAACAGCCAATATAGTTTAAAACAACAGTTGCCACCATTGCTATAATCCTGTCAGTGACATGAGATGGTGGGGACGGAGGAAGCAGTAGTGTATCTCTCATATTTGATACTTAGACAAATTTGAACTATTTTTAATACCCTTTTCCTCTGTTGAAGTTGTGTCGCTGACCACCCTATCCCTTTATATGTGTACATCCAGTACAGATAAGCATCCCCTCCCTGTCCTTCCTACACCACAGGAAAGAGGGTCAAAGGAGTCAAGGTAACATTTTTTTGCTCTCTGAGCTTGCTTGTTTTCTTGCAATCGTTTCACTACCCAAACTAGGTAACATCATCAGTGTCGGTAAGAAAACAAGCAAGCTCAGAGAACACCAAAAAAAACCTCATATCAACCCTGAGCTACAAATATTCTCCTTTATTAGTCAAGGTAACAGATTTGATTACAAAGGCAGTGACACAATCTTACTTTTCATGACTTCAGCCTGTAAACTTTCCTGGATCTGTTAATTAAAATTAATATATACTTCCCCAAATATTGATTGCCATTTTTTAATACTTTGTGACAACATCAGACTCCTACGGTGAATGGTGGAAGCCTTGAACAGGATTTTGCAAAGTCTATTTAGGAGGGATATGAAATTTTAGATCCACGCTTTGGAACTACCCAAGACAGATCGTTTCTGACTTAGCAGTCTTTGAATTGCAATGAAACGTCAGACACCATATAAGAATGGTTTTACGTAAAACACAGAATAAAATGTTTTACTGACTAAGAGTCAAGAGGGATTACATAATATAGTCTAGAAAAACTCACGAATGAATGCATGAATGCAAATGTAGATTTTTACTGGAAGTTTAAAATATAATGTAGAATATGTGAGTTTGTATTATTTTTCCATTCTGTAGTCTACAAATAACTGAAATCAAAACCTGTTTGTTTAACTCAAATAAAATGTGGTCCACATTAAGCTTGCTTTCTTTTATTCTCAGAATAGTTTTTGAAAATCCTACTTTTAGAAATAAATGTGTTTACTTGGATAACAGCCTCAATACCATTTCGATGCTTAACATCAGAGAACTGCTGCAAGAACGATCAAATAAAATCTTAGCTAGATATTATTTTTCAGGAGATAAAAGTTTGATTCCTCTCACCCTTAGACTTTGTTTCAACTGGTTTCACTTATGCAAAAGACTTTTAAGGTCACAGGAAGGGACAAAAGAAGAGGCAAATGATTTGACAGAAATAAGCCCTTCAGTTATTTTCTGTCCCCGCAGCAATCATAATGACAAAGCTCTGCTTTTTTGAACTGGAGCACTGGATGAAAAAAGAGAGAAACCAATAATAATTGCCTCAAAATGGAGACACAGAACTTGAACCAGTTGAATTCCAAGCTGAAACATAAGGGCAGCTCTGTGAAGAAAGAATCATATTGGTATGGTATAAACATATTCACACACACACACACACACACACACACGCACACACACACACACACACTATAATAAAAGAACAAAACTATAGGGAAGGTGATGATGATATATCAATGATGAAAATAAATTGGAATTATAGTCCAATAATACAAACAGTAAGAGACAGGATTTTTAACAACTACTTATTCCTATTCTGGGTTCCTTCACAATTTGGTGGCAGATGGTCTATTGCACAGAAGGTAACAGTTCAGAAGCAAGAGGAATAGACACCTACAGTAGATTTTTTTAATTCCTGGATTGCTTCTCATGGGGGGGACTTAATTTTATTTTTCTTGAAGGCATGGTCTAACTGAGCTAGAATCAGCAAGCTTTTGATGATTCTTCTCCCAGGATTCTTCTATACAATAATTCGTCTCTTGATAACATGCAATGAAATCTCGACTTATTAATAATGCACCATCATCTTAGCAACCACATATAGATTTTTTTGCATGATCTGTCCCTAATCTAGTCTTTCAAGTCTTCCAACAGTGTGCTTATTGCTACTGTAATTGAGTCTATCCATCTTGCTGCAGGTCATTCTCTTCTTCTCTTTCCTCTACCTTTCTCAGACCTTCTCTAGAGACCCAGGTCTTTACCTATTCCCATGATGCAAACCTATGGCACGCGTGCCACAGGTGGCACACGGAGCCATATCTGAGGGCACGCGAGGTGTTGCCCTATGTCAGCTCTAGCGCGCATGTGCGCGCTGGCCAGCTGATTTTTGGCCTGCACGCACAGCCCCCCTGCACCACGACCCTGCGCATGCGCGCAGGCTTCCCTGAAGCCTCCGGACTTCCGGTAGGCCCATTGGGCTGTTTTTCGCCCTCCCCAGGCTTTAGGAAAGCCTCCAGAGCCTGGGGAGGGCGAAAAACAGTCTCAACGGGCCTACCAGAAGTTCGGAAATGAATTACCGGTAGGCCTGTTGGGCCCGTTTTTCACCATCTACAGGCTCCGGAGGCTTTCCTGAAGCCTGGGGAGGGTGAAAAACAGCCCAACGGGCCTACCGGAAGTCCGGAGACTTCAGTGAAGCCTGTGCACATGCGCAGGGTGGTTGTGCGGGGGAGTTCTGCACACATGTGCGGGGGGAGGGCATTGCATTATGGTTGTGGGCATGCACGCACTTGCTATCGCGTGCATGAGCACCCTTTTGGCACCCAAGCAAAAAAGGTTCGCCATCACTGACCTATTCTATATGAAATAACATAATTTAAGCCTGATCATTTGTACTTTGGATTAACTCTGTGTTAATTAAAGAGCCGAGGTGGCGCAGCAGTTAGAGTGCAGTTCTGCAGGCTACTTTAGCTGACTGTGATCAGCAGTTCAGCGGTTCAAATCTCACCGGCTCAAAGTTGACTCAGCCTTCTATCCTTCCGAGGTAGGTAAAATGAGGTCCCAGATTGTTGGGGGCAATATAAATATACATTGCTTACTGGTGTAAACCGCTTAGAGAGTGCTTGCACTTTGAGGCGGTATATAAGTCTCACTAATAAATAAATAAATAAATAAATAAATAAATAAATAAATAAATAAATAAATAAATAAATAAATAAATAAATAAATAAATAAATAAATAAATAAATAAATAAATTACTTTAATGATCTATTTGTTTGTTTTGGATGTGCATAGTATTCCCAGACATCTTCTCCAACACCAACGTTCAAAAATGGCAATATTTTTCCTTTCCTGCTTTTTCAAAATCCAACTTGAACTTTCACAGTGTGTCACGGGGTATACTATGCTGATCTTTGTACAGTAGATATAAGCACATCACAGCATCTGAATATCTTTCCTTTGGCCTTCATGGTTGTTTAGCAAGTACTAGTCTGTAAAAAGGATATTTCTTGACTGCTTCTTTCATTACTGTTGACAGTTGATCTTAAAAAACAAAAGATACATACTTTTTCTGTATCTACATTATCAATTCTAAGACTGGTTGTTTTACCTGCTGTCACTGGTATGGTCTTCCTTAATTTTAATCCCTTTTTTAAAACTATGCTCCTTGACTTTTATTGGTAGACCTTGCACTTTTGTACTTTTGTATATCAGAATAGTGTCATCAGCACAGTAAAGGTTAGAATTTCTAGTCTAGCACACCACAATCACAGCTATATTGGAAATAGAAGTTGCTTACAACAGTGTTTCTCAATCTTGGCGATTTTAAGATATCTGGATTTCACTTTAATTTCTCAACCAGTAAGTGGTAATAGTGTCACTGCTTTATAGTGACCAAATATACAAACAGAAAACTCAGGTCCCAGTTAGAAATAAAAGATAGCAATAGCACTTAGACTTATATACCGTTTCATAGTGCTTTACAGCCCTCTCTAAGTGGTTTACAGAGTTCAGCATATTGCCCCCAACAATCTGGGTCCTCATTTTACCCACCTCGGAAGGATGGAAGGCTGAGTCAACCTTGAGCCGGTGAGATTTGAACAGCTGAACTGCTGAACTAGCAGTAGCCTGCAGTGCTGCATTTAACCACTGCACCATCTTGGCTCTAGTTGCAGGCAGCAGGTCATTGATATAATTCTTGTAGCATTAGAAGACAGAAAATAGAACATATTTTCCCTCAGTTGGGGGCCTATAAAAGAAAGACAATATGTGTATGATATATTCTTGCATGTCTAACTAGAGTTTACAA
This sequence comes from Diadophis punctatus similis, assembly GCA_023053685.1. Taxonomy (NCBI): domain Eukaryota; kingdom Metazoa; phylum Chordata; class Lepidosauria; order Squamata; family Dipsadidae; genus Diadophis; species Diadophis punctatus. The sequence goes on along the minus strand of JALIGW010000007.1, from coordinate 28,254,614 downwards.
ATGCATTTCCTGAAACAGAAGGCAAAGCAGTGCTGTTTCTTCTTCTCTGTTTAATAACTAGTTGGTTTCTTACTGGCCAAAGTAATTATCTCAGGCAGTATCAACTTTGGTTCATGCTCTGGGTTGATTTTTGGGAATAGAACACACTATTCAAAATGTCATCTTTGACCTGAAAAATGTTCAGGAAAAATGGGAGAAGATGTAATGAAACCTAGAATTTGACATGTGAAAACAAACTCTACCCCCTAAGTGTAAGGTGACCAGACGTCCCGCTTTTGGCGGGACAGACACGCTTTTCAAGCGTGTGTCCCGCGTCCCGCATTGTTTCCAAAAAGTCACGCTTTTTTGGAAACAATGCCGAAACAGTGGGACGTCTGGTCACCTTACTAGATCGCTCCCAAGAAGCGGCTCCCCGCCCCCGGAAAGAGCAGAGACAGGCTGGCTTGGCTCCGGCTCCTTTCCTCCCCAGGAATCAAGAGGAGGCGCCGAACCCCTCACTTTCTACACACCCGAAGCCGCTTTCCGCCACCACCACCCCGCCCAACTTTCCGCCGGCCCCGCCTTCCCGCCTCGTGAGGTCACTTTTCAGCTGTCACGGCGAAGGCTTCTTTTGCCGAGTTTGCCACGGGAGGGGTAGGGGGGGCGGCTGGGGGGGCGCGCGCGACATTTTCGACCCTCCGGGGAAGGGCTCGTTCTTTTCTTTTCGGCCCATCTCGGAGTCTCCGGCAGGGGTGGAGTCTGGGGGAATGTTGCTTTTGCAGAGCGATCGTGGCTATGCACGGTGGTGGGAACCTTTCCCCAGACTGGTAAGTTTTAGCACGGAGGTTTCTTTCCCCTCTGCCTCGCACTCGCCAAAGCGGATCTTCTTGAGGGAAACAGCTCTGTGCAGGGCAAGGAAAACCCCCCCACTGCGCTCCGACGTGCCCGAGCACGCTCAGCCCCGCTTGACGGCAACAGCCAGAAATGGGCTTCCGGAGGCGTAGAGGCAGCAGCGGCTTTGGCGGGTCTGGCCGTGTCCTTTCCCAGGTCTGCCACACGGGGGGAAGGAGCGGAGGCGTGGGGCACCCGTCGGACGCCCCCCCGGAGAGAAGACCAGGCCCGGCTGGCAAGGGCCAGGAAGGATTTTTCCCGCGCTGTCAGCCAGCTTGTCCTCCAGGCCAGACGCAGCAGAGGCTGCAGCTTTGTGCACCACCACCCCTTCATCGCAGCCTTCACCAATGCCATGGCCGGGGCTCGTCTCTGCTGCATCTGACCCGGAAGACAAGTTGGCTGGCGGCGCGGGAAAAATCCTTCCTGGCCCTTGCCAGCCGGGCCTGGTCTTCTCTCCGGGGCGGTGTCCGGCGGGTGCCCCACGCCTTGCCTCGTTTGCCTGCCAGCCAGCCAGCCCAAGCCACTGCCGGCTCCCGAAGGGGAGGCGGGAGGCGAGGAAAGGCCTCCCGCCTCCCCCCCCACCTGGACGCCGACATTAGCATCTTTTGCCTTCTGCGCATGCGCAGAGGGCAAAACTCAAAGGACGGCGTCCAGGCGGCCCCGCCCCCCATCAATGTCCCGCTTAAAAAAAATATCTGGTCACTTTACCTAAGTGTGATGTCATAGTGCAAGTAAAAAGGGGGCAGCATATGTCATATAATTCATGTTTTGTTATTTTGCTGTCACTGAGGTTGGAGATGGACATCTATGCAGAGAGCTTCTTCAGAATCTTGAACCAGTACTAGGATAATTCTTAATACAATTCAAATCCTGATATATAGAGCAAATCAAAAGCCTATTCCTTGCTGATCCTGAAAAAAATGTTTATTTCAAGGGGAAATTCTTGAAAGCAGGAAACATTATTCCCATTATTTAGGAAGCCTATGTCTTTTGTCAATAGGGTAAACTTCTTGTGATGGTCAGCTGGTGCCTGGGGAAATATGAATAAGATTCAAATTCTCCAGTCATCTGGGAAACAGAAAAAATGTATGTTTGTCTACTTGCTCTTGCAGGGAATAATATGACAGATTGGATAAACAGAGGAAGGTCAAAGGATGATGCAAGAGGAGGCTAAAATGAATCCTAAAACATTTATATTTGGCAATAACTGAGTACCAAATAAAACTAAGCAGAGGAAACATGGGATGCCTGGGGCCATTGACTGCAGTTGGTAAAGCTCAGACCGCAAGAAATTCCTGTCAGATCGAGGAACTTACCGTATTTTTCGGAGTATAAGACGCACCAAGTATAAGACCCACCTTAGTTTTGAGGGAGGAAAACAAGGGAAAAAGGCCTCTGCCTCCAAGCAATTTGGCAAACAGCAAACAGCACAGATGATATACACTGTTTGCTGTGTATTTTTGTGCATGTGTGCTTGACCCATAGAAATAGCAAAGAATTGGAGAAATGTACATTATGCCAGAAAGTTTTCTTAAATGTAGTCACACTAACTGCTCTCAATTATTTAAATAGATCTACTCCAAGGTAACTAAACTCTAATACTAAACAGGGCACTGTTACATTTCAGACTATACTTGTACAGAGCTGTTAAAATTAATTAAAATTTCTGGAAGTATACATTATTCTCTATTATTTAAAAGAAGATACAATAGCACTGGGCCTCTTCAGAGCAAGCATTTATTTTAAAAACCTTCTTTATTTTGTTAAGTTGTCTAGATTTACAGGGATCTCCAACCTTGGCAACTTTAAGACTTGTGGACTTCAACTCCCAGAATTCCACAGCTAGCAAAGCTAACAAAGCTGGCTGTGGAATTCTGGGAGTTGAAGTCCACAAGTCTTAAAATTGCCCCTGGCTCTAGATCTAGAACAATAATAAAGCAGTCTTTAAAAAACAAGTCTAATAATTTGAACATTCTACAGACATTTATAGTTATTCACTTACCCCCTTCCATCCAGTTCAGCAAAAAATAAAAATCTGCATGGGATTTGCCTCTTTGCAGTTTCAGTTTCAGTTTCCCACGTGGCAAATCAGCTGTAGATCGGGAAGTGCTAGTGTCTTGCTTGGCTTTACAGTCTCTTCCCTCTTTGCTGCAAACAGGTAAATTGCTGGAAGACAGAGGCCAAAGGGTGGGGGTGGCTGCGGCTACATTTGGTGTATAAGATGCACCCAAGTTTTCACCCTCTTTTGGGGGGTAAAAAGGTGCATCTTATACTCCGAAAAATACGGTACCTTTCCCCCCCCATCTCTGCATTCTATCCTAGGCCTGATCCTGTGAAGCAAATTTACAAATGGTAGATGCTTGGCTCTGGTCTGTAGATGATTGGTCCAGTTGTTTCCTGTTAATTCTACCGCAATAACAGTCAATTCTATGTTTAGAAGAGAAAAAGGAAGATGGCTATCACTATGTTTGAATAGAGCAGGGCTGTCAAAGTCCTGGCCCGCGGACCAGATGCGTCACACACTGGCCACAGCCACGGCCGGTTTAGCGAAGGGGAAAAAAGTCCCGATATGTCATGTGATGCCACCGTGACAATGTGAGTTTGACACCCCTGGTATAGCGTAATGTTTCTTAACTTTAACAACTTTAAGATGTAAGGACTTCAAATCGCAGGATTCAAGTTAAAATTTAAAGTTACTGAGGTTGAAAAACACTGATTTATAGCGATGTTCCTGCTTTCATGCAAACAAGTCTTCTTTGCAGGGAAGGTCTTCTGGTTATCTTAGCTTGAAGATTGGTGACCTCAGTGTTGGTGGACTAGTCTAAGGCAACAGGCTGCAGACAACTCTAGAAAAGCATACGCAGTGATGCTGGGTTTTACCTTGTAGAAAGCTCCAAGAAATGAATGTCTTGCAGTGAGGTTGCCCTCCAAGGCTCCTACCAATTGCAATTCTACGATATTGTAATTCTAGTCTCTGCTTCTATAAGATCCCTATAAGCATGATCATTAATAAAATAAAATAAAATATTAATATATATCATTCTTATTCCTAAAAACAGAGCAAGGGAGATTTGATAAGCTTTCCATATTGCATGGTTGGAAGATAGAAGATCCAGAATTATGGGAAACTGTGTTTTGGAACTTGTTTCTGGCCTAATCAGATATTTGAACAGGGGGACAAAGGCCAAAGCAAATGAACATTTCCCCAGACAACTGCCATTCTTCCTTTAATAGATGTAGAGCACATTTTGGAAACCTATTATGTAGGGTATTTCCATAGCGAATGGCCCACGTTAAATAAAACCTGCAGTTTAAAATAGCTCCATTTGTGCTTTTTCTTTTTTTTTTCAACAGTGATTGCCCAGCATGTAGAAAATATTCAATGCAATTGAGGAGGGAAATACTATTGCTAAAGACAATCAAGAGAGAAAAATTATTTCTTTATTCTCATGAAAAGGCTACCCTGCCTCAGTAAGGTCAATGGATGACAGATAGACCTGTGTGACAGTCCAGACAAGGGCTAGCAGTTAGATTGCGTCTCCTGGGAAGTTCACAGAATCAGCTCTGTGTCCTTTACACAGCCCTAATGAGCTTACCATGAAATTCACTGAACCCAAACATGCAGCAATTTCACAATTACGAGCTGAAAATGTCAGATTGTCTTACATATTGTCACACGTTTGTTTTCAGGATTCTTGGATCCTCCTTAATTCTCTTTTTTAGTTTGTATGCTCTCGTTTCTTTTAGGCCAGAGGAAATAATAATTAACAGACAGGCAACATGTCACGGAAGGCCTCTAATCATAATTAATTAATTTGGAGTTGCATAAGTTCTTAAACACATCATGCATTAATTTAGCCTAATTATGGATCTAACTCAAGAATCCCCAGATGGCAGCTATAACTGAGTATTAATTAATTTGCTTGCTATACTTATGGTTAACAAAACCTCATTGAAAAGGAGAACTGTGGGGAAACTTTAAAAATGGCCTGGCAGCTCTATCAAAACCCAAACCCACAAGAAAAAGAAAAAGTGAGAGCTTTTTGTAAAACTTACTAAGTATACTTGGCCTGGTCCCAGGAGAGAAAGCATTTCTTGTTAAAGAAGCTTGACTTTGAATTAATCCTTGCCCTCAATTAGCTGAGTTTGGGAAAGTTGAGTATTTTCTGATTAAGACAATGATCTAAGAAGTGCAAACACATTCTTGTGAGATACAGGTAATTTCCTGATTCTAGAATTCTCTGTTCTAGAAGTCAACAGAGTAAAGAGGATGCCTTTAATGGAGAAAGGGAAGATCCATTGCCAAAGCAATAATTAGATAAACATTGTTTAAGCCCAGATGTAGGCTTTTTACTCATTCATTAAATTTACAACTTACTTTTCTGTCCATAATTCTAGGTGAATTGCTGTCCATAATGGCAACCTTCTGAGTTGTGGTGTGTGTGTGTGTGTGTGTGTGTGTGTGTGTGTGTGTGTGTGTGTGTGTGTGTGTGTCACTCAAATCTGAAATCCTCAGTTCTAATATAATCTTAACCTGTATACCACATTGGTTATCAATGGTTTCCCACTGCCACTATCATTTTAATCATGGCATTGTGTTCTGTATTCTATTCTTTTGGGATTTTAAGACAACAAACAAAAAATGCCAGTTGTTAGGGTGCAGTGGTAAATGAAGCCTATCACTCTTTTGCCCTATTTGCAAACTTCATGGAGGCATCTAGTCAACCAATAGGTGATGCAAAATGCTTGGTCAATACATTTTTGGTCAATGTTTTGAAAATATCACAAGATAGTAGAGAACAATTTCAATATAACATGAATAGTATATTATCAAGGAAAGGCAGAGATTTGCTCACAACAGTGACAATTTTAGAAATACCACTAAACTGTTATTGATAATTAGGAATCACAAATCTTTTCAGTTTCATTATGATTTTGTGCAATAGTCTGAATGCCCAAATAAACAAAGGAATAAGGCGAATTTTGTAAAAATCCAGTTATCTCTCCTAGAGAACTAGTACAAGAATATCCAAAGCTTGGAGAATCTAATGAATTGTAATTGTGTGACCATTAAAAAATTAATTTAATTGTTATTATTAATGGAAAGTAGATTATTGGTGCCATTTTACATTTTATGGTACAATGGATTATGTGTTGCATTGGTGCAGATTTCTGAATTATAACCATGGAAAATATTGTGGTCTGGTGATCCACTTAGACTGCTTTCTAGATTATATTTTTCTGCTGTTGAACTGTGTCAAAAATTGATTTTGGTTCTTGTAATTAGAAAATAAAATAAGTTCATTTTTCAAGCAGGGGATGCAAGTCAAATACACTTGACTTCAATAGCCTTTCTAGCAAAGTGCTGATTTCAAAGAGCCCTTGGACAACCTAGAGGAAAGAAAATATATCTGCTCTCTCTTTCTAATACTGATTGTTTAGTGACGTTAAGCAAAAAAACCAAAAAACCTCCCCATATAATAGCAAAAAGGGGAGGCAGCAGGTCTGAAAACTGACAAGGTTTCTCTTAGTGTATATCCTGATGCTAACTCTTCCTAGTTTTCCACTGTTTCTTGGTATTGTTCCTGCAGGTGTAAGCATTGGGGAAAGTTCTAGCCATTTTTAAATAAACAGACCAAGTAGCAATTAGTAGGAAAAAACTATTTGAAAGAAAATTGGGTGGCCCGATCTATTATATTTATATTACAAAAGAGCCATAGACAATTGAAGCAGTTAAAGGTAATTGGTACCTAAAGTGATTTCAGCTTTAGGTACCCTGGACCAAGATGCCACATCTAGCTGATTCTAAATTCAGTGTCTAATCTTCAGGATGGAAAGTAGAAATCCTAACTGGGAAGAGGATACACCACCATTATTTATGACAAAAATCAGCATTCAATGAACTTCTCAATGAAGTTCCCTGAAGATGGTCTCCACCACGATCCGGAAGTTTGGAAGAACAAACCTCTGGACCTGGTGACCAACTCAAATTGGATCCTGCAGTGCAATCTATGTATACATGTATGAGAATTCCTGTCACCCTCACTAGACAGCACAGACCAGAAAATTAACTCCATAGGAAGACTAGAAAGATTGGATATTGAGATTGGGTATAACAACAAAACTTTGCAAGTCTAACCAATTGAATTGTGGCTAACAAATTGAACTGTTAGTTTAATTAAAGATTAGCATCACTTTGCCTGTAACCATCAAATCTAAGTAAATATCTCTGCAACAAGTAAAGAGGCTTAATTGTGCAATTGTTTCATCCCTCCACCATTCCGTACTTTGTTAGTTATCTTCCAAATGAATCTTTAGTAGGGGGCATGCTATTATATTCAGTAATAGAATTTTTAACTCAACTAAAACAAGTATAAGATAATATGACCAGGACTATCAGATCTCATTACAAGTTCAATGAGATCTTATATACCCTTAGCCATGTAGAAAAAAAAGAGTGGGATACCAGTAAACTAGAATTCAAAAGATAAACGTATTATTTAATATTTGTTTCTTTCCAGTGCCCTGCATCGAGATAAGGCTGCTATATTTAATTGTTTGAAGCTTCAGCCTAAAACATCGATAAGGTTGTTTTTTTTACTCTGTCCTTCATCAAACTTAAACATTTTTGGAGAAATCTCACCTAAGATGGCCAAGTCCAATTTATACAAAGATGCAGCTGATTTGAAGCTGCATCCTTCTATAAGCTCAATTTTTTATTTGAAGGCATCTTTTTACTAAATACTTATTCTCTTAACAATTAATTATAAGAAAGATGAACAGGATACTTGAAATCCCTTTAACAGCTAGGCCTTGTCACATTTTTCCTCAGTATAACGAGATGAATTATATTCTATTTAAAGTATAGTAATGTCGCAATTTACATTTTTCTGCACATATCAACAGATGAACATTTTGTGCACATCTACCTATTTCTCTTGTTTTTCCACCTTAGCTGCACACTTCAATTAGTATTTCACTCCTGTTTCCTTTTCCTATGCTGATTTTAGGCTCTGGAAAGTTTTAGTCTAAAATGTCTTCATGGGATCTGAATCTACTTGTTTCTGTGATCACTTCCTGTTGGGTTCTCCCTTTTTCCAGTGTCCAATCTGAATAGAAAAAAAAACAAGATGGGGCAAACTACAATTGACTAAATTATGATCTCTTTCTTGAAGTTATATTAATGGACATTTCCCTAGACCTTAAGTTTGCAAAAAGGTGTTACCTTAATTTGCACTATCCAATTACCAGAATGTGTAATTCATCTTTATACTTTTACTAAAGGACAATTTAAAGGAGTGATTGGTAGCTTTCCCTGGCTTTTCCCTCTTTCCCTGCATCATCAGCCAATGATAAGTGCATCACTAGCCACTTTCTTGATGTGTGATCTCTCTGGCAGTTCAACCCAAAAAGGTTAATATACCCAGACCAGCCAAGAGTAGCCAATGGGAATTTGGCAAATCTCAGATCCTATATCAGTACCAGAACTGACAATGAATACTCATGAACAGGGGTGGGTTCTAACTTACCTCGCTGCCGGTTCGCTTCCTCCCGTGCCGTGGCTGTGCCTCATGGCCGCGCGCATGCAAAACATGCGTGCACATGCGCAGTGCCGAAAAATAAAAATAAAATTTAAAAAAGCTGAAAATAAGATGGCGACGCATGCACAGTGCCGGAAACTCAGCTTCTGTGCATGCTCAGAAGAAAAAAAAATTAATTTTTTTTAAAATTCAAATTTTTGTTAAAAAAAAGATGGCAGTGCCCACGGACCGGCACCAACCGAACTGGTTCCATGACATCATTGTGACATCACCAGCGGGTTGCTACCAGTTTGGGCGAACCAATCCGAACCAGGAGGAACCCACCTCTGCCCCTGAAGCAAGACTTCTGTTTGGAGAAGAGGAAACTATAAATTAAAATCATAACAACTAAAGACAAATATAAAGTCTCTGTGAGGTAGGCTGGAAATGAGATGAAGACTGATCTTCAGGATATATTTTGTAAAAAAAAAAGGTTAATGGGGATGTGGAGATGAGCCCTATAACTCACACATTATGTTTTTACAGGAACTGGCACACTCAAACCATCAGTAAAGTGTAACACCGACAACAAAAAGTAGGAAGATGAGTATTGTGTGCAGTCATTGTTTATCATAACCCAAAGTAGTTAAGGCAACTTCTGAAGACATTTACAGCATTGCTGAATATTAGAGACACCAAAACTGGTGTCTGGCTTAAAGACTTTTTGCTTGGCTGCTTTGAAAGCAACAGTGTAATTCTGCAAAATGAATTACTGGAAAAGTAGAGGGAAAGAGACGGGCGAAGACGATTCCATTCAATGACTGAGATTTGTTCAATATGATTTTATTTATTTATCTATTTATTTACATTTCACATTTCTGGACCCCTCATCTCCCTCAAAGAGAGACTCTTGAAACTGAGTGCATTTTGTCTTTAGAGATAAAAGTCACTGAATACGTTTCTTTAAAATTGCATGCATATTTGTATCGGTATCTCTCTCAAGAAAACAAATTTAATAATAGGGAAGGAAAAAATACACATGAGACCATGTTGCAGTGTCTTTGAAAAAATTCTTTGCATAATACATGTAAATCTAACAGGTTACAACCAAATAAACAGAAGAAGCTATTTCCCACTCTGCAAGAGCTGCTGAAGCTTTCCTATTAAATGTGAACCAGTTGATTTAAAGTTTTTTTAAAGAAGGATATACCTTTTTGAGAACATAAAATAATACATAGGAAATTGTAAGTTCTAAGAAGACAGCGTTCTTTTGAAATAGTATTATAGGATTTTAGCATCTGCCTGAAGGGTTCAATTTAGTAGAATCAACATGCTCTGAGTTCCATCAATTAAACAACGATACCTATTTGAGATCATAGAAAAGTGCCTTTTTTACAGCAGTGCCTGTTTTCTGGAGTGAGGTTTCTCCCCCAAGATTTGAATGGCTGTCTCGCTACTGATATTCATCTCTGTATTTCTTTCTACAAGAATAGCAAGGCATAAAAGGCTGAATTGTTCCAAAAGTTTAAGCACTCAGATTTTGTTAAATTTTCTGCCAGAATACACTGAATTTAATAGATCCCATGAAGCCATTGCTTGGGATCCAGTGAAATTTATCATGCTGACATCTCTCGAAATAAAAATCTCCCTTGCCACAAATTAACTCTTATATACATCAAAAAAGTTGTTAAGAATGTTTATAAAGTGGAAATATGCCATTTAAAAAGTAAATATCCCACAAAACAACATACAACAAGGGTTAGAAACTTTTAAGTGTTTTGGGCTGTTTGTTGATGAGAAAGAAGGTCACAGGGTAACATTAACAATATTAACAATTCAGAATGGATTAGACAAATCCTATTGTGAGATATGCTGAGATTTTCTACTTCTTTGTATGGAATGGGGAAATGATTAGCTTACTTAGTTTCCTAGTTTTTAAACCTTGGTTAAACATTCTTTAGATATTACGTAAAGAATACATGCAAGGATCAGCCACTGATTTTCAGCATTGCTGCTGCCTAACTTTATAATCTTTGGAAGTTGCAACAAAGGAGTAATGTAGAATTTATGCCGTGAGAGAGAACATTGGGCAAAGTGCATAATATAGTCTACTCTTATGCAAGTTATTTTAACTTAATGTTTAACTTAATTTCTTAAAAACAGTTCATGCCAAGCCAATTTTATTTCATTCTTTGACAAAGTGACTAAATAAGTAGACTAGTGAAATGCTGTGGACATAATATATTTAGACTTCAGCAAAGGCATTCGACAAAGTAGACCACAACCTACTTCTTGGTAAACTAGAAAAATGTGAGCTAGACAGCATCACCACCAGATGGATTTGTAACTGGCTGACGGTACTCAACGAGTAGTCCTTAATGATACTACATCTACATGGAAGGAAGGAAGCAGTGGGATACCACAAGGTTCCATCTTAGGCACAGTACTCTTCAATATCTTCATAAATGACTTAGATGAGGGAATAGAAATTGCCAGATGTCACTAAGATGGCAGAAATAGCCAACACCCAGAAGACAAGCTCAGGATCCCAAAACATGTTGACAGACTTGAATAATGGGCCCTATACAACATCATGAAATTTAATGTGGAGAAAAGCAAGGTTTTACACTTAGGCAAGAAAAACCAAAGGTACAAGTACAGATTAGGCGAAACCTGACTCAAAAATAATAATTGTGAGAGGGACCTTGGAGTCTTAGTGGATGATCACTTAAACATGAGCCAGCAATATGTAGCAGTAGCCAAAAAAACCTAATACAATCCTTGGTTGTATAAACAGAGGCATACTATCAAAATCACATGCACTATCAATACCACTTTGTAAAGCCTTAGAAGACCACACCTGGAATACTGCATCCAGTTTTGGTCACACATTACAAAAAAGATGTTGAGGCTTTGAAAAAAGTGCAAAGAAGAGCAACAAAGATGATTAAGGGCCTAGAGACAAAAACATATGAAAAAACGGTTGCAGGAATTAGGTATGGCCAGTCTACAGAAAAGGACTAGAGGAGACATGATAGCAGTATTCCAGTATTTGAGGGGCTGCCACAAAGAAGAGTGTGTCAACTTACCGTATTTTTCAGAGTATAAGATGCACCGGAGTATAAGACGCACCTTAGTTTTGGGGGAGGAAAACAAGGAAAAAAAGCCTCTGCCTCCAAGCAATTTGCCAAACAGCAAACAGCAAACAGCACAGATGATATACACTGTTTGCTGTGTATTTCTGTGCATATGTGCCTGACCCATAGAAATAGCAAAGAATTGGAGAAATGTACATTATGCCAGAAAGTTTTCTTAAATGTAGTCACACTAACTCTTCCCAATTATTTAAATAGATCTACTCCAAGGTAGCTAAACTCTAATACTAAACAGGACACTGTTACATTTCAGACTATACTTGTACAGAACTTTTAAAATTAATTAAAATTTCTGGAAATATACATTATTCTCTATTATTTAAAAGAAGATACAATAGCACTGGGCCTCTTCAGAGCAAGCATTTATTTTAAAAAGCTTCTTTATTTTGTTAAGTTGTCTAGATTTACAGGGATCTCCAACCTTGGCAACTTTAAGACTTGTGGACTTCCCAGAATTCCAAAGCCAGCAAAGCTAACAAAGCTGGCTGTGGAATTCTGGGAGTTGAAGTCCACAAGTCTTAAAATTGCCAAGGATGGAGACCGCTGGCCCTAGAACAATAATAAAACAGTCTTTAAAAAATAAGTCAAATAATTTGAACATTCTACAGACAGTTATAGTTATTCACTTACCCCCTTCCATCCAGTTCAGCAGAAAATAAAAATCTGCGTGTCTCTCCCAGCTATTTGACTCTTTGCAAGCTAGTTTCACTTTCATTTTAACACGTGGCAAATCAGCCACACCGGGAAGCTGCTAGTGACTTGCTTGGATTTACAGGCTCTTCCCTCTTTGCTGCAAACAGGTAAATTGCTGGAAGAAAGAGGCCAAAGGGTGGGGGTGGGTGGGTGGGTGGGTCTACATTCGGTGTATAAGACGCACCCAAGTTTTCACCCTCTTTTGGTGGGTAAAAAGGTGCGTCTTATACTCCAAAAAATACGGTATTTTCCAAAGCACCAGAAGGCAAGAAGACAATGTATGGAAACTAATCGAGGAGAGAAAGGGCATTGGTCTTACCTGATACGCCTCTTCTCATCAGGTGGAGCCAGCATTCAGGATGGGTTGTCCTCGTCCACTCAGAATGAGAACCAAGTCTGTTACTTTTTGCCAGATCCACCCTCCTAGGACCCAGCTTTGATGAAGAAGCAGACTCGATGTGGCTACCAGCCGGATACAGTCAACTACAGGTAGATTCCCCTTCCTGAACCCGTCAAAAAATGGGGCGGATGTCGCCCTGCAAAAAGTCAGTCCAAGGAAAAAGCAACAACAACAAGAGCAACAACGCCAGTCCAACAAATGTGGAGTAAGCAGGAACGGACCCCTCAAGGGCGGGGCTGAATGCTGGCTCCACCTGATGAGAAGAGGTGTATCAGGTAACACCAATGCCCCTTCTCCATCATGGGTGGAGCCAGCATTCAGGATGGGACCTACCAAAGCAAAAGTCCCCCAGGTGGGCATAGTCCAAGTCTGATTCAGTGAGACTCCTCATGGACCCTCTGCAGGACCCTATGGCCAAAGGCTGCGTCCGCCGATGCAAACTTGTCGATTTTGTAGTGGCAGATAAACTGAGAAGGGGAAGCCCAAGTCACCACCTGACAAACCTCCGCCAAGGGTGCCTGGGTTGCCCAGGCCGCCGATGTTGTCGCACTATGAGTAGAGTAGGCCGTGATCCCCAGCGGCCGCAGCATATCAGAGAGTTCGTAGGCCTTAGCAATAGTTCTGCAAATCCAACGGCCAATGGTCGTGGAGGATACCTTCTGACCCAAGGATTGTGGCAAAAAGGCCACCAGAAGCACCTCAGTCTTACGGAACTGGCGTGTCCGATCAATGTAAATGTGTAAGGCCCATCGGACGTCCAGCATGTGCCAAAGTCTCTCTGACGGATGAGTCGGGCAAAAATTGGGTAGGGCTAGCTCCTGAGACCTATGAAAGGTGGAATTAACCTTGGGAATGAACGAAGGGTCTAACCGGAGAACAACCTGGTCCAAATGAAAAACACATAAGTCCTTCCGAATGGAAAGCATGGAGAGCTTGGAGATCCTGCGAGCCGAGGTGATCGCCACTAGGAAGGTAACCTTGTAGGAGAGATACCTGAGAGTAGCCGACCGTAGCGGTTCATAAGGAGGCCCTGTCAGAGACTGTAACACCCTGGAGAGATCCCAGGTTGGGTAGTGGTGAATAACTGGAGGGAGAAGGTTGAAAGCCCCCCGCAAAAACCGGCAACCATGGGAAATTGCAACAGAGAGTCCACCTGGTCACAGGAAAGAACCGAGGACAGGGCTGCCACCTGTCGGCGAAGTGTGTTGGGGGAGAGACCCATGGCCAACCCCCGCTGGAGGAATTTCAGTACCTTCGGAAGAGGTATCTGTAAAGGCGAACAGCCCTTCAATGCACACCAAGATCAGAAGGATTTCCACGTTGCGGCATAGATCCTTTCCTTGGAAGGCCGACGAGATGCCTGGATGGTGAGAATAATGTTAGGGTCATAGTCCTGTCACCTCAAAGAGCACCACTCAACCGCCAGGTGGTCAGTTGGTACCATTGGGGATCCGGGTGTACCAACACCCCCTGGCTGAGCGACGACTCATTCACGGGTATCTGCCAAGGGGGAGACACCAACAGGGCTTTCAGGTCCGCGAACCATGCCCATCTCGGCCAATGAGGCGCCAACAGGATCATTTCCGCCCGCTGCTCCAACAACTTCTGGATGACCTGAGGCAGGATCAGCAAGGGGGGGAATCCATAGAGAAGACCAGACGGCCATTGCCCACGGAGGGCGTTCACCCCCTCTGCTCCTTGGGACAGAAACCAAGAGAAAAACCTCAGGACGTGGGCGTTTTCCGGGGTTGCGAACAAGTTGACCTGCGGAAGGCCAAAGTGGCTCGTGATGTCGTGGAACAGGGATGGGTGCAGGCGCCACTCTGCATGGTCCACCTCTGTCCAACTGAATCAGTCCGCTTGGGTATTGGAAACTCCGGAGATATGGTCCGCTGAAAGGGAGAGATGGTGCCTCTCTGCCCACAGTCCCAGCCTCAGCGCCTCTTGCATCAGAGTCCGCGAGCGGGTGTGTGGTGCCCACATACAGGTACTGAATGTAAAATAGTAAGTTGTTGTATAAAGTTAAAATGTGGTTAAAAGGAACTGTTTAAACAAGTAAGTATAGAGCCAAACAGCTTTTAAATGTATGGTAAGTAGAAAGGGGGAGGTGTTTATCCCAGTGCTCCAGAAGGGAGGGGGGATAGATTACATCATAAAGAGACAGCCAATCGGATCATAGATAGCAGGGCCAGGAACTATAAAAGGCCTAGTTGAAAGAGCTGAGGGAAGCTCTGTTGTGTGGTAACTTCCAAAAAGGGAAGGTTAAGTAAGAAGAGCTGAGGAGAGCTCTCAGTCTGTGTGTGTAACTTCCAGGAGGGAAGATTTAGTAAGAAGAGCTGTGAAGAGCTCTGTTTTGTGGTAACTTCCAAAGAGGGAAGGTTCATAGTGAATCTCTGCCTGAGTTTAACTGTCGAAGAGGGCAGTTGACAGGAGAGAAGATAGTCCCTTGGCAGTTCTGTGGGAAGCAGGTGCCAGGGTCAGGGAACTTTATTGACTGATATACTGTGTTATTTGTAGGTAGAGATAAACGATGAATCGTGCTCTTATCTATAGGCCTAGAAACAAAGAAGAATTGGATTTGCTTAGATTTAGTCAGGAAAGCAAGGAGAGTCTCTGAGGGGAAGAAGAGAAAAGAAAGAATTAAATAGCTGGTTGTGGCTGTAACAAATTCACTTGACAATTACTGAGAAGTTGTATTTAAATAAACTGTTTTCTGGTTTGTTCAAGAAACGTGTCAACGTCTGTCTATTTCTCACATAAAGCGAATCTTAAACAATCCTGCAGAGCATAGAGATATTGTAAAAGTAAAATCAAGCCTCTAAAGAGAGAGAGAAGTGAAACAGAGGGTGCGACCCTTGGTCAGGGAGATATAAAAAAAGAAAATTAAACACAAATTGCTACCAAGACATATAAAACAATAAACCTGACTGGAAGGGGACGGGTGGCATCCTCCCAGGGTGCCACCCTGCCGATTCACCTAGGCCTTGGTGGTGGTATTTTCCTTTAGGACTAGGACATGACAGCTGGTTACTAGTCGCTGGAAGTGTTTGAGGGCCAAAAACACAGCCCGAAGCTCTAGCCAGTTGATCGAGGATCTGGACTCCAGCGGCCCTGAGCTATCTGTCCTTGCGAGTGGGGCCCCCAGCCAGACAGGCTTGCGTCGGTAGTGATGCCCACCCTGGGCGGATCCCAAAAAAGGCATCCCCGGGTGACTGCTAGTGACCGCCACCAGGAAAGGGAGCGGAGAACCTCTGGAAGGACCAAAACTCTGGACGACGAGGTGGCGCAGCCCGGTTTCTGGAATGGTAAAAGGAACCATTGAAGATCCCTAGAGTGTAGGCGTGCCCAAGGGGTGATGGAAATGCACGAAATCATTTTCCCCAGGAGAGTGGACAAGAGGGCCAGGGAGACCCTATGCTCACATTGTACCTGAGCAACAAGGTTCTTGATACTATCCCTACACTCTAAGGTATCTATAACGGCTCCCAGGTGAAGGAGGGAAGTAGATGGGGAGAGGTGGCTCTTCTTCGAACTGATGGAGAACCCATGCTGTCGGAATGTTAAAATGGTTACCTGGAGATGACACCTTGCATGGTGTTCAGAGGGCGCCTGAACCAAAATGTCATCCAGGTAACACTGGACACAAACGGGTAAGGACCTGAGATGGGCTGCCACCGCTGCTAGGACCTTCGTGAAAACCCTGGGGGCAGAGGAAAGGCCAAAGGGCAGATCCCTGTACTGGAAATGCCTACCTGCATAGCAGAACCGAAGGTACAGATGAGGTACAGAGAAGGTGAAGATGATTAATTGGTATATGAAGGTAGGTTTCGGTCAGGTCCAAGGAGGCCAGGAAATTGCCCTACCTTACACACCCCAGAATAGACTGCAAAGAATGCATCTTGAACCGTCTATATTTGATATATCGGTTCAGATGCTTTAAGTCTAGACTTGCCCTTCATCCCCCCGAGGCTTTGGGGACTACAAAGAGGATGGAATAGTATCACTGTCCCTGCTGATCCAGAGGAACCTGCTGGATGGCACGAATGTCCAGCAGGTGTTGGACTGCTGAATCCATAAGGGCTTTCTTAGAGGGCACCATGGATATGGGACATCGGATGAAAAACCTTGGGGGAAGGGAGAGAAACTCTAGCGAGAGACCCTGACTGACTGTCTCAAGGACCCATCTATCCTATCTGATCCCACACAGAGGAAAATAGGGCTAAGCGATCTCTAATGGGAGGATCGAAAGGGGCACTAGTGGGAGAGACAGAAGGGGCGACTCCCTCCTTCCCCCTGAAAGATCGCTTGAACTGCCTCCCCCTCCCAGATCTATCCTGAAGCTGGTGCTGCCTAGATCCAAACTGACCTTGGGGACGGGAGAAGCTGAAGCCCTGGTCAGCTGCACAAAAGGGCCGGCGAGAATAGAGAGACTGGCGGAAGGAAGCCTTCATGGAAATAGATGGCAAAACCTTCCTCCAGTTCCGAGTCTCGATAAGGATCGGGTCCAGGGCCTTTCCAAATAGGTTCTGGCCCCTGTAGGGAGTGGTTGCCAACCGCCATTTATGCTGGGAGTCCACAGGCCATTGACGGAGCCAATGCATTCGTCTAGCGACCACCGAAATGGCTATTGCCTTAGAGGCAAAGCGAGACGCATGAAGGGTGGCATCCACTGCAAACTGAGTGGCCACAAAATCTTTATTTAGATCCTGCTGCGCCCATTGGTTGGATGCCGGGATTTGTTCCTGGATGAGCCTCAGCCAAATTAAAGAAGACCGAACGAAAAAGGAGGCCAACAAACAGGCCTTGACCGCCCAGGCGGCCGCTTGGTGGGCCTTGATAAGGGCCTGTTCAGTTTGTTTGTCCTCTGGCCGTAACAACTCTTCTGATTCTCCCGACACAGCTGTAGGTGTATGTAGGGCCACCACTGGGGCGTCCACTGAGGGAACATTGAGGAGAGAGGTCAACTCTGGGGTCACGTTAAAGTGTTTGCAGTCAACTGAGGAAGGCATAGGCCCTGATGCCAGAGAAGACCATTGCTTTTGTATGTTGTCCAGGAACAGCTGAGGGGCCGGAACAATGTCCACCTCTGGAGTGAACTGCATGAACAGAGGATCAGCGGGAGCTGGAACCGGATCCAAACCCCCCGCCATGCGAGCCTTAGAAAGCAGGGATTTAAAGAGCCCTGGCGGGACCCTTCGGCGTCCACAAGAGAAGGCTTGCCCAATTATTGTAGGCATACGGCTAGGCCCTGCTGAACAGCATCCGCCATGAGTGCTTGTAAATTTGAAGGGTCCAGCTGGACCAGAACTCCTGCAGAGGAGACACAGCTGAGCGGGAGGGCCAAGGGAAGCCTGTTGACCCCCAAATATCGACATTAGCTCTGGAATTTAGAGCCAGATCATCCAGAGAGAAGGGGGAAAGGCTTCCACGGCCTCTGGATTTCGGGAGGGAGCGGCCAGATCTGGGGAGAGCCCCTGGTCACGAGCCGAAGCTGCGCTGCATATCCTCTTCAGGACTTTGTCCCTGCACCGCTCCACCCCTCTCGGAGGCCTTAGAGCCCTAAGATGAATGAGATGACCCTGCCACCGCCTGAGCAGAGGGGCCAGGTTGGTATTCCTCAGGGGCATGGCGGTTCATCTTGTGTAGGCATTTGCCTTGCAGTTTTTCCCCCATTACAGCTTCGTTGGCCATCTTGAAGGCCCGACAGTGAGGAGACAAAATGGCCACTGCAACTGACGGCAAGAAATGGTAGGCTGGTGAAGAGCCAAGTAGCCATTGGTGCCGACCAGGGCAAGCCCTGCACTGTCCAAGCACCAGAGAAGAGTCTTGGGAGTGTTCCAGAGCCTCGAAGGTGATCCGGGAATCGTCAGCCAGAGTCAAATGGGGAAGGCAGCACGAGCGCAAGCTCCAGCAACTGTGCTGATCCCCTCCGTGAGGCCATTAATCGTAGGTGGGAAATAACTTCCGCTCTGTAGTAGCAAATCCCCAGCGGCAATCTAAGCAAGTAGGAGGGGGGAGGTGTTTGAGGAGGCTTCCCTTATGCCAATCCCCCCAGGCGCGAATCCTTAGGTGGTTGCGCACTGCACCCTGTTGCTTTAGATAAAATGATGGCCATTTGAAAATCCCGGAAGCCACGCCCCTCCCTCGTGTAAGCTGCCGACGCCTTGCAGGCTGCAGCGACAGACCAGGGCAAGCCCTTGATGGTCAATACCAGGTGAAAGGAGGGTGGAGGGCAAAGCCCCTGCCACGGCAGGAGCTGTAGCTCAGCTGCCAAGAGCCCAAAGTCTCAGATCTTTCCAGTAGAAACTCACGGTGTTGAAAATTTGTCAATTGAGTCAGAAAACCAGCCAAAAGAGGTGGAAAACATGATTCAGGAAGGGAGTAAAAGGTAGCTACGGCTGTCCAGTCTGAGGACCGAGTCGAAGCTGGGTCCTAGCAGGGCGGATCCAGCAAAAAGTAACAGACTCGGTCCTCATTCTGAGTGGACGAGGACAACCCATCCTGAATGCTGGCTCCACCCATGATGGAGAAGCAACCTAGAATTAAGAAGAAACTTCCTAACAGTGAGGACAATTAACCAGTGGATCAGCTTGCCTTCAGAAGTTGTAGGTGCTTCATCACTGGAGGTGTTTAAGAAAAATTGGACAGCCACCTGTCTTAAATGGTATAGGGCCGTAATGGCGAACATAAGGCACACGTGCCACAGGTGGCACGCGGAGGCATATCTGAGGGCACATGAGGCTTTGCCCTGTGTCAGCTCCAGTGCGCATGTGCGTGCTAGCCAGCTGATTTTCAGCCTTCCGGAGGGCAGAGGGAGGCCGTTTTTGCCCTCCCCAGGCTTCAGGAAAGCCTCCGGAGTCTGTGGATGGCGAAAAATGGACCCAACAGGCCTACCGGAAGTTCAGAAACAAACTTCCGGTAGGCCTGTTGGGCTGTTTTTCACCCTCCACAGGCTTCAGGAAATGGCCCAACGGGCCTACTGGAAGTCCGGAGGCTTCAGTGAGGCGTGCGTGCATGCGCGCAGAGGGGTGTGTGGGAGTTATGTGCGCATGCGCAGGGGGAGAGCATTGCATTATGGGGTGGGCATGCGCACGTGTGCTATCGTGTGCGCGCCCTTTTGGCACACGAGCAAAAAAAGGTTCGCCATCACTGGTATAGGGTCTCCTGCTTGAGCAGGGGTTTGGACTCGAAGACCTCCAAGGTCCATTCCAGCTCTGTTCTGATTGATTGATTAACTTCATGCCATTTAAATTCAAAGAAGTGATATTAGACTGCAACATGAATATCACATGCATTCCTTCTTAGATAAAGTGTACACTATGCCTAAGTTCTACTAATCATGAGTGCATGGTATCTGCAGGGTATGACGAAAATTTAAGATGGTGACTGTAATGGAGCTATTAAAGTTATTTTTATTTTAATATTGACACATACAAAAATAGGTAGAGCTTTACTTGCACTGTTGCAACCATCATCTTGACCATAACTTGTGGATATCCCTGCATGAGTACACATCTGTAAATCAAAATGTGTCCATGTGAAGGACACAATGCGCACACTAAAACCTGTTCTTTAAAAATGAGCCATCTAATACTTCTAAAAACATACTTAAATAGATACTAAATGAGATCATGCTGGGAATGTATGTTTTCTGATCCTAATACTAAAAGAAGCTTTAGAGAAAGTAGAAACTCCTATTGATACTGTAAGTCTTAGAGCCAACTTCTCTTATAGCCTTTTAGCATACCGTGTTCCCTAAAATCTGATTTATATTCCCAAAGGCATGACTACTCTCCCTAATGCAAAGTTGTCATCCAAATACTTTTTCTGAAATCAAATATAGATGATGACATTTTATTTAAGCAATTAAATGCTATTAATTGCTGTGGTATTCACAGGAACAATAATAATTAGCTCATCTGAATATAAGACATATTTTCCCTGAAACACATGGATTGCCAGCAGATTCCTAATCAGGCTTGATAGAGAAGCAGATGAAATCTCCTGGGTCAAGTCTCACATTTTTGCTCATGAAATTAAAGTGAGATAACTCTGAAATATAAAACCTCTTCAAAACCTGCAGATTTTCCTGGGATAAAAAAAGGCAGGCGTCTTGGTTTAATTGGTAAAACATCACTGTTTGCCTTGAAGTTTGGGCAAGAGAACCTAAATTATTAAACTAAGATGGATGTGTCATCCCATTTGTTTGTTTCATACTGTTTGCCTACTTGGTCTTTGGAAATCTGACAAATGTTGGATATAAGTGATATTTCATTAGTCATTTAATTTAATTATTCAGGTTCAACCTCTACTTTTCAGCTCAGTAGGAATTATTCCCTGGAAAGCAGGCATTGGTGAAAATCCTCCTGAAGAAGACTTTGTATCTCTACCATGAACACTTTGACTGGGGGGAGGTGTGGCCAACGTCTTGGCACCACAACGTTTCCCTTGGTGTTCCTGTGGGAAACGCTGAAACTCCAGCCGTTCGGGGGCCTGAATCCATCGGAATCGGGCCGGAACTCCCCTGGGGGGAGTAAAGAAGAAAAGCACCAACTTGTGGTCCGGGGGGATTTGCAAATCCCCCAGGAAGCCGGCAGCAGTCTCTTGACCGTCAGCTGTGAAGGGGCGATTAGTCGCCATTAGCTGAGATTTACAGTGATAAGAAAAGAGTAAGAAGGGAGTACTGGTTTCAGAAGAATCAAATAAAAAAATAAGGGGGGTAATAGGGAGACGATATTAGGAGGAATTGAGAGTAAATTTAAGCAAATAAAACATTTAGAAGGAAGAAAAGGAATTCAGGGAAAAAAGAAGTTATTTGTATAAAAATAAAGGAAAGAAAAAGAAGAAATTAAGAGAAGGGGAGGAAAGGGAAAGATCCACAAGTGGAATTTCTGAGAGACTAAAAGAGAATGGATGAAGAGGGGAATGCTAATAGCAAGGAAGAGGGGTAATAAGGTATATGGTAATAGATTTATTAGTATTTAGGTTATTAATTATGTATACAATAGTAGGTGCAACTGATGGAATGTTATAACATTTCTGTAACTATTATATTAAAGGTTTTTATAGGTGCAAATGTTGGAATGTTATAATAGACTTAACTACATCAATATTATTAATTGTGTATAACTAATCATAGTATAAGGATTTCATATATTGGATTATAATGATATTATAAAAAGTGAAAATTAAATTTTGATGATGAACTTAGAAAGGAGGATGGGAATTAAAGTATATTATAGTAGATGAAATTATTTGAAGGTTATAAAATTTGTATAACTATTACCTTAAAATGTTTTTATATACGATTTATATCAAATTTATAAAGTTGATTTAATGTAGAAGAGAATTTTGATAATTAGTAGGGTTTTGTATATTGGAAAGTTGGTAATGTTATCAGCCAATGGATGGATGTGTAGCGGTAAGGTTAAACAAAGAGGATGATTGGTGAGAGGAGATCTGGAAAAGTAAAAGAGATTAGAAATTTAGGGTGTTCAGAGAAAATTAAGGAAAAAGAGAAGTATGGCCTAAGATTAAAAATACAAAAAGGATGGAGTGAAAGTATGAAATGAAGTATAAGAGAATATGCATGGAAGATAAGCAATAGTGATTAAATTGGAAGAAAATAGAAAATTAAAAGTAGTAGACCCAGGAGACAAAAATAGGTAGTAAGGAGAAGGCATTATGATAGTAGCTGTATACCTAGAAAAAATACAATATATGTATAAACATGGGATAATATAAGTCTAAGAGTAGCACCGATGATTAAATGAAGCTAGGGATTTGAGTCACCGGTCTGTTAACCATAACATGAATTATGATTAGATTTACTGAGGGAAGGGAAAGAGGGAGGAAGAGGAAGTAGAGAAGGAAGGGGAGAGGAAGAGGAGGGAAATAGGAAAGAGGGAGAGAAGGAAAAAGAAGGTAGAGGGAAGAGAGGGAGATAGAGGGAGGGGAATATTATGAAATATTGGGGGAAAACAGACGGGTGATAAAAGTACAAAAGGTGCAAAATTAGGATGCTTGTTCATGGTTTATTGGTAAGAAATGTATAACTACGGTATATATATATTGAGATGATTTATGGTATATGTGTGGATGTTTATGTGGAGATGTTGGAAAAAATAAAAAAAACAAAAAAAACACTGACTGAATGAGAATATGTAACAGATTCAATGGCATTGGGGAGGATTGTTGGGCCAAAATAATTAATTATTTCAATCATTTCTCGGGTTGCCTTTGCTCATGGAGGACTATCACTTGGAATGCAAAAGGCTGGACTTTATAGTGGCATTTCCACAATACAAGCAGCACTAGGAACAAATGTCTTCACTAACAAAATCACAGTTGGGTGTTCAGATATGCTTTAGCCCAAGATGCCAAACCAGAAGGGCCGTATATATTCACTACAGAGCATATTTAGACTTCATTAGGCTAGTTGTTTTTATAAGTGATAAACAAATTTGCAAACCTTGGGCTTTTCCTGAGCATCCTAATGCCTCCTCCTGCCCTCCACTAATACCCCTTTGGCTCCAACTCTGCTGATTTCTACTCCCTTTAGAATAGCTATTGTTTAATTATTTATATACTCAGAGCCTGACACATCTCTATTTATTTACGTCTGCTATATTCTTTCTTTTTTCTCCTCCATCATTAATGAAAAAAAGTCACAGTATTTGTATACTATTTAATACTGACAAAGATTACGATTGCTTTTTATAAGAGTTGCTGTGGATTAGAGGACAAGGCAAGCCCTTCAGAAGCCAATGTCCAGAAAGATGGCAAGACTTCTATTTGCTAGAGAGCAGGAGTGAAGTGAACAGCTCATTATGCTAATATTGCATGTTAGAGGTTTGTTGTACTCTCTTCTGATGCATCCATTCCTGGGCATTATTGGATATAGAATGATTGTGCAAGGTGAGCCTTTGATGTGACACACAATGGCACTTCATTTGCTCCCATCAGTGCTACATGCAATTGCTACAGCAAAGTGCTAAACTCAGCCCTGCCACTGGTCATACTGTAGCTGCTCTTCAGATAAATAGAGTTAAATCTCCGAGGCAGTTAATCTGACACTTTTCATGAAAGCTAAATTCACACCATAAAGGGGCAAACAGGAAAAATAACCCAGCCTGATTTTAAAAAATGATGCTAGTTGTAAAGAGCTGTAAGAAAGTAATAAAATTGGGGAAGCAGCTCTATTTTCAGAACTGCTGAAAAGATGTCAGACTAGCACACTAAGCAAAACTAATTTATTCTGCTAGTGTTTGTAGATGGATAAAGGCATTCTGAAAGGAAGCCCATTTAAATTTAGTGGTAAGCGTGCAAAGTCTTTGAGGAATTGGAAAACAAAGGAAGTGGTGTGGCTTTTGCAAATAATAGCAGCGATGGATACTGTATATATGTGTATTTTTGTGTATGTACATATGCACACACATATGCACATACTTTTCTTGCTAAGTGTGCAATAATTGTGCTTCTATATCATCCACATCCTTAATAAGACACAACAATCATTGTTACATGGGGCTTTACGTCTTCCATCAATAAAATTAGAAGAGACAGGCAGTGTTTTAAAGCACTTGGTACAATTTATATTGACATAATACAGCCTTTCTATAAGACTGTGGATAAAAATACAAGTCCTGCAATAAATTTCCATTTTATTTTGGAAAGTTGCCCCTGCTGATTTTCTTAGTACTGATCTTGAAAACTGTAACCTGGAACAAATGTATGTCAGCTTTACAGAACAGGATTCTAGTTATTGTTGTATGTGTTTTTGGTTCATTCTTTCTCTCTGTTATTCAACTTGATATACCCAATTAGATTTTCTTTCATATATGTGTGTGTGTGTGTGTGTTTGTGTGTGTGTGTGTGTGTGTGTGTGTATACACACACACACACACACACACACACACACACACACACACACACACACATTTTAAACTCAATATGTATCTTTTTCATTTGCTGCTATACAAGTAGTACTCATTTTTTATATTGGACATTTTGTTTTTTGAGCATTAATTTGGTTTCAGAAATTTAACAATCCCAATTGAACGAAATACTTATGAAATAAATAGCACTTAGGATTTGGTGTGAATTATGATTTTAAAAAATGGCTCTCTATCAGTGTAACACAAATCACCAATGAATCTCAGTAATCAGTTAATTAAAAATTAAATTAATTCTTTAAAAATAACATGTGTCACAATTATATAATGACAGAACACTTGCAAACAGATAACATTTTTGTAAAAAGTGAGCTCTTGTTTCTATTATAGGGTTTAAATTGAATTGTGGGACTTAGAATATGAAAGTAAAGAACCTAATTTAAAAGATTTCAGACGAAGCTTATCATTGGCATTGCTATCTTCATCTGCTTTCTCCATATTAGCACATAGTCAAACTGCCTAAGAAAATATATAAAGCTGCTTAGTGCAATGTCAGATTGGCAATAGACTCTAGGATCACGAAGTATCACTTTTTATCTAATTATTTTTCAATGGATTTGCTTTTTTTAATAATTTGGTTTCTCAATGGATTTGCTAGGGGTTGAACTAAGCATTTCTACATATAAAATAGATGCACTATCATGCAGCAATTACCCTTGCAAACTCCCTGTCTAAAAATTAACAGACTATATATTCATCATAGTTACCCTGTAACAATCCCATTAAAAACAGCACCATGGGAGACAGAATAGGAAAGCATGTCAAACTAGGCAAAAAATTTGTAAGAAAACACCTTTCCACTTTAGATGAATTAAAATCACGAGGACCAGATGGTTTACACCCCAAGGTTCTGAAGGAGCTGGCAGATGTGATCTCAGACCTACTGAACAATATCTTTCAAAGCTCCTGGAGCACGGGGAAAGTGCCAGAGGACTGGAAACAAGTGGTTCTAATTTTCAAAAAAGGGGAAAAAGTGGAACCAGGAAACTACAGACAAATCAGCTTGACATCAATTCCTGGAGAAATTTTATAACAGATAATCAAGCAGCAGATTTGTTAGCACTTAGAAATGGACAACATGATTAATAAAAGCCAGCATGGGATTGTTAAAAACAGATCATGCCAAACAAACCTTATCGCCTTCTTTGATTAAGTGACTAAATTAGTGGATCAAGGAAATGCTATGGATATAGTATATTTGGACTTCAACAAGGCAATTTGGCAAAATAGACCACAGCCAACTTCTTGGTAAGATAGAACAATGTGGGATAGACAGTACAGAGTCAGCATATTGCCTCGAACAATCTGGGTCCTCATTTTACCGACCTTGGAAGGATGTAAGGCTGAGTCAACTTTGAGCCTGGTGAGATTCGATCTGCCAAATTGCAGGCAGTCGGCAGTTAGCAGAAGTAGACTGCATTCTAACCACTGCGCCACCATGGCTTCTGCAGCCCCACTCATGTGGGCAGTGGGCACATGTACTTGCCGCTCACACAAATAAAGCTGTGTGTGCACAGCTTCATTTCATGGGTTTTCTCCTTACACAAAACCATCCCCTCTTCCCCCTACCTCCCATGCCAGGCCGCCAACCAGGAAAGGTTGGTGAACGCTGTCCTAGTAGACCACCATTTAAATATGAGTCAGCAATGTGCTGCTGCCGCCAAAAAACCCAATGTAATCCTGCATCAGCAGATGGATAGCACAAGATCACAAGAAGTGATAGTCCTGTTCTAAACTGCACTAGTGAGACATACTTGGAATACTGTGTCCAGTTCTGGTTGCCGTGATACAAAATAAATGCTAAGACACTAGAAATAGTGTAAAGAAGTGCAACAAAGATTATAAGGGGTCTGAAGACTAAACTAAATGAACTATTAAGGGAACTAGGTATGTCTTGCCTAACAGAGAAGGATGAGGTGTGACATGGTAGCTGTCTTATTCTCCAAAGCATCTGAGAATGGAAGCAAGCTCATTAAAGAGAGATTCTACCTCACACTAAGGAGAAATTTTCTGACAGGGAGAGCAATAAACCAATGGCCTGCCGTTCAGAGTTGTGGGTGCTCTGTTGCTGGAGGTTTTAAAGAAAAGTTTGGACAGCCGTTTGTTGTTACAAGGACTCCTATCTTGACCAGGGGATTGGACTGGAATGCCTCCAAGGTCCCTTCCAGCCTTATGATTCTATGATTCTATATTGCCAAATCTGGGCAACAACTAAAATTGAGGGAGCAAAAGCTGCTAGTTTTTATTCTTAACTAGCTGATTACCTAAGGTGACCAGATTTTAACATTGGTAAAGAGGGACACTATTGACTGGGAGTGGGTGGGGTTCCTGATTAAAAATTTGGTCTATATGGAGCAACAAAAATTTTCATAGAACGCAAAAATAGTATTGTAATATATATATTTTTAATTTCAACATAAGTACAATTTACAAATATAATACATTAAAAAATATGTATAGTATTATTTTATTCTTTGGCATATTTCTCATTTGAGTGAATTTTTTTTAGTAGATTGCTGTAGTTTAAAATTTAAAATTCAAGAAAATTTATGTATTTATGAAATAAATAAATAGAATAGAATAGAAAATAGGATAGAATAGAATAGAATAGAATAGAATAGAATAGAATAGAATAGAATAGAATAGAATAGAATAGAATAGAATAGAATAGAATAGAATAGAATAGAATTCTTTATTGGCAAAGTCAGTGTGATTGGACACAAGGAAAGAATCACCCTGTGACATTCTTGGTTTTGAGCCTGACAAGACTTTTGATAACTAGAGTCAGGGGTGTCCAACCTTGGCAACTTTTAAGACCTGTGGACATCAACTCCAGAGGTGAATTTCAGAGAAGGCAGTTGCTTCTTCACAGCTGACCCCCTCCCCTTTCTGCACCAGCTCAGAGCTCCGGATGGTTTCCACCAAGGGATCTTATAAAAAGCACAGTGGCAGCTTTCCACTAATGGGGACAAGGGGGAACATGAACATGAACATTTCCAGGAAAGACTGCAGTGACAACAAGGCAAGTGGCGGTGGTGCTCAGGCTCTTGACCTGCTTCTCCCCACTTCTCTCTGTCTCTCTCTCGGAGGAAGGACACCAAAATTTAAAGGATGGTCCTTTTAAAGCAGGGGTCCCCAAACTTGGCAACTTTAAGACTTGTGGACTCCAACTCTCAGAATTCTCCAGCCAGCTATGCTATGCTGGCTGGAGAATTCTGGGAGTTGAAGTCCACAAGTCTTAAAGTTGCCAAGTTTGAAGACCTCTGTTTTAAAGGGACCATCCGGGCTTCCAGGAGCATCTCGTCTCCCAGGCAACGTGAGGGCGACTGGGCCGCAACCGTGGCCTTTCGGGAGGGGGGGGAGGCGACCAAAGCAGCAGCAGCAGCAGCGAGCAGCCTCCTTGCCAGGAGTAGACGAGGGGGGGAGGTTTGCGGCTTTCAGGGACAGCCATCCTCCCGGCACCCCCAAGGATTCATTGGTGGGCCCTTCCGCCTTCCCGCCCCCAAACAGGCCTCCTTCCCCACTCAGCGACCCCTCAATGGAAACGGAAAATCGGGGTGGTGGGGGGGGCACAGGAACGCCTCCAATCCCTGCAGGGGGGCTGGAGGCGGCGGCGCAGAAAGGGGCCCTAACCAAAGGAGGGCAGGGCAGGGGCACTATCGGAGCCCCGCACAGAGCAGGCGGAGAGACCGGCCGGGCGGCCCTTCCAGCCTTGCGGGCACACACAGTTTTTCGCCTCAGAAACAATCATAGGTTAGGCGGGGAGCGTTTAAAACTGAGTTAGCTGAGTTTTTGCAGAGGAGCGAAGGGAGTTTTTGCAGAGGAGCGAAGGGAGTCCCTGGTTGGAGCTGGCGAGGCCCGAAGCCCTCGCGAGGGGAAGGCCAGGCCTGGGAAGGAAGGGAAGCCCCGCACCTACCTTCCCCTCGCGAGGGCTTCGGGCCTCGCCGGCTCCAACCAGGGACTCCCTTCGCTCCTCTGCGCAAAAACTCAGCTAATGGCGGCGGCGAGCAGTTTTAAACGCTCCCCGCCTAACCTCCGACTGTACTCTATGACTGCCTCTGCTCTGACCAATCAGTGCCAGCTCCGAAGGACTGTTTTTCACCTCGGAAACGATCGGAGGCCGATTTTTGGAAGGAATGCCCTAGCTTGTCGGGCATTCTTTGCAAAAAGCGGGACTTTTTAAAACCGCCACGGGACGCGGGACACATGCTTGAAAAGCGGGACTGTCCCGCCCAAAGCGGGACGTCTGGTCACCTTATGATTACCCAGCGTTGCCAGGTATTTATTTATCCCAATCTTGTATTAGACAGGAAAAGGAATGAATTATATCTATAGTGTCAAATTAAAGCAATTTTATTTACAGGGTTGTAAAAGTATAAGGACCTTGTTCAAATCCCAGCTACAGAACCTGTGGACAGCTGGGAATTTAGAAGTGCCTCTGCCACCACCTGTTTTAACATTTCCTCAAACTGGGACTGAAACATAAATCTCTGAGCTGGCCTATGCTACAACTCCTCCATCCCTGCTGAAATAGGCTGGGTCTCCTCTCTGGCCTTCATACCCATTTTGCCTCGGTTGGGGTGGTCCCGTCCTTCGCGCGATGAGTTGGGGCGAAGGATGATCCTGGGAACATGGGTTGAAGCTGTGAGATGGGGGCGGACGATCCGCTGAGGCCGTGGCATGCTCAATCAAAGGCCTCTGTACTGGCCTACTAAGGCTCCCTTCGCTTTGTAGGCTTACTGTGTGAGGGAGGCCTAGGCCTGAGCGAAGGACGATCCTGGGAACACAGGCCAAAGCTGTTCCGTGTGAGATTGGGCCGTCACAGTAAGGTGGGGGTGGACGATCTGCTTAGGCCGTGGCGCGCTTACTGAAAGCTCTCTGTGCTGGCCTAATCAGGCTCCCTTTGCTTCGTAGGCCTACTGTGTGAGGGAAGCCTAGGCCTGAATTGGGGTGAAGGATGATCCTGGGAAACTGTTCCCTGCGAGATCAGGCCATCGTAGTGAGGTGGGGGCGGGTGATCATCTTAGGCCATGCCATGCTCAATCAAAGGCCTCTGTACTGGATTAATCAGGCTCCCTTTATAGGCCTACTGTGTGAGGGAGGCCTAGGCCTCTTCAGAAAAACGCTGAGCTAGGCTCAGTGTACAGAACATGACCGTTGTTCTGAAAGGCTACCCCTAGGGGTGCTAGGGGTGTCTTACCCCCCACAGTATTTGTTTCCAGATAGTAAGTCATCTGTGTACCAAGTTTGATTGAAATTGCTCGAGGCGTTCCAGAATTATGCTGGCACACACACACCACACACACCTAGGGGTGCTAGGGGTATCTTACCCCCACAGTATTTGTTTCCAGAAGATAGTAAGTCATCTGTGTACCAAGTTTGGTTGTGTCACACAGTGATTTTATTGCCTGTTATATGTATATGCAGGGAACTACATCCCTATCCATTATAATGGTTTATTCCTGAGCACGTGATTAATATGTTCTTGTACGCATGTGTGCATTCCATTCTTTCCTTCTGTTCCTGGCTTCCATTGAAGGAAGACCTACCTTTTATATCAGGCATGTAGATAATGAGGATTTATTGTTTTTGTACCGAAATAAATATTTTTACTTAGACTTTTAAACTGCGGTTTCTTTTCTAATGTCTGATGTCCGGGAAAAGATCAAACTTCTCCTTTGTGAGATTAATTATCACCTCTGTCAGGTTGAAATTGCTCAAGATGTTCCAGAGTTATGCTGCAACACACACACACACACACACACACACACACACACACACACACACACACACACACCTAGGGGTGCTAGGGGTGTCTTACCCCCACAGTATTTGTTTCCAGATAGTAAGTTATCTGTGTACCAAGTTTGGTTGAAATTGCTTGAGGCGTTCCAGAGTTATGCTGGAACACACACACACACACACACACACACACACACACACTTTTATATATCTATAAAAGATTGCAATAACGTTCATCTTAGAGTGCTTCTTCAAAATAACCAAATATTGCAACATTACTAGCAGTATTTCCAGGACTACTACTTGTAATAAAGATATAGAACTAGAAGCATATTCTTCACTGAATATAGCTATGATTTCTATAATGCCCACAATTACACCTACCATATGCACAATTAGACATCTTTGTGACAATTTTCTACGTTGAAACCTAGGGAAGAATGTTCTTTAATTGAACTGTTCATTGCTTTAGAAATGATTTAGAAAAGTTATTTAAAACATGCAGGAATTCAAATGTAAGTATGCAGCTCATCAAAACAACTGCTGCTTTTCTTGAAGTATCATGTGCAGCAGCGGTGGTTTGCTCCCGATTCGGTCCGGTTTTTAGAACCGGTAGCGCCGGTGGCAGGAGGCTCTGCCCACCCACCCGGGACACTTCTGCGCATGTGCAGAAGAGTCACGCACTCGCAGGCGCACGAACCAGTAGTAAAGGGTTTTAGAATCCACTACTGATGTGCAGATATAGTTGTCTTGAAGAGTTTCAGACAGGTGTTCTTGTAAGCCCTTCTAAGCATCTGTTTGAGATCTTCTGAAACATTGTTCAGTTCCATTTAGTTTCCTTTCCTGAAGAAAAAACAATAAACTTATAGGACCAGCTTTCTTTAGTAGTGTTGGTTAGATCCAGAAAAAGTGACCTCTTCTGATTCCTCCCTGCTAGGAAGCTACCTCTGGTGGGCTCAAGGAAGAAGCCTTTTCTGCCATGGTGTCCATTCTATGGAATATTATTCCTTCTGAGATTATGCTTCCCCCCAACCCTGCCAGCCTTTTGCAAGACATTAAAAATATGGCTTTGCCATCAAGCCTGGGGCCTTGATAGTATGGATGATTCTGTCTTATGGTTGATTTAAATATGGGATGTTGTGTACATTCCTAGCAGATGGTCTAGGTATGGCGCTAGGAATGTACCATGCTGTATGTACCATTTTGGTGCTATTTTTAAAATTGTAATTATTTTATCCTGTTCCCATTTTGCTTTTATTTGTTAACCATCCAGAGTCATGTATATGAGATTGATGGCAGAAGGAAGGAAGGAGAGAGAGAGAGAGAGAGAGAGAGAGAGAGAGAGAGAGAGAGAGAGAGAGAGAGAGAGAGAGAGAGAGAAAGAGAGAGAGAGGGGGCGAGAGGGAGAGGAAGGAAGGAAGGAAGGAAGGAAGGAAGGAAGAAGAAAGAAAGAAAGAAAGAAAGAAAGAAAGAAAGAAAGGAAGGAAGGAAGGAAGGAAGGAAGGAAGGAAGGAAGGAAGGAAGGAAGGAAGGAAGGAAGGAAGGAAGGAAGGAAGGAAGGAAGGAAGGAAGGAAGGAAGGAAGGAAGGAAGGAAAGAAAGAAAGAAAGAAAGAAAAAAAGAAAGAAAAGTTTAATTGCTGTCTCGTTAGATCTGGCAGCTACCCAGCAATGGACTTGATGATTTAAGAGAAGGATAGCGTTTATTTCGGAATGGGATACCAGAATAAAGAGCTTTGTCAAAAGCTTTGAAAAGTGCATTTCATACTGAGGAAGAGGAGTTAGATATGTCTTTATCTGAATCTCAACCAGGGGTGGCTTTCACTTACCTTCCTTACCGGTTCACATCGCGACGGAAGTGCGCGTCCTGTGTGAAATTTGTGATAGGTATGGCCTAGAATATTCCTTAATGACTGCTTTCTGTCTATAACCTTAACAACATATACTTGTTATACAGCATATACAAATATACAGCATATATTTGCTATCCTGAATTTAGTATCTACCTTATAAAGAGTGCATGATGGTGCTAAGACCATGCTTATTTATTTCGATCAAATGGCAAGATTTCTTGGGCAAACCTAACCACCTGTTACAATTTGCCTATCTGAAGTTATCTAATATACAGGGCAGCATAGTACAGTTTTTATTCTTAAAATATGCAAAACACAGAAAAGGTGTTTAGAAAGTCCATACAAATAAACAAAAGAAATTGTAGACATTTAATAAGAAAGGAAAAAGAAAAGATAATTACTGGCAATCTAGAACACCATTCATTATATTTCTCCATACATTATATTTCTATGTAAGTTCCTTGGTTCTCTCTGAACTTGGATGTATTTTTACAGACATTTCATTATCAAACTAGGTAACATCATCACTGCACAACCAAGAAGAGAGAGAGCACCAAGGACCCTTCAGTTCACCCCCTGAGCTACAAATATTCTCTTCTAATGTATTTCTATCTTGGCAAACCATACTTTCCTCCATCATATTTACATCCGGCTCCATACGTTGCCTTTTGTTCTTCGAAGTTCTTGACCTTTTTTAAATGATCTCATGAATTCCATTGTCTTGGCATCCTCTGATAGAC
The DNA here is from genome assembly GCA_023053685.1 of Diadophis punctatus similis. Lineage (NCBI taxonomy): Eukaryota > Metazoa > Chordata > Lepidosauria > Squamata > Dipsadidae > Diadophis > Diadophis punctatus. Next base: position 28,221,689 of record JALIGW010000007.1, on the reverse strand, counting down.
CATCTGTACTGACCTCAAGCACACATTCTAGTTGTGATCAATTGAGGTTTTCATGAAATAGTTTCTACGAAGGCAGCAAAGGTTTAGTTACCAGTCTTAGGCCATATGCAATATTTTCCTGTAATTATATGTGTTTTTGCATAATTTTGGTAAGTAGCCAAAATCCATTTGCCTTCCAAGCATGCTCATTCCATACTAAGGAAACTAGGGCCTATTTTGAAAGTTAATCTATTGTTGCCTCTATTTTACCAACTATAATGCCTGTATTCTCACACTCAAGATGCAATAGAAACAAAGAACATCACAATTAGAACAGAAAGAAAAATCTTATTTTCTTGTTTTCCAAGGGACACGATAGGTAATAAATCACAGCAATGGAGCAACTGCATGGGTGATTGTTTTCAATTAAAAGAAAATAGACCTTGCCTTTCCTTGTCTGAATGCACATCTAAGAACACATGAAATAATCAGGTTAGAACTTCTACTACCAAATGGTTAGAAAAAAAATTGAAACTTCTCCATGAATATAAAACAGAGGAATAAAACCCTTTATGTACATTATCTTAAATCAGATATTTGTTAGCAACAAATTGCAATGTAAACATATCTAATTTACATGCAGCCCAATCCTGTGCATAGTTACTCAGAAGTAAACAAAAGGAATTTATAAAGAAATATTTTAAAATAAAATAGATATAAATTCATCACAAGAAATACAAGTGGACTTACTCCAAAGTAAATAGAAGTGCAGCCCAAATTTACATACTCTCACGGGTACTATCAGCTTGCAATGCTAATAAGTTAAACACATGAAGAAAGCCACTCAATTCAACAGATGCTCGGAAGAGCTCTGCCAATTTTTTGTAGTTTCTCATGTTATTTCAATACATTTTCCCTCAAGATGAATATTCTAATTTTCTTCAGATAGGTTTTATGCAAATATTAGACTCCACCCCCATTCCCTTTCATGATCCATGAGACTATAATACTGAACATTTTCTAAAACATACAGTCAGTGCTTTACTGAATTTAGTGCTGTGGAGTTCCTTTAATTATATGATTTAAAAATAATTTGCAATGTATTAGTCACAAAATGGCACTAGAATGCTTTTTATTTAATGTCAAACTCTTTTCTTTTGAAGGCATTGAAATTAATTACATGTGATGTTAGCCACTTGATAATCCTAAATAGAACTGGATGCATAACACATGTAAAAGTATTTTTAAATGTTCCTTCCTACAGTGCATTCCACTCCCCTGGAAAAAGATAATAATGGAGTTACTATTTGTTCTAGGAGAGAAGCTTTCATCCTGGAATATCACAGATGTATACATAGAAATACATTTGCTTCATTTGAGCAAGAACAGATAGACAATCTGTACTGAGTTGTAACTATATGTATATGCATTTCATATGTTAGCCGTCTGTTTTATCGAGATCTAACAATATTATTTTTTAAAAAATTGCTTATTGGTGAAGAATGAAAAGATACTAGGTTTAGCTGTTAATAAGAAATCTATCTGGAGATTTTTATATTGTCTCTATTTTTGACAGTATGCACTTTATTCCAACTGTTGGGAATATATTTTCCCTACCATACATGTTAAATCCAACAAACCTTAGACTTTTCAATGAATGTGTAAAGGTCAATCATTCTTTCTTTCTTGCCTCAAAGAAAACTTAAGAGTTTTAAATCTTAACCTTGTTGATCTCCTTGGATTATATTTTATAAGAACAATTTTTATTTTAAGTTACCGTATTTTTCTGAGTATAAGACGCACCTTTTTCCTCCCTAAAAGTGGCTGAAAATTTGGGTGCATCTTATACTTTGAATGTAGCTTTTTTTCCAGCCCTAACTAGGTGCTAACAGATCTTCCCAGCTCTTACCTTGCAGGCTTTTTCATTGTTACTCTCTCAGAAGAATGTTTTTCCAGCCCTAAGTCTTTGCAGGGTTTTTTTCATTGCTCTACTTGCTCTGAATAAGTTTTTTTCTAGCCCTAACTAGGTGCTAACGATCTTCCCAGCTCTTACTGGCTTGCATGCTCTTTCATTGTTACTCTCTCAGAAGAAGGTTTTTTTAAGTCCTAACCAGGGGATAAAATAATGTGCTGAAGCTGACCAGACTAAGGACGCTAGCCAGATGAATACCTGGTAGGCAGATTGTTTTTCCCTATTTTCCTCCCCAAAAACTAAGGTGCGTCTTATACTCCGGTGCGTCTTATACTCCGAAAAATACGGTATTCATTCACCTTCTCTGGAATACCATAATTAACTACAAGTTAGCACAGTCTTAGAATAACATCCAAAGAAGTTTTGCATTCTAGTTTATTTAATTAATCATTTATATTACTTTTGAAATTTTGCATATAAATATGGATTGTGCTGAAAGGTCAGCAATAGTGTTTTTTAAGCTTAATTTATGTTTCGTATTTTATTAGTTCGTAAAGGTTCTAATTGATTTCACAAGATTGAGATAAAGATTTGAACCAGAGGTAAAAATGTTGCTCAAAATAAGATGGAATCAATCAAATTCTTTGTATTTTTGTTGGGGAAAAACTCATCAGCCTTCTTTGTTCTAGAGAATCCCATTTGCATCCTATTTTAGTTAATTTGCATTAACTCAGTAGTTAATTTTAATCCTACAGTATTAAAGATTGCCTATTCATATTCCTCTTCCAAATGTAACATTTACTCCCTCACTTCTATGGATATATAAGTGGAACACTGGGGAACAAATTTATGAAGAGAGAAATAAAAGCAGTTTCTTCTAAGGCAGCAAGCATTGTTCAGTAGACACAGTCTGGTATCAGGATGTGGGAGAATATAAGAATAGAGAAACCCATATTTATAATTGCATAATAATTATAACGAATGTCTATAACTCTTAATCATATATCTGGGCAATAGAAGGGTAGGAAAGAAAGCACATGTTTTCATGTTTTTCTCTAATCCACAACATTTTCCCATGGAAAGATTTCTTACACTTAGATTCAAAATCTTCATATACTTTTAATAGGGTTTTAAACAAGCCATCTGATTTTTATAATTAGATTCAAAATCTTATTTCCAATGAATCTGGCTGTTAATCTATTTGCAACTTTCCAAAATCAATGTTCTAATTACACATTTGCTATTTATTTCTGAATTTAAAAAAATCTTTCTTAATGAAACTTGCTTTTCTAAAGGTTTTTAGTATCCAAAAAGGAATTACAAGCCATTTACAGAACTGATTAAGAGAGGAAATGGGCAGATCCAATGCCCATTCAAAGGCTCCAAACCATGGTTAGCTTAGTCAATATGACTTTATTCTGGTTTCCAGAGCTCTGAAACTCTTCAACGCAGGGTTTGTTTTAACTTACCTCGCCACTGGTTTGCTTCTTCCCCCGCCGTATGGGCACAGTGCCGAAAATTCAAAAAAAAAATTCCAAAAAAACCCAAAACCCAAAACAAGATGGTGACGCATGTGCAGTGCCAGAAACTCGGCTTCTGCACATGCGCAGAAGAAAAAATCAGCAAAATTTCCCATTTTGGGCCTAGCAAGCCTCCCTGCAGCCTCCTGAGACCAAAAACGGTCTGTGGGGGGGATGCCCCCTGCCCCCTATGCTCCCCCTGCTCCCTGCGCATGAGCCCCCCCACCCATCCCAGTGCTCGTGTGCCATAGGTTCACCATCATGGATTTAGAGGACAGGCTAATGCAAGCAGTTTTTGCATTGTTTTCTATTTTTAATGCAATGAGGGAAAGGTGTCTTAAATTTAGCATTGCTTTACTTCACCTACGCAATAAATCCAGTTTATAAGATTATAGTTACAACTGAACTGAAGTATCAGTGATTATGCATGCATAACTATGAGTTTTTCAAACAAAAGTATAAGGCTAATGCAAAATTGTGTTGCTTTACTACAAGGTCCACATCTATCTTTACCCAAAATAAGTCACTGTATCTCAACAATGCATTCTTTTATATAATGAGTTTTCTCTAAACTGACTTTGGGTGATCATGCTGTAAACAGTGACAACTTTCCTTTTCTCAAACCTGCAGATATTTTCATGATTCTAAAGCTACAAGTTCCGTTTCACAAATCCTAATGGTATGACCAGTTCACATAATGAACATTTGCATTACAGCCTAATGGGTACCTCCAGCAGTGAATATACAATGTACAGATCTGCCATATGTTCCTATTCTCTAATACTAGGGTGGACATTTCCTTCCTAGAGACAAATTTCCTTAAGACAAACTGGGTCAGTCTGGCTTGAGGGAACTTGCTTCTGAATGTTTAGAGGCATGAATTTGTCCTTTATCTGTTATTCATTTACATGGGGAAATAGAAATCACAACCAAACATAGCAACACAAATTGATGATATTTTTAGATATCTGCTCAAAGTTGCTGAAAGCTAAACGTTTATGTTGAAATGACTTTATAAGACTGGATGATGGCTTAGAGCAGCGGTTCTCAATCTGGGGGTCGAGACCCCTTTGGGGGGTCGAACGACCCTTTCACAGGGGTCGGGAGACTTCGCCTGGACGCTGCCATTTGGGTTCTTTTACCCTCTGCGCATACACAGATTGCTTTGCGCACGCACAGAGGGTAAAAAAACTCAAATGGCGGCAGGGGGGCGGGGGTTGCAGCGGCTGGCGCGGCATCAGGGTGGGACGTGGTGGGGGCGGGGGTCAAAGAAGTGAGGGCTTCAGAATGCTGCAGAGGAAAGACCCATCCCTTTGAACATATTAGTCTCCTACTAGCTTAGAGGTATGGGTGCACATTGTGATGATAGCTGCTATTATATTAATAGGTCATATGGATAGAAGGTTGCACCATTTACATTCCCATAAGCCTCTTTACAACTGATGAGATGGGATGTAGGCAGTGTTGTGCACTATGCAATATTCTTGAATGAATGTGAGCTGTGAAGTCAAGTGTTTTTTAATATGTTTAGCACTCTTCTGCAACTGCATTAAGTTCATGTTTAAAAGAAGAGCAAATAACAGCTAACAGGTATAGGATTACATGATAAGTGGACAAAAATTAGCACTTCAGGCCTGTCAGTTATGCAAGTTTCTTTTGAACATGGATTCAGTGCTAAGCCTGTATTTGAAAACATTATGACAATAGCTGTTTGGTTGTGTGTGTATGTGTATGTCCTAAAGTGGCAGAAAGAAAGCTAATCCTCTCTTGCTTCAATGCTCAGTTCCCTACTAGCATTATTGATCAGCATCTTCAAGACTGGCTCAGAAAGTTTGCAAGTAAAGAAGGAAAGCCTGATTTTTAAAAATCTTGACTGCTCCATTGCCCCAAAGAGATAGTAACCAGAGATTAGAAAGGACAAGGTTTGCCTGTGCTTAGCTAAAATAGGCAATTGATGCTGGGCTATCCCACTTCTAGAAGTCAACTAATTGTACCACCAGTCAAAAAATCAGTGAAATATGTCAGACTGTACATAGTAAAAGTTGCTGTGACTTGCTACATAGTCAAGCAGAAAACTGCTGCTTTAAAAACACAATGTATACAACCTGGATTAGGTTAGGATGAAAGTGATATCATGAGAACATGTCAGAAATAGTAAATTGTTGGACTTTGTTTATGCTATGGTCAGATGAAACTGGGGAAAGTGTCAAATTTATACAATATGCCAATCTAAAATAAAATAAATCATATTATGGCTTACAAAATGAATGAATCAAGTCAGTGAGGATGCTTCCAGATTGCTTCTAATCCTACCAATCAAAAAAGATTGCCTCAATATTTTTTTTCTCTCTAGAAGATCACAGAAGAATGATAGTATTTGGGAACAGATGTTTCTGTTGCAACCTGTTTATGTCTCTGGAAGTGGAATGGCATGTAACTAAAATCAACAGATAATACAAGGAACAATAAAAGCTTTTTCTGAAAGGATGTCAACTTTCCAGGGTGAGATGAAATGCATCTCCAAAATGGAACTTCAAAGTAATTTAGTTGAGCATATGCCTGCATCACCAACATAGCTTGAAACTATATATTAGATCAGTAATCTTTTACACAGAAATAAATCTCAGGGAACTTAATGGGATTTACTGCAGAACCTTCGAGACTATAAGGGCCCAAGAGAAGAACAGTCTTGTGAGCTTCCTTTCTTTTCACTGTATCTGCATCAATTTAATGTTTTGAACATTCTTCTCTCCAGTGAAATTAGTAGTCCAGTAACCAGGTGCATAAAGGTAAAATGGAAAATATCTCAATAGTTGGGGGGCTTATGTCTTAATATACTAATTTTAATCCCTTGAACAAAAATGCACCTGATGATTTCAAACATTGAAGTGTGCTTTGGATGGAACCCTGCTCTCAACACGCTTGGCCATATGCTCCTCCTTCCCTTTTCTCCCTAAAGGATATGGATCTGGTATTAAAATGCAGCTGGCAAAAATACGAGTGCTAAAGATCCTAAGCATAACCCTAGGTACACTTTGCACATTAATGAGCCATGTTAAAATCAATCAACATTAAGTTCTGAGTAAGCATGTGGAAATCATAAAGTTAGATTCCCTTGAATTGGTGTGACTTCTTAGACATCCCCTGTAGCTTCTATAGCAGGGATAGAAAAGCAATTCTGTTTGTACTTCCCAAATCTAAAAGTCCTGGGATTTTCCACCAGGTTCTCATCCATCATAACAAAATTCAGCCCTATCAAATTATTGAACCACCAGAGCAATTAGGCTGCAAATATTACAGGCCACCGAAACTTCTACAGTGACATTTCTTCAGAGAATAGGCTTTCTTCGACAAGTGTTTCTCAACTTCAGGAGCATTAACCTGTAAATTGCAACTCCCAGAATTCCCCACTTAATATGTTGGTGGGGAAATTCTGGGAGTTCAAGTCCACACATCTTAATGTTTCTAAGGCTGGCAACATGGGTTTAGACAAAAATGATGTTGAACCTGAAAATAAATTGAAAATAGGTTAAAGTCTTTTTCATTTACTGACCATACCCAGAGGGCAGTCGGACACACACAGGCCTTGCTTTTCTGTCAGGCCGCTTATACTGTATTCTTCCCCATTTTTCATCCAGGGAAATGCCAACCAAGGGGAAGCTCGACGCCGCTCCACCTGGGCCAGGCCAAGGCGGGAGGCGGAGTTGCATTGGCGCTCAGAGGCTCCCTTCCGCGGGCGCGATACTAAGTCTGCGATGGGAGGCGGAGGAGCTGCCAATCTTCTGCTCTGACGCCCTCGGTAAGAGCGAAACTAAGCAGGCGGCTGACTAACGGGAGACGCGGCCTTCTCCCGAACCAGCAGCGAGGCCTCGGGAACGTCCCGAAAAAGAAGAGGCCACGATTTAGGTCGCCGAGCCGCAGACTGGTCCTTTCTTCTTCGCCGCTTGGTAAGGCAGTAACACCCCCGAAGTCCCCGGAGCGAGCCCTTGTGCTATTGGCGTCATGAAATGATCGGGTCAGGACAGGCGAGCGCTTTCGATGCCGCACAAGCAAGTTGTGTTTCGAAGTAATCGCTGGATTGTGCTACAGACTTCCCTTTCCTGTGCCTTTTGACTAGAGAATGCTTAGTCTGAATTAATGAAATTACGGAATCCTGAATTTGCAAATTGTCACCATATATTAACAAAGTTGTAATTTATAAATTGGATAATCAAAACGTCTTATGTGTATTTGAGGTTTCTATCAAATGTATCATTGGAATTCCTGCTATACCTCAAAAAGGTGGATAATTAATATTCATAACTTTGCTCACTGTTTTCCAAATGAATAAGGAAAAATATGCTCATATTAACAACTCACACTGAATACTTTTTTGTGTGTGCCTTCCAATCAGTTTCAACTATTAGAAAATGCCTGAACTAGTCCCAGCAATGTTTTTAGGAAGATTTTAGAAATGACTTGTCATTGCTTACTGCCTTGGGCTGAAAGACAGTGACTGGCTCAAGGTTACCCAACTGACTCTGTGCCCAAGGCAATATTGGAATATCCTGTAGTCTCCCAGGTGCTAGCCTTAGCCACTACATCAAACTAGCTCTCTTTTGATTTACAAGTGGTGACATACAGATCAACTTTTGCAGAAAAAAGTTGGCAGACAAAGGTGAGTTGCAAGACTAAGTGGCAGCAAAGAGATACAGGAAATTTCATAAATGTCTTGCAATTCTTGTCCATTATGTTCAAAAAAGACAGAACACCCAATTAAATATACATCCTTCCCTATATGTTCATTTTAAGAGCATAGGATATTTTTGGCTAAACTATAAGGTAATAATTATAGATACCTTTGTGAAGTCCTTGATGTTCTCTGAGATGTTTTCTTGCAGATGTTTCATTGCCCAAACTAGGCAACATCATCAGTGATCACTATTCACTCACAAGTTCACAAAGTGCTTTTGTGAATATATTATCCTCACCAATTTTAAGGCCTTAATTAAATGTTATACTGGAAATTTTAATCCAAAAGAATATTTATTTTCTACTTGAATTAATCTATATATTCTATGCTTAATAACAATGCTTAATGTGAACCTGGTCAGGTAGTGGTGTCTGCAAGGTTGGGATCAAAAAAAGCAAGATGGCAGATGCAATATCTGGTGTCTTGACTTTTTTACTCTCCTTTCATGTAAACATTGTTATGGACAAGAATATACTTCAGTTTCCAGTGGTTATGTGGCTAGGGACAAATGGATCTACAGTCCAACAAAACCCATTTTTGGATATTTATCCTTGTCTTTCCTATTTGAACTTTTAAAAAATTAATTCTGCAAGATCACTGTTTCAGTTATTACATCTTACATGTATTCACAATTGGTAACCACACTAATGTCAGTTTTCTGAATTAGTACTTGCGTTGGTATTTGGTTTATTACTTGAATGTTTCAGTCATTGACCCGTTCTTGCAAACCACCTGTGTCTATCACTTACTTCTTATTGCTTGGGAAATTTGTACTGAATAATATTTTTTTACAAGTGTCCGAAGGATAGGGTTAAAATAGCAAGATGGTATATACCGCATCTGCCATCTTGCCCTTTTTGACAGATTTAGGGGAGGATGCTAAGGCAACAGATGGATTTTCATCAACTCACTGTTGGCTTGTGAGAAGGCTCTCCCCACCTAATTAGGGTGATACTAAGTAATATGAGACTGTTAGATGGCTGACGCTTTGAGAATAACTGCTCTAACCCTTTGCTGCCATCTAATGGTTATCCAGATTTTGGCAATTCAGATGTAGTGGACTACTGGGTAAAATGGTAAAATGTTTAATATACCAATGAGAAATGAAGAATATATTAGGTTTTACAGAACTGTTAAAAATCTAGAGGGAATGATAAATGATTTACACATAATTCAATAGGGTAATACATACGATATAAGCACATTGGTAAATTGCCATTTGGCAAATTATCTTGTATTGATCTGCTGCTTCTTACATATTATTTTTTTTTGCTGCATTGCTTCTTTTATGACTCATTCACTGCATTTCTTTCTGCTACTACTATGTAATATGGCTGTCTTGGTTTGTGATAGAATTTGATGAGAGAGAGAGAAAGAAAGAAAGAGAGAGAAGGAGAGAGAGAGATAAAGGTCTAGTAGGGCTACCAGATATAAGCTGAAGGAATTGGTATGACCACAATATATATTGTTTGCTATATAGGTATTTTTCAGTCCAAATTACTGAAGCCTTCACAGCTCTATATGAAAGTGAATGATCTTGTAAGCAAAGAGGAATTTGGGCAGGCAGCTTTCATTACAAGAGGACTTAATATTCATCATAGGAAATGTTTAGATAGGTATATTGGCAGTGGGGGCGGAGCCAAGATTACAACAGAGCAGTAGCTTCCCTGTTGAACTCTTTATAGTATTTTATTTTATTTATTTTTATAAATAGCTTATATTAGTAGTGGCACCCTCTAGAAAGAAAGCAAGGTAGGGAAGGAAATTGCTTAAATAGGCTGGTGGATCAATGTATTTGGCAGCTGGCAGAAGAAGGTGGGTGCATGGTCCATCCATCTTGTCTTAACTTCGTGTATAAAATCATTCATTTGAGGTTTTCTATTTTATTTTTACAAAAATCCATACGATCAAAATGTTGATCTTATATGCTTCTGGCAGAATGATCTTATATGCTTCTGGCAGAATGTTTGGAAAAGATAGCTTATGTTACACATAAAAATATATATTTTATTTCATAAACAATCCTATAGAATGCTATGATAAGAGATTCGTAATGGGAAAAAGAGCTTCAGATAGATGGGAGTTCCTAAGAAAGAAAATACTATAAGCACCATTTCAAACAGTTTCCATGGAAAAAAAATGGATGACAGCATAAAAAGCTACTGAGCTTTGTGAAGAATTTGGTACGCCGCCCTGAGTCCTATAAGAACTTTTAATTAAATTAAATTAAATTAAGAATATATCTAGGAAATTATACCAGAATCCAGAAGGAGTATACACAGATAGTCTAGATTTGTATAAATTAATATTGACAAGATAAATCTCAGAATGATTAATAAATTGTGTCAATAGCTACAATAAATGTCCTTTAGTTATGTTAAAAATAAGAGAAAAAAGTTCCTGCCTGGTGAGGATTACAAAATATTAACAGATAGCAAAGGAAGCACTGCTTTATATAGTTTCATTATTTCTGCATTTTTCAATCTAAGCAACTTTAAGATGTATGGACTTCAACAACAAGCCTAAAATTCTTCAGTCATACTGAGTGGAGAATTCTGGGAACTGAAGTCCATACATCTTAAAGTTGTTGAGACTGAGAAACACTACACTATTTCCTGACTAGCTCCAGTTTTAATTGGTTTTGAGGGAAAAGATGTTGAATCCTTGGGAAGTATAATGTTAGACTGTTAGAATGAAACAGCCTCGGACTAGATTTCTTAAGTGGGATCTACTGTGGGTAGAGAAATTCTTGAATCGTTTAGCTATTGCTCTCGGCAGGGTTGCACTGCCTCTATAAAAGCTTGTGTACAGTTTGGCTGTTTTCTTGGACTTTGATTTCTTGCTGGAACAAGTGAAATCTGTTTTATCCAGAAGAACCTTTGGCCACTTTCATCAGTTAAGTCAATTTCTGAAATAGAAATTGCTGAAACTGTAACTTAGGTTAAGTTACACTACTACAGTACATTCAGTGTGGGGCTGCTCTTTATGGTAACCTAGAAATTGTAGCTGACCCCAAATGCAACTGCTTGCACACTGACCAACTCTAGCTGATTTACCAGAATTACACTGCAAAAGTAGGCTTCTGGGCCAATTTCAAGGTGCTGGTTATAACCTGTGAGATCCTGTATGATTTGGGCCTTTGTTACTTTGGGAGTTGCCTTCTCCAGGTAAATTCTTACTCCGCTAAACAATATGACTTGGGGAAAATGCAATGGATAACTTATAATACAGGCATTTGGTTGAAAACTACAAAAAAAAGTTTAGTGTGATTTTGATATTATGAATGTTTTTAATATGTGCATATTTTGATATGCCTAGAATTGCTTAAGAAGGCAAGATACAGTCAATGAGAGATAGGGCAGGGCTACTTGCATTTTTGTTCAACTTCTCTTCAAAAAAAACAAAGAGTAGCTGTTCCAATGGGAATTTCTAAGCACTACAAAGTGGCAGTATTGAAGCTTGAAATATTGTCAAGACATGTTTACTTTAAATGAAATTAAGTCTCCAGATCAGATAAACTGCTTCATATGGTACTCAAGAAACTAGCTGACAGTTGAACAGTTATGTATTAAGAAATCATGGATTACTATGAAGTACCAGATGACTGATGGAGCACAAAGATCCTTATCTTTTAAAAGAGGAAAAGCAGAATCCAGGCAACTGCAGATCAGTCAGTGTGACATTGATACTTGGCAGGATTCTAGAGTGGATCACAAAGAAATTGTTTCAATGTGCTTATCAATCAGTATGGCAGCTACCAGAGCACAATATGGATTTGTCAAGAATACTTACCGTCTAGACCAGGGGTTGGCAACCTTAAACACTCAAAGAGCCATTTGTACCCGTTTCCCAGAGAAAACAAAATACCGGGAGCCACAAAACCTGGGTGGGCATGGCCAACTCAATGTCACTCACTCCCACCGAGTCACATGACCTCCCCGGCCACGCCTACCCAGGTTTTGTGGCTCTCTGTTTTCTTTTCTATGGGAAGCAGGTATATATATAGTCTCCCTTTATTTCCATTTATCAGCAAAAAATGTTACACACACACACACACACACACGTACACACACACACACACACACATATATGTAACATTTTTTGCTGATAAATGAAAATAAAGGGAGACTATATATATACCTGCACTATATATATACATGTACAGCAGGTATGTACATATGTATATGTATATGTATATGTATATATGTCTTTGGTTATTCGGGTTTTCTCCCGCGTGAAATTGGAAGTGTCTTGGCGACGTTTCAACGAAGTCTCATTCGTCATCATCAGGCTGGTGTCTTCGGCTTCCTGCTTCTAGGAGCAATGTGAGATTGCAGCTGTTTCTTCCTTTTAACTGCCAGTGGGGGTTTGAACTGATAGGGTGGGAGCTTGGCTGTGTTCTGATTGGGTGGAGGTGTGTTCTGATTGGTTGGGGGCTTGGCTGTGCTCTGATTGGATGTGGGGTTGGCTGTGCTCTGATTGGCTGGGGGTGTTTTCTGTTTAGGTGGGGGCTTGGTTATGCTCGGGTTGATCTGAGTTGCAGCAAACTGACACCCTCCATGAAGATGTGGCACGACCAAGAACGCGAAGCCAAACAACAGCAATGCAGCTCACCAGCTCAAATCCCCCTGCAACTCAGATCAACCTGAGCATAACCAAGCCCCCACCTAAACAGAACACACTCCTAGCCAATCAGAGCACATCCAACCCCACATCCAATCAGAGCACAGCCAAGCCCCCAACCAATCACACCTCCACCCAATCAGAACACAGCCAAGACACTTCCAATTTCACGCGGGCGAAAACCCGAATAACCAAAGACCTACATACAAACACCTACGAAAACCTCAGAAACACACACACACACACACACACACACACACACACACACATATATTCCCTCTCTTTTTCTCCATCTCTCTTTCTCCCTCTCTCATCTCTGTCCCTCCTTCTCATCTCTTTCTTTCTCTCTCTCTCTCTCTCCCTTTCCCCATCTCTATCTCTCTCTTCCTTTCTTCTCCTCTCTCCTCTCTCTTTCTCTCTCCCTCTCCCATCTCTCTTCCTCCCTCCCTCTCTCATTGCTTTTTCTCTCTCCCTTCCTCATCTCTCTCTTTCTCCCATCTCTCTCCCCATCTCTCTCTCTCTGTGCTGAGGAACGATTGCCACCCCTGGCAGAGACTTCCCTTCGGGCGACCCTCCTCCCCTTCTTGTGACTCCCTGGCTGGAAATGGTGGGGCAGGAGAGTGCATGCGCACGGGGAGACCCTCCTTAAGCGAGCGCCAAAGCATAGCAAAGGCATGTGCAGGATGGGTGGCCGCTCGCTTAAGGAGAATCTTAACAGGACGTAAAAGGACGCGGCTTCTCTCCTGCGCAAATGTGGCATGAAGGTAGGTACAGAGCTGCTTCTCTCCTGCCATAAAGATCTGGCCATCCGCCTTGCCATGCCCCCCCCCCGCATGAGAGTCACCGGAGCCTTAGTGCAGGAGCGAAGGCAGCCTTCGCTTCTTGCCGCTTTGGGCTGGAACTTACACCTTCCCCGATCAGCCGAAGAGCTACAGGGGGGGTGGGCAAGGCAAGGCAATGGCCAGACCCTTAAGGCAAGAGAGAAGCCACGTCCAAAGACCCTCCTTAAGCGAGTGGCCGGCCGCCCTCTGTGCATGCCTTTGCTGCACTTTGGCGCTCGCTTAAGGAGGGTCTCCCCACACGTGCGCACCCTTCTAGCCCCACTACAGCCAGCCAGAGAGTCGCAAGAGGGGGAGGAGGATCGCCTGAAGGGAAGCCACCGCCGGTGGTGGTGATTATTCCTCAACCAGCGCCAGAGAATCAGCCCCGGCCGCTTCTCCATTCCCGCCGTTGCCCTTACCTTCTCAGGCCAGTTGACGGAGGGGAGGGTGAGGGGTGGTGCCAGCCAGTGGGACAGGGAGGGCCCGAAGAGCCGCATGCGGCTCCAGAGCTGCGGGTTGCCAAACCCTGGTCTAGACTAACCTTATCTCATTTTCATAATCAGGAATATCCTTATTAGAAACTTTGTATTAAATAGATGTTAAAAATCATAGAGTAATCACCCATAGTTAAAAGCCTATTTGGTGTAATGGTTAAGGCTAGAAACCAGAAGACTGTGAGTTCTAGTCCTGCCTTGGGCACAAAAGTCAATCATAGACCAAATACTCTTTCTCAGCCCTAGGAAGGAAATCTTATCAAGAAAACTAGAGGGACTTGTTTAAGCAGTCACAAGGACTCAATGCTGACTCAAATAAATTAAGTAAATTATTCATCATACTAAAGCGAGTGTTCCCTGAGAACCACAAAATTCAGTCCTGAGTTTCTGCAGTTCAGTAATTTTTATTAATGACTTAGATGGAGGGAATCTAAGAACACTTAACATGGTAGAAATGACCCAAAATTGGATGAGATAGCTATTATCACACAAAAAAGAAATACAATTGAAAATGATATCACAAGGTTAAGAAATAACAGATTGAAATGTAATAGACAAATGCCGTGTTCTTCGCTTAAGAATGATAGCACTCTTTAAGTATTTGAAAGGATGTCATAAAACTATTCTGTTTTGTTGAAGAAGGTAAGACATGGAATAGTGAATTTAAGTTATAGGAAGACAGATTCTTATTAAATGTAAGAACATTTTTTGCTAACACTAACAGCAATTTGACAGTGGAATTGATTCCCAGTGAGGCTATATTCTCTCTTTCAGAGGATATATTCAAGCAGAGACTAGATCACCATCTGTTGGAGATGCTCCATTTAGAATCGTGCAGTGAAAATTGGACTTTAAGCTCTAAAATTCCAGATGTAAATCTAAACAATAATTTGAGATGGATTGATTAAACATCACAATGATATGTTGCTTTTTTACCTTTTGTTACTAAAGTGGAAAAATATTTTTTTTTTTAAAAAAAGAAGAACCCCAGAAAGTAGAACATGTGATTCTCAGTGTGACTCAGTTTGTCAATTGTGGACAGCCATTAACAATCATCACTATAAGGCATGGATATCAAACTTGCCGCATCACGTTGCCATCACATGATGTATCGTGATGTTTTTTCTCTTTGCAGAACTGGGGTGGGCATGGCCTGCATATGACGCAGCTGGCCCGCGGGCCGCCAGTTTGACACCCCTGCTATAAGGTTTTGCTTTAGTAATAGTATGCATTAGTAGTATACATTTTTGGGAAACAAGAGAATATTGGTTGTACTTAATGGTCTGGGACTGGGTTCATATCTTACAGCCTAACAAAATAATAGGGACTATCTTAAAAAAGCTGCAAAAGCTGCCAAGCATAGCATATTAATTGATTTAAAATAGATGACTATCCCTCAGTCCTAGAAAAAGTGACATTTGGGGGTTTGACAGCTTTGTTGTAGAATCTAAGTCTAGTTGGTGAATTATGAACAAATTCTGAGTCACTGAAAGATGAATAGTAGCATGATGAATAAAGTTGTTTACCATTATTAATGATTTGGTAAGTATATAGCCATATGTCAAAAGCAGGTTATGTTTTGAGACCAGCACTTCCATTTTAGCCAGCATTCAGTGTCAGGCACCATGAGAGTTGGTGATGCAGATAAATTGAAAAGTTACAGCCCTGACTTCTTGATTGAACACTGTCCTTGTGGATAACATTGGAAAATAAGTGTCATGACTAGACTAGATATATACCATTCTAATTTAAATGTGTATAGAGAACCAGGCATTTAAAATCAATACCCCATGACATCAGATTAAGAATTGTTCTGATGTAACTTTATTCTCCATATCTTACCTTGGCAAAAAACTTATAGAAAAAGATGATGTAGAATTGGAAATTGTTGTTGATGATAAAATCATATTTTCCATAAGGGCAAACAAAAAACATTTCATTTACAAAAGCAGGAATTCCAGAGCTTCTAATGTTGATACGGTAGACTAGAAATGACCAAAATATGCTTATAAATAAATGTTGGATGCTTTGACATTTTGTAATTAGAGTATGATACTTGAAAAGAATCAACAATTTTACATTATTACTATTGAATGTATCAGATTAAATGTCTAGTTGTCACCTTCCATTGATTTGTATGGCAGTATTAGAAATACAGAAGAAGGTGAATTGTTTGGATAAATATATAAATAGGAAATTTTAAAATCCTAGGAATAAATAACACAGGATTTAATTTACATGCAGGATTTTGAAAAGAAAAAAAAAGACTCCTTGATGCATCATGCGTTACTGAATAATAGAAACAAAAGAGTAGATCCTTCTTTAAACTTGAAGTTTAATAAAGGAAGTATTTATTTTCCTTTTTTAAGATATAAATACATTTGCATTAAAATGCGGATAGTTTACTTATTTAATTAATTACTTGATTTCTTTCTCTCCTTTTGCTGTTGCACATTTAGTCTGGTTGTAGTTTAAAATTCAAAAAATAAAAATAGAATATAAACATTTAAAAATCAGATTAAATTAAGAAAGCTGGTAAAATAATTTAAAATTTCAATGGGGTTTATCTGTCCATATTTTCTGACCTAGCAGAGAGCAGCGGATTGAACACACTACCGACGAAGTGCTGCCCGTAATTTGAGAGCAACATAGGACCTCTCCTACATGCAAGGAAGGTGGGCCTCAAACAGTGTTGAAACCTTCAAAATAGCTTATCCAGCAGATCTTAGTAACTGAGCAGGTTTATAAAAGGATGATCTATAGGAACTGATGTTAATGCTATTACCTTACATTGTGTCCTACTGTAACTAGTAAAGATTGTTCAATATAGACATCATGATCCTTGTTCCTTGAACCAATTAGCAACCTGACACATTTTGCACTAATTGCAACTTCTGGACCACCACTGAAAAGTCTCACATAGAATGCATTACAGTAGTCAGGATGGGATGTAATTGAGGAATGGATAATTGCTCAATCTGACCCTTTTTAGAAGAATTGCATCTGAAGCTGTAGATGAAATTACAATTCAGTAAAGCATGATGCATCTAGGAGTCTTTTTTCTTCTTCAAAATCCTGCATGTAAATTAAATCCTGTGTTACCCTATTTTTCGGAGTATAAGACGCACCGGAGTATAAGACACACCTTAGTTTTGGGGGAGGAAAACAAGGAAAAAAGGCCTCTGCCTCCGAGCAATTTGCCAAACAGCAAACAGCAAACAGTACAGATGATATACACTGTTTGCTGTGTATTTCTGTGCATGTGTGTTTGACCCATAGAAATAGCAAAGAATTGGAGAAATGTACATTGTGCCAGAAAGTTTTCTTAAATGTAGTCACACTAACTCCTCCCAAACACATTGGCAAAAAAAATCAGAACACCAAATACAGACAAGACCTTGCAGACAACCCTCACCCTGTCAAAGACCTTGGAATACTCATATCAAACGACCTAAGTGCCAAAGCCCACTGCAACAACATTGCCCAAAAGGCTTCAAGAACTGTTAACCTAATCTTACGTAGCTTCTTCTCCGGTAATATCACACTACTAACCAGAGCATACAAAACATTCGCCAGACCAATCCTTGAATACAGCTCATCTGTCTGGAACCCAAACCGCATATCAGACATAAATACATTAGAAAGTGTCCAGAGATACTTTACAAGAAGAGTCATCCACTCCTCAACTCGCAACAGAATACCTTACGCAACCAGACTTGAAATCTTGGGCTTAGAAAGCTTAGAACTACGTCACCTTCGGAACAACCTAAGCATAGCTCATAAAATTATCTGCTACAACGTCCTTCCTGTCAATGACTACTTCAGCTTCAACCACAACAATACACAAGCACACAACAGATACAAACTCAAAGTGAACCGCTCCAAACTTGACTGTAGAAAATACGACTTTAGCAACAGAGTGGTAAATGCCTGGAACTCACTACCTGACATTGTGGTTTCGTCACCAAACCCCCAAAACTTGACCCTTAGAATGTCCACTGTTGACCTCACCCGATTCCTAAGAGGTCAGTAAGGGGCGTGCATAAGTGCACCAGCGTGCCTACTGTCCCTGTCCTAATGTTCCCTCTTATCAGTACCCATCTTATGTATATAAACAATGTTATATCTATATATATTACCAACACGTACTTGACAAAAATAAATAAATAAATAAAATAATTATTTAAATAGATCTACTTCAAGATAACTAAACTCTAATACTAAAAAGGACACTGTTACATTTCAGACTACACTTGTACAGAGCTGTTAAAATTAATTAAAATTTCTGGAAGTATACATTATTCTCTATTATTTAAAAGAAGATACAATAGCACTGGGCCTCTTCAGAGCAAGCATTTATTTTACAAAGCTTTATTTTGTTAAGTTGTCTAGATTTACAGGGATCAAGAAATGTAACAAAGCTAACAAAGCTGGCTGTGGAATTCTGGGAGTTGAAGTCCACAAGTCTTAAAATTGCCAAGGTTGGAGACCCCAGGCTCTAGAACAATAATAAAGCAGTCTTTAAAAAAGAAGTTTAATAATTTGAACATTCTACAGACATTTCTAGTTATTCACTTACCCCCTTCCATCCAGTTCAGCAGAAAATAAAAATCTGTGTGTCTCTCCCAGCTATTTGCCTCTTTGCAGTTTCAGTTTCAGTTTCATTTTAGCACGTGGCAAATCAGCTGTAGGTCGGGAAGCTGCTAGTGACTTGCTTGGCTTTACAGGCTCTTTGCTGCAAACAGGTAAATTGCTGGAAGACAGAGGCCAAAGGGTGGGGGTGGGTGCGTGGGGCTACATTCGGTGTATAAGACGCACCCATGTTTTCATCCTCTTTTTGGGGGTAAAAAGGTGCATCTTATATTCCGAAAAATACAGTATTTATTCCTAGGATTTTCCTGATCATAGCCTCCATCTGTGAATGCACGGACAACTGTAATTTCAACAAATATGAATGTGTCCTTTCAAAGAGAGGTCTGCTTTGTCAAAAGCAGATTGAACTCATTTCCTCAGTTTAATTTTATGTTTATCAGCACTATGCTTCTTTCGTCATATTTAACTTCAGTTTCATTCAGCCCATTAACAAATTGAGGCAATTTTCAAAGGTACTGATTGCTTTCTTGGAGTTGATGACAATATTGTAATTATGCTGCTAAGTAGTATTGTCCATCAACAAATTATTTTTGGCTAAATGGTAAAATATTCTCCAACTTTAGATTATAGATGGCTTACTGCACTTTTGTAAAGGAATCTATGACAGATTTAACTAAAAATTTGCAGTGGAGTTTGATTTCATTCTTTTGAAAGATGCTCTCTTCCCTCTTTTTGAAATAATAAATAAATAAGTAATTTAATAAATAATTTAATAAAAATAAAATAAAATAAAATTTATTAAAGAATGAAAACTATGACTGAGGTTGTTTTCTCATTAAATAACTGCTTAATGAAGCAGCATCTTATTTTTTATTATGGCTCTTTGGAAACTTAATTACTAGCCAAGACAGCCAGCAATTAGCATCGTTCAGTCAAAAGATTATATATGCGGATCATTCTTAACTGTAAAAGGACTATGGTAAATGTGTTGTATTAACAAACTCTGTTCAGCCAGGATTGTCTGATTTTTGCCATGGCTAAGTATATTGCCTGGAGTGATGAATTTACGTTATTTTGGGCTGCCACGGGCGAAGTATCAGTATGCTTTTCAGTAGGTTAATGTAAAATAAACCATAGCAGCCTATTGGAAATAATGCCACCCTCCTTCCACTAATAATTTTTGCAAAAGTATGACTTCACTTCTCTTATGGTACTCATAAAAGTATCATATGGATGAAGCCAAATACCAAACGCACAGAGCAGCAGAACCATTTGGCTTCATAATAAACCTGAAAAATAGCCAAGCTATGTTTAATAAATTCATTTTAAAAAGATTTTTTTAATATCTGGAGAATAACTAGACGTAGTATACCACTACATATACCTTGGCCAACAGATTTCAATGGAAGGTGATACAATAAAGGAAATTGAACGACGTGTTAAATGTGGTTGACAGGCATTTGGCAAGCTTAACAAAATTTTCAAGAAAACCTACTGCTATGCCTGAAGAGAAAAGTTTTTGATCAGTATGTGCTGCCTGCTCTTAACAGTGAAACATAGACACTAACCTCACAATCGATACAAAAGCTACAAGTGGCACAAAGAGCCATGGAAAGATACGTGCTTGGTATTACAAGACAAGATAGAAAGACCTACACATGGATTAGAGAACAAACGAAAGTATATGATATCATCAAGAGAGTAAAAGAATTGAAATGGAAATGGTCCAGTCACATAGCAAGAAGAACTGATGGCAGGTGAACTAAGGCAGTCATAGAATGGATCCCACTTGATAAAAAGCATCCACGAAAAGACCTAAAACAAGATGGAACTACAACATTAGCAAGTATTGCGGACCCAATTGACAAAAGAAAGCTCAGGACCTTATTGGTTGGAAGCATGCAGAAAAGGCCTTCATCCTGCAGTGGATAGACAATGGCTAAGATGATGATGATGATGATGATGATGATGATGATGATGATGATGATGATGATGATGATACTCATTGAAGGAATTGGAATAAGCAAACAGTCACCACCTAATAATTTTATGGCCTAAAATAATGTGCAAATATTAAATTAATTGTAGCAAACAATACTTTAAGGACGATAGTAAACAACTATAGTGTTGTTTAAACCACTCTGTATTAAAGTATTGTTTGCTATAATTAAATTTCAAACTAGAAGAAAATAATGTGACATTGCAGGAACTTCAGATCAGACATGTCCAACCCAGTGCCTACGGCCTTCATTTGACAATGGACAGTCCCACAATGTTGTAATAAAAATAATTAAAAATAAAGGAAGTTGTTTATTTATATACAGTACATTAACTGTATTATATATGGGGTTCAAAAAATTCCTCTTCACTCAATGCTGACCCAGGCAAATGATTGGACACCCATTTTCTATTAGGATTTCACAGAAAGATTTTTCAGCTGTAAAAAAAGTCTAACCCTTCAAGCAAGTTAAATGACTTAAGCTACATTGTTTTCAGCTGTGCTGAATAGTTGTAAAAATTCCAAATATTGACTATCAACTTAGACCAAGAGTAAATTATTGCTTTTCTAATTGTTGTTTCTGCTGGGAAACTACAATCTAATTAATTTGGACCAAACTATTCCAAACTAAATTGCTTTAATGCTGCTTTAGTTATTTAAAGAGAAATTTAAATAAATAGTTATAATTAAAGTGGTAAATATTTAGTCTAAAAAACTGTATTTATTTTTAAAAAGTGTTGAATGTTCCACCAAAAAGAAAATAAATATATTGGCCATATATTTTAAAAAACAAATTCTTTATTAGGATATCTTGATATGATCAATTCAAGTGGCGGGTATACTGTCAGATTTTCATATTCACTTTTATATGTTTTTCGGGGATAGAAACCAACTTTTTAATAGGAACTGGGTTTTTCATTTTAAAAAATGGAATAGTCCAAGATTATTTTTTATCTCTGCAATCTTGAAAAGGCCAAGGTATTGATACCATTATACATTGTAATAGAGTTCAAGCAGAATATATGTAATCACTTTCTGCTCATCATTTCAAATCAGTAACTTAATGTAGTCTACCTGTCTTTATAGCTGGTCCAATTCTTTTTGCCTTTAAAAAAAGAGAGTTGAAGTAATATTCTTGCAAATGTTGCAGTCTAATATTACCTTTTTAACAATCTGCAAATATTCTAAAAATATTTGAATAAATTCTAGTACATTTCATTGGACTCAGTAAAATTGACATTAAAATGTTGCATTGTGCTCCTCTTGTCATTTGAGGTCACTATTGCATCTGACTTAAGTAAACCAAATACAAATAAAATGGCCTAAAATTTCTAGACAACATTTGTTTGTGCAGACTCAGGGAAGAATTCACCAGAACCCTAAGTGTAAAAGCTCTACGTACTAGAGATATACTAATATTTTATATTATTTTGTTGAAGAAACTATCATTGAGGTACTCAAGGCAAAAAGATATTTCCAAAGAATCAGTGGGTGCAGTTTTTTTCTTCCCTGAAATACAAAGAATTAAACAAAGTTTATATCTGCAACTTAATATTATGGCTCGAAGTAATTTGGCTTTAGAATTATTATAATTTGTATTTTATTGATAATATAATATATTCTAATATACTTTAATATACAAACTAATAGCATTAAGACATATTTACCAAATCAGAATTACAATAGAAATTATATATGCAGTTATTATAATGTAACAAGTACCTAGTTGTTATTACAACTAGTATGGTTTCTTCCAAAAATATGTTTACCAAATCAAAATTGTATATTCTTTATCATAATGTAACAAGTACCTAGTTGTTATTACAACCTTACAAATAGTGGAATTTCTTTCAAACAGCATTATAATATAGGTAGTCCTTGAGATATGTTGTAATAAAGCCCATCCATTACAGTTGCTACTGGTGATGGCCTTGCTTAACAACTCCTATGCTGTCTCCGATGTGGCATTAAACTAAGGTGACCAGACGTCCCGATTTTGGCGGGACAGACCCGCTTTTTCACCATTTGTCCCGCGTCCCGCCCGCCTTCTAAAAAGTCCCGATTTTTTCAAAGTTTGCCCGACTAGGGCATTCTTTCAAAAAATCGGCCTGAAAGGCAGCAGGCCTCTCAGTTCGGGCCGGCCGTGGGCGGCGTTGGCGGCGGGCAGGCGTCCCGCGTTGTTGACTCCTCCGGCGGCGGCTGGGGGAGGGGGAAGGGAGGCTGCTCCTCCTCTCCTTCCCCCGCCCCATCCCTAGCCCCGCCCTCGGAGGCGCCGCTGCGGTTGGGAGGGGTGAGGGACGAGGAGCCGTCGCCGCTTTGAGTTTACGAGCGGCGCAAACAGCCCTTCCTCATCCCCCTCCCCTTTCTTCCCCCCGTCGCCTCGCTGCCGCCGTTGCCCTGGGGCCGGGCGGGCGACCGGGAGACCGCGGCGCTTGGATGCTTGGAGCAGGTAAGCTGCCGGCTGCCTCCTTTCCCCATCTCCCGCCTCCCGTTCGTTGCTTGCCAGCCCGGCCGAAGGGAAGGCAGGAGGCGAGGAAAGGCCTCCCGAAAGGAGGGGAGGCTTCGGGAGCCCGCCTCCCGCCTTCCCTTCGGCCGGGCTGGCAAGCAACGAACGGGAGGCGGGAGACGGGGAAAGGAGGCAGCCGGCAGCTTACCTGTCGCGAGCTGCAGGCATCCAAGCGCCCTCCCGCTTCCCCCCCTCCCCCCCACCTCACCTGGACGCCGACATTTGCTGTTTTGCCCTCTGTGCATGCGCAGCGTTCTGCGCATGCGCAGAGGGCAAAACAAATGGCGGCGCCCAACCGCGCCCCCCCCGTCCCGCTTAAAAAAAAATATCTGGTCACTTTACATTAAACAAACATATAATTTGTTAAGCAGAGCATGGAGTGCCTCAGGCATGGGAAAAGCCCTTAGGGGCCTATTGCAGGCCCAGGTGTACCTGTCCTGGGCCTACCCCCCACCCCGAGGTTCACCATGCTTTGCATCCCCATTGGTTCCCTGCAGGCGTTTTTCTCCCCCATTGGTCCCTGCAAACCTTTCCTTCCCTACTGGGTCCCCACAGGCTATTTTGCCCTTCCACTAGGTCCCTGTAGACCTTATTTATTTATTTATTTATTTATTTATGTATGTATGTATGTATGTATGTATGTATGTATGTATGTATGTATGTATGTATTCTTATATGCCGCCCAACTCCCGAAGGACTCAGGGCGGCGTACAACAGAGAAAAATACAAGAATAAACCAAATATTAAATATTAATTAAAAGCAAATACAAAATTTAAAAACACAATATAAAAAACATCGACAACCATTCAACAACCATACATACTTGGGGGTGAGCTCGAGTGGATTAAGCTCTACCCCCAGCCTGCAGGAAAAGCCATGTCTTAACGGCTTTTCGGAAGGCTTAGATCATTCCATCCCGCCAGGCCCCACACCTTTCTCCTCACTTAACTTTTCAAGATCTCCAGATCTCATACTGGGGAAACAGAACAGCAATGCATCACTGTCTTCTGGAAATGACCATCATTGTTAGCACACCTGCAACTGGCATTGATGGAATAAACTCTACTGTTTTGCTGCCTTAACAAGTTCTGCACAATACCATGCAAACTGGTAGCAAAATGGAGCATTTCATCTGTGGGCTGCTTGGTGGCCTTACGGAAGCCATAATGTGGGTGGACCAAAATGTCAGCAACTTCCAGAAGTCAGCTATATAATCTAGGGATAAGTTGTTTGATCTTGAGGTCTGGAGGTCTTAAAAATGTAAGTGTGCAATGAGTGACTGTATATACCAAATAAGCCCAAGGCCAGAGGGGTCCCAATGGAGCAGGATAAGGGGAGAGAGGTAGGGGCGCTGCAGCATCCCTGCAGTCCCTGCAGTAAGGGCGAATGACCATTGGGAGTACTGTAGCTGTAACTTCGAAACAGTATTGTAAATAACTTTTGGGGATCTATCATAACTTTGAATGTCTTTTATGTGACTAATCTTATATCAAGGACTATCAGTAATTCTAGCTAACCCAATCTGTGAATTATTCTGCTAATACATTCATATTCAGAATAAATATGTGTATATTGTTGTAGTATCTTGAGAAACAATTCTGATGACATTCTTCTGTATGTGGATATAAAGATGCCTGTTTGAAAATAAAAAGCACATTCCTTAAACTTCACTATCCTAATGTTTTATAGATTGAGATTATATTAATTAGTGATTCTGAAAATTCTACTGTATTCACCATTAACTTTCCAATGGTCACATTCAGAGTTATTTGGCTTAAGTGATAAATTCCAAATTAAAATTATTCTGTTTGATTCAGTAGCAGTTTGATCTTTCTTTGCCTCTCCCTCAACTTCCTTTGTACTGGTATGTAGAAATAAAAAATAAAATTAACATAAGACAATTTAGTGCTGATCTGCTAGAAGTATTTTGAAATACTGCAATTTAGTTTTATCTCATCTTGAGGATGTACAAAATTATTTTGGCATAACCATGGTGGACTAGTCTGCTTCATTAGTGCATGGAGTATGTTTCTGGAAAAGTAGTAATATATATTCAAATCTGGGATCAGACATAATAGTAAACACTGGAAAAATAAAATGTAAGAGATGCACACAATGGTTATCATGTATTTATATTTTCCAGTAAAGTAGTTAAGTTAAGTTCTCTGCAACAAAAATATATATGGTACCTTAAAAACTAACAGTGATTGTGAGGACTAATATACAATAGTTTATATATAAAACTCTTGTATCTGATTGTTTGTAGCCTTCAATTTGGTGAAACAGTGCATCATAGGGCAACAATTTTTGAATCAGTATACTGTATCTCAAATGAGCTTATGGGCTAATGTATAGATTGTACAACATTTGGGACTCATGACTTCTGTGGAAATGAAATTTGGCAAATTTATAACCACTTCCATACTGCTTCACTTTCCAGTTGCACTTCCCAGAACTCCAGTTGCATGGTGCAAGAAAAAAAATGCAAGAAGCATTTCCTCATCCTCTTTTCCACTTTCCTCTGACCTTGTGCTCAATCAGCTGGTAGTAAAATCTGTGAATGGCGATCAGCTGCTTTGGAGCCAAAGCTGAAGCTGAAATGGTGTGTGTCAAGGAAAGGATGAAGGAGTAACTTGGATGCCTGCTGGTAAGATAAGGCAGGCGCCATCTGCCAGTCATTGGAGGAGACCTCGCCAATCATGGAGGGAGGAGACTGACACACCGGAATGTGGAATGGGGTGCCGTTTTCCTTGTGGTCTGTGGCCCCCTTTATTACTCCACCCCATAGCAAGATGGCAGGAAGTTCTGCAGGTCAGCCTAAGAAAAGGAGTGATTTCTGATGCACCATGCCAGTTTCCCATAAGCAACATCAATGGGTAATCTAGCAGGAACTTGGAAGTTGCTTTCAATTTCATTACCCATCTGTGGTCATTCCTTTTCTATATTTAGGTAAGCAAATATCTCTGAAAGGATGTCACAGCGGATCCTGGGTTGTCTAGTGTTAAAATAAAACTGTTAGCTTAAGTTTTGTGGCACTCAAACTCTGTTGAAAATGGATGTTACTAAAAATATATTTGGACATGGCACATACATTCTTGCATTGCTTAGCTGGCTAACATATGTAGTGTGATAAGAAAAGAAGTATGGTTGCGTAATTCCTCTGAAATTATATTACACTCTATGAATCTCTGTAACCAAGAACAGGAAAAGGAAACTGATTTATACTGTCAAGATTTTTCTACTAAAAGAAGTGTCAAAAGTTTGAGAAGTTGATGGAAGCCTTAAAGAAATTGGATTTATTGAATTTATGCTGGTATAATTAGACCTGTGTTGTAAAAAAATATCCTTCTGGGTTTGGTTCCAAGTGGGGAAAAAGACACTGGAAGCCTGGCGGCTGTTTGGAAAGATGGTTTTAATGGTGGACAGCAGGACCACATGGTTTGAGGTCCTGGGGAAAAGGGGGATCACATGCCTCGAAGATGTTGAAGAAGAAGAGAAGGGCTGAGATGCTGAGAGTGCCTGAGTTATACCCTCTGTTGGGCCCCACTTTAAGAGTTTCCTGTTCCTGTGTAAGAAATGTATCCCATTGGCTGTCAGACTCCCAGGGGCGGGGGTCTTAGCTAACTGTAGGCTTTATCTATGTCCCAGGCTCGGCTGATGCAATCTTCCCAGGTGTCATGTGGTGAGTTTCTGTTTGCTAGATGGGTCTGCCTGAAGGGGGTAGAACTTTGTTATATAGAATAGACTGGCCCAGGCTATTAACAAAGGTGGGGGGAATGAGTGAGCTCGGCCCATTCCTTGATGGCACATTGGCAAAGGTGGAGGCTACTAGGAGTGAGTCTGTTTCCTGCATAAAAATACGTTTCTCCATTTCTTAGCCAGGGAAATATAATATTCTGCCTTTTTAATATTTCCTAAAATATTTTATTCCTCTAGGAGGGGGTAGGTGCCAACTTCCTACACCTGCTATTTGCAACTAAAATAGCATGCATCATTTCAGATAGAAATAACCTGGGACAGATGTTGACTTAGTTATTGCAAAGAAATAGTTCAAATATTATGTGAATCTATCCTAGCATTTTTCACAATTAATTTATACAATTGTACATTATGTTTATTTACAGTGTAGCAGTTCCATGCTTTTAAGGAAAACTTCAACCTAATAAATAATAATCTATAAATTTAAAATAGCTTTTAGATATTTCCAGCTTTTTAAATTACTTCTGTTTTGTGCTATGTCTTATATTGTTCACCGTTAGCAAGAGAATTATGTTAGTTCGATTTCTGTTTTATTTGTGATGCATTGGCTATAAGCTTGAGCACAGATAGTACATGTGAAGTTGTATTATATTGTATTAATTTTAATATAGAACTCGGTAGGAACAAGGGATTAGACTTGTGCCTAAAACTAATTTTGGAGTTCTAATATTATTTAAAATTTATGTTGCTTTTCACTTTATTGTAGTTTATTCTTAACTTCCATAAGCACAACTTTTTAGTAAACAAGAAAGCAATAAACTTAATAAACGTGTGGCAAATCAGTCCTTAAGATGTTGATGTCAGATGATTTTAGAATGCCAATTTATATTTTATTTGTCAATAAAAATTGTAGATGTGAATTGTGTGGGATTCGGGAATATAACTGCAGTGCAAGTCAAAGGGTTAAAAGCATCTCACCCTCCTTGCCGATACTGAATCTCAATCAGGTATTAATATCTGCTTACTTAGGAGTATAAAGATATACTTTTCATCAGTATAAATTCATAAGATGTTTTTACATTTAGAATTAGATAAAGAGTCAATGGAAGGATTTGTGTTGATATAGAATTTAGATTGATATTTAAAATATAATTTAGATTGATGTTAAAATGCCATTTAATGAACACTGGCAAAATATATTTTGTCTTGACTATAAATATGCATCAGATCACTGAACCTTTCTCAGACTTTTAGGCGGCTGGAGGCTGGATCTACCAAGAGTACTTGATTAATGTCTGAATTGGGCAACTTGAGTTTAATCAAAATGAACAGAGGTTACCCAAAAGAAGCATTTTGCTTTTAATGATTCACACTTTAAAAATCTCCTTGGGAGATGTTAGGCATTATTTTGTTAACTAGAAATAGTTCTAGTGAAAAGAGTAGGGTTTTATCTTAAATCAGCAAGATAGCATTTTGGCCCATATTCTATAATCTTATTTTGGTGCTATTCTTTACTGATATTTGTTTTTAGAATAGATGCACTTCATCACACTCATTTTTTTTCCAAATCAAGTTTTTTTCTAACTTTGATTGTAAAAAGTAAAGGTAATAGACAACATATATAAGTCATGACAAATTGAAAACCATATATCCTTATGGCATAATGATATTTTTGCAAAGCTGTCCAGTCAGTAACTATTTGCTTTGTGACATGGATTCTACATGCTTTGTTGTGTGTTTTCTTTTTTGTAACAGCATGTTTTGCATACAATGCAAGTAAGATGGTTTGTTAATTTCCCGTAGAAGTAATGGACTTCTTGGAAATTCTACTCTCTTATCTGTTGCGTTTATGATGATGTTTGTCCATCGTATTCGAAGAGGACCTTAACATAGACCTGAACACAGGACTTGGGGAGGATGTCAAGAGTTGCGCGTGAATTGGATTAAAGTGAGGGAGAGGTGCGCATAGTCAGCCTCACTCTCTCTTCCCAGATTCCATCTTGCTCCAACTAGCAGGACAAGAGTCGAGACAGTTGGAGATGGACTGGGCACAGTGGTTGACCAGGGCGTCTTTCGTGTCTTGCCGTGCTCTTAGCATACCACATCGCTTGCAGAGACCGCCTTCATGACCGTTGTCCTATTCTAGTAAGTTTCATCCGCTCAGTCCGCTGGAATCTGTCTTCACATGCTCGGGATAGACAAGTCCCTATCTCACCGAAGGTTGATGACCCAATGGCTACTCTCAACCTGGTTTGGCCAGCCTGTCGAAGCTGTTGCCCGGGGTGTGGCCGCTGTGCATGCTACAACTGCTAGGAGCCACAGGTGAGGGCTGAGTGACAGGTGGGGACCAAAGGTGAATGAGCTGCCCTAAAAGCTGCCCTAAAATGAGCTGCCGTAAAAGGACACGACATGCCCCTACACCAGAGGTGCTACCCCTCCCTGAACACCCCATACATCCCAAAAGGAGAATGCTAAAAATCTTCTCTGAGAGCTTTTTTGCAAGTAACAAAGAAATGTTTATGCTATTATGAACTAAAAGGCAGTCAGAAAGGGCTTCTGTTTGATCAATAATGTATGCTCCAGTTAGTCCTATCCTCTGGACATCATTAAATAGTAGTTTGTTTCATAACTGATCATTTTGGCTGACAAGAATTTATAACTATCTCCTCAAGCTTTTGCATTGTCCAGCAGGCAAATATGAATTGAAATAATCAGTTATGCTTAGTGATAATATGGAATATAAATAAATAAAGGTTGGAAATAGTTATTAACTGTTGGAAGACTGGGGTTGCGAAAGCTGATTTCTTGCCCTTGTTCATACTGGAATGATAACATTTGAACTTCTCCTAACAAGCTTAAAACTTTGTATATGACATATCAAATTAAACTCTACATTTTAAAAAATAACAAGCCAATTAGATTTAGTTAATAGTTTTAATAGTTAAGCAAGACTTATTTTATGTACAAAATATGAAATCATCAAACCATGCAAGGATTCACATAATTAAACATTATTGGCATTGAAAGATCTTCATTTGTTTTTTGTTTATTTTCAGGTTCTAGTCATCAAAATGCAGTGTAAAATTAATGTTTTTAAAGACTCAGAGAATTTGTTTACCTATTTATATCCAGTTACTTTCATCATGAGCAAAATGTTTTTCTCTTATATTGGTATCTTTGGAAATAAGGGATTTTCAAGTAGGGCAATGTGTATACATTTTCTTATATGACTATTTTTATAAGTAGTACAAGATTATGCTATCTGGTCAGAAGTAAGACCCATTGAAGGGACTCTGTAAGACTAAATTCTCAAGTACCTTATAAAAGTTACTTCAGCTATTTTGTGCTTTTGATCAATATTATTGTTTTTCTCAGCAATCTGGTTGATTTGCTATATTATTAAATATTGTTTGGTTCTTCAGTGTTATTCATTTTACAAATATGTAAATTGTCTGCTCTCAGACACTCTTAATTCTATTCCAAAGAAGGAAAGCCATTTAAAAAAATACAATTTAGTCACCGTGTATGAATGACTAAAATATGCAGGGAAATAAGCAATCTGATGGATGTTAGATATTTTTAAGCAACGATATTTAATTTACCAACTTCCTGCCACCAGACTCTGCAGTACTTAAGTGGATAAACTGGCCAATCTAAGCACGCATATTACTATAATCGTATAGTGTATAATAATTGTACAAACTCAGTACCCTATGGTTAGTCTCTTTTTATTTTGGCCTAAGAGAAAATAAAAATGTTTTTTTATAATAGAAAACATCATTTTAGACATATTCCACTACAGGTAGTCCTCGATTTATGACCACAATAGACTCCAAAATTCTGTTGGTTAAGCAAGACTTTGTTAAATGAGTTTTGTCCCGCTTTACAACCTTCCTTGCCACAATTGTTAATTACTGCAGTTGCTAAGTTAGTAACAAGGTTGTTAAGTGAATCTGGCTTCTCTATTAACTTCGTTTGTCAGAAGGTTGCAAAAGGTGATCACATGACCCTGGGGCACTGCAACCATAATAATAAACATCCAAATTTTGATCAAGTGACTATGGGAATGCTGCAACAGTTGTATGTGTGAAAAATGGTCATAAGTCACTTTTATCAATGCCGTTGTAACTGCAAATAGTCACTAAATGAACTGTTGTAAGTCTACCTGTATGCCCAAACTTCCATGTTTAAGAAAGGTTTTAGAGAATAATAGAGAATGCTGGATAAAACTGATTTTTTTACTGTTTATGGTCTGGTTTCAGAGTCAGATATGGTATTCAAGTGAATTGATCAGCTTTATGCATGACCTTTGTTAGGATCTGTCCTAGGCTGTTGGAAATGTCAGCAACTTTTGATACTATCAATTATAGTATCCTTCTGGATTGCTTACAACAAAAGTGTGGGAGGAGGAATTAATGTTTTCAGTATCCTTATCCAGTATCTTCAGGCTATTATGGATTGGCTCGAATTGTACTGTTGTAAGGAATATCCTTCTGGGTTCAGTTCCAAGTGGGGGAAAAAACACTGGATTCAGAAAGTTGCTTGGAAAGAAGGTTTAATATGGTGGACAGGAGCACATGGCATAAGCCCTTGTACAGAAAAGGTAGATTACATGCTTCCAGGTATGGGTGAAGAGAAAAGGGGAGAAGAGATGCTGAGTTCCTTGCTTTATACTCTCTCTTGGGCCCCTCCCTAACTGTTTCCTGTTCCTATATAGAAATGTATTCCATTGGCTGTCAGACCCCCAGGGACATGCTGGGGCAACTCTTGTGGGCTGTCCCAAGTCCTAGGCTTGACTGATGTAATCTTCCCAGGTCCCATGTGGTGTAATGAAAAGGCTTTGGGATTCCTATTATGGTTCTTTGTTATGTAGAAGACTCCAGGCTAGGTGGGAGGAATGTGTGAGCTGGGCCCAGTCCTTAATGGCCCATTGGCAAAGGGTGGGGGAAGGGAGCTGCAGGGAGCTGCTTTGTATTTAAACATGTTTCTCTTTTCCTCATTCAGGGAAACATATTCTTTCCTTTTTCAATGTTTCCTAGGATATTTCATTTTTCTAGGAGGGGGTGGGTGCTAACTTCCTACAGTACCAAATTATTTTTGTCCAGAATCCATTGGATTTGAATCCCAGATAGCTTTAAACATAGTCACACTGAGCCAACCCATAATCTGTTTCTCGATTCGGGCTTCTTGTTTCTAATGCTGTTTTAATATATATTTTGACAATATTTTAATATGTTGTTAGCTCCTTAGTGCTGTTGTGGCAAAAAAGAGAAGCCAAAAAAATAGAACAAATAAGCAGCTGGTTGGCAAAGGAAGCCTTTCATCTAGTTTTGTATGATAATGGCAACCGGACCCCAGCAACAACAACTTATGTCTTTCTTAGCTCTAGAGTGCAACAACACCCTCTATTTTTTGAGCATGTTCAGCAGAATGTGAAAGCACAGAAGCTGATAAATGAAGCCATTTAGCAGTGCTGCAAAGCTATGAGCATAATATTGGCTGCCTGTTTGTTTTGGTTCCAATTTAATATGTTGATAATTACCTATAAAGATCTTCATGCTTTGTAAAAATTACAAAGAATCTACCCAATCAGTGCACTTAAACCAGGAAGGCATGAACTGTATCCTTGCTCTCCAACCCACCCCTCACCCATGATTTTGGGAGAGAAGGGAGGAAGGAGGACTTTTCTGTGGCTGCCCCAGTCCTGGGGAATAGCCAGTCAAGGTTTAGAATTCAGGGGTCTCCAACCTTGGCAACTTTAAGACTTGTGAACTTCAACTCCCAGAATTCCTCAGCCAGCTTTGCTTTGCTGGCTGAGGAACTCTGGGAGTTGAAGTCCACAAGTCTTAAAGTTGCCAAGGTTGGAGACCCCTGGTTTTAGATGACTCTCTCATTCCTTGTGCTGGTTTATAGTTATTGTTGTTCAGTTCCATTTTAACTAATAGCATTTCTACTGTAAATGTTTAATATTTAATTTGTTTTAATAAAACAAATTTAATTTGTTTAAATTTAAAATAAAATTTGTTTAATAATACTATAAGCCCCCTAGAGATTATATTATTTAGCAGAATGAAATGAAATAAAAAAAGTTCTAGACTTTTCAGAAAGGAAGCCACTTTTTGCTATAATTTATGCTGTTTATAAGATTCATCCTTCATCCACATCTGGGTTATTGCTGTATCTATCTTGAAAATATCTCCTGCATAGAAGAAAGTATAGATTTTTTTTCTTGCTGAATATTTTCTCTGCCTGTTCAGTTCCCCTTGATTATTGCAGCGATTTTGTCTTCCTGAACTACGCAGATCCTCCTATGTCCCTTTATTTTTTGTTATTGCATCATTCATTGCTGCAACAAAAATAGTTGGTAAGTTAATTTAGCATATAATATACTTTGCTTCCAGTTAGGAAAAAAAGTTTTTAATCTGCATTTATATATTTCTTCTATTTCCTTAGCAATGCATTATTTCGATAGTTTATACTCCTTGTTTCTCTCTCTCAGTTGTGGTACTTTTCCCACTTAGACAATTGTACAATTGCAGTTATAAGTTAACTACTTAGGCCTTTTAAATATCTATGGTGTGTTTGATCAGTGTAAGCTGGGAATTTTGAGTTCAAGAAGCAATGACTAGGGAAAAACCAGTATCACTTTCACTATTTATTTCTTTTTATGAACTGTAAAGCTTTGCTGTTTTTATCCTTCAGAGATGCTTTTGAAACAACCAGCAAGTATTTCAAATAATAAAGATGTACTGGTATAGACAATAAGTATGAAGGAAAATTCAACCTACTTATATCTATTTATTAGCAGCAGCTATATTTTCTGACTGTAATTTATCTTTCAGCCTTCAAAAGATTCCAGAAATCTTATCAAATATTTTAAAACCATATTTGGGACTGCATATGACAAAATAGTTTTAAAGTCCCTAGTATCCACAGTGAAATAAATAAAATTCATCATTCCTTTCGTAAAAGTCCAGTTTTTTTTCACTTAATAGCAAAATAGAAGAAAAATATTTAAAATAAGTTCTTGCATGTTTCTACAGTGTCTTTGTTAATATGCATAGCAAAGATAGCATGTAATTGTTTTTCATTCTTTCCCCTTAGAAAACATATTTCAAGACAATAAAGCAAGAAATGTCTTCGCTGAAGGGTAAAATTCAGACTGTATTGGGCCTGATAGAGCCTAGCCAACTGGGCTACACAATGACCCATGAACACTTGACAATGGGCTTCAGCTGCTGTTACTACCCACCACCTCCAGGTCAAGAAGCTCTTTCTGAAAAACCCATTGAGATGAAGCACTTGTTTTGGCTTAAACAGAATCCTTACAGCCACAAAGGGAATCTTCTGCTGTATGAAGAGACTGATGCTGTGAGAGAAGAACTCCTTCATTACAAGGCTGCAGGAGGTGGAAGCATAGTGGAAAATACAACCACTGGGATCATGCGAGATGTGAAGATACTAAAACAGCTTTCAGAAGAAACTGGTGTCCATGTTATTGCTGGGGCAGGTTTTTACGTAGATGCCACTCATTCCTCTGAGACTAAAGCTATGTCTGTGGAACAGGTAGGTATCAAAATGATGTCATAAACTGAACAACCATTTTGAACATTCCTGAATAAACCCAATAGATGATAGATACTACACTCATATGTAAAGAAGGGTTTAATCTATGGGTGGATAAATATTTCTAGACGATTGCATGAGAGCAGGAATGCAAAACCATTCTGTTTAAACCTCTAAGCACAAAGGGTTGAACACATTTTTAACTAACAGAGGACCCTTGTTTGCACTAAGTTCTGTTTGTGGAAAATCTAGTCTTTCTTTCACATGTATCTCAGGAGCTGAGCTGTTGTTCCAATAATTTAGGCAAAAACTAAATGTCAAGCATAAACTGATTTAATTGTGATCCACAGCCAATGCAGGAACAGACTTAGCTGTCAGGGGCAGCAGCAAAACGACCGCCTCAGATGGGGCCAGGTCCAAAAGTGGATCCAAAAAACCCCAAATCAGCTGCAGTAGCCTCCAAGGGGTCTAAGGCTGCCAGTAAAGATGAGAAGTGCAGACATAAGGCTCTGGACAAGATCTGTGCCGAGGCTGCCAGTCAAGACAGCAACCTGACACGGCTGTCAGATGAGTCTAGACATCTACACATTATGGCTTCCCAGGCCTTGTCACCTGGGGGAGCTGGAAGGAGAATCTCTCCGCTGGACTCTATTTTGCCCAATACAAATGCAGATCTATGGGGCCCAATATCTGAGTTACAGTTCCCTGTAGAGATCACTCATCAGCCTTCTGATAGGGTCAGAGGAGTGCCTGAGAGAGGGATCCATGCCGCAACCCTTAAAAGTTGCGGTAGTGCGGCCCCTCCTCAAGAAGCCTTCCCTGGACCCAGCTTATTTAAAGAACTTTCGTCTAGTCTCCAACCTGTCCTTTGTGGGTAAGGTTGTAGAGAAAGTGGTGGCGCTCCAGCTCCTACGGTATTGGATGACACTGATTATCTAGATCCCTTTCAATCGGGTTTCAGGCCCAGCTACAGCACGGAAACTGCTTTGGTCACCCTGATGGATGATCCCTGGCGAGCCCGGGATGGAGGTTACTCCTCCATCCTGGTGCTACTTGACCTCTCAGCGGCTTTCGATACCATTGACCATGGTATCCTTCTGCGCCGACTCGGCGAGTTGGAAGTGGAGGCATCATATTACGGTGGTTCTCCTCCTACCTCTCCGATAGGATGCAGTCGGTGTTGACAGGAGGACAGAGGTCAACCCCTAGGCCCCTGATCTGCAGGGTGCCTCAGGGCTCGGTCCTCTCGCCCATCCTGTTCATCATCTACATGAAACCGCTGGGTGAGATCATCCGACGACACAGGGTGAGGTTCCAGCAATATGCTGATGATACCCAGTTGTACATCTTCACCCTGTCTCAGTTCAGGGAAGCAATGGATGTAATGTGCCGATGCCTGGACGATGTTAGGGTCTGGATGGGAATGAACAGGCTCAACCTCAACCCTGACAAGACCGAGTGGCTATGGATATTGCCCCCCAGGGACTATGTCGATCGTCCATCCTTGGTTCTTGGGGGCTCCCTCGGAACGGGTTCGCAATTTGGGTGTTCTCCTAGACCCACAGCTAAAATTGGATCAACATCTATCAGCTGTGGCTAGGGGGACCTTTGCACAGGTTCACCTGGTGCACCAATTGCGACCCTACTTGGAGAGGAAGGCTTTACTCACGGTCACTCATGCCCTACATGGGGCTACCCTTGAAGAGTATACGGAGACTGCAACTGGTGCAAAATGCAGCTGCGCGAACTGTAGTGGGTGTTCCAAGATACACCCATGTAACACCTATTCTTCGCCAGCTGCATTGGTTGCCCATTAGTCTCCGGACGCAATTTAAGGTTTGGTTTTAACCTTTAAAGCCCTACATGGCTCAGGGCCAGGTTACCTCCGGGACCGCATCCTACCACATACCTCCCTACGACGGGTTAGGTCCCACAGAGTTGGTCTCCTCCAGGTCCCATCAACCAAGCAATGCCGGTTGTCGGGACCATGGGAGAGAGCTTTCTCTGTGGGAGCTCCATCTTTCTGGAACCAACTTCCCCCGGAGATCCGGACTATCCCCACCCTGCTGGCCTTCCATAAAGCCGTTAAAACATGGCTCTTCCTGCAAGCAGGGTGAAATAGAGATCAATTCCCCATGTACAAATGATGGTTTGTTTTAATTTTTTATACTCTTTTTAATTGTTATTATTGTTTTTTATGTTGTTCTTTCCTTATGTTGTACGCCGCCCTGAGTTCCGCGGGAGTTGGGCGGCCTATAAGAAAGCTTAAATAAATAAATAAATACGCTCCTTCTCGTGGGGGTGGATATAGCATCCAGCCCCATTCTGATAGCAGTCTAGTCGGTGATCGGTTGGAGGAGAACTTTACTTCATAGATTATTGGCACATCGGTCTGTCGTTTCGTCTTCGTCAAAAGCTGGAACGGATAGCAACTGAGGCGTGTCCTAAACAGCTCTGACAGACTCAGTCCAATCTGCTTAGATGACGAGATCAACCCATTCCTGGATGCTATATCCACCCCCACGAGAAGGAGTGTATCAGGTAAGACCAATGCCCTTTCACTGCATTTCCAAAAACCCCAGGATCGCTCAAACACTTTTCACCCAGACAAAGACTGAAAATTTTGGGGGTGCATGGTCTCATGTGATTTCAGGCACCCATCCGCTTTTGCAGAGAATGGGTACCTGATGTCCCGTGGGATCAGAGCACCAGAAGGTTTCAGTCTTTGTGGGAAAAGTGGTTGCATGCTAATGAGGGGCTTGGAGCAATGCAAGTTCGTCGCCCCAAACCCTCATTTTATGCAAACGGAGCCTGGAAGCCTTTGGAGGAGACTCACTGAGCCTGCTTGCTGCTCCAGAAGTGGCAGTTAGGCTTGGTGATCAGAGAAACTGCGTAGGGCACGCTCGTCCTGCTTTCTGTCTGCTCTCCCTGCTTGCCAGGAGCAGGCAAAGAAACAGAAACGCTGGAGAGGAGACAGATCTTCAAAAGGTAAGTGACCCAGCACAGCAGGTTGTTGGGGGGAGAAGCAATTCCGGGGAGCATGAGGTATATCAGTGGGTCAGGGGAGGCCTTGGGTGATCTGAATCAGGTGGCCTGATTCACTAGGGCCTCCCCATGGCCTTCCCCATCCCGAGATACCTCATGTGCACTTAACGAGCCTCACATTCGATTAGCAAATGCATGGGCAAAATTTTCACCAAGATTTACTATGAGATTATAAAAAGTCACAATTTTGCTTTCAAATATAGCCCACATTTGCAAAAAAGAAAGTTCCTGGTTGGCTGATTTATCATAATTTTCCTTTCAGCTGTATAAAAATAATGTAAAATAATTCAATTTTGTGGGAAATTGGGTTTTTTTCCATAGGGAATGAGAAATCTTTCTCTCAAAGAGCACATTTTGATTTTGGGCTGGTAGTAAACCGGGCCAGAACAAAAAACAGCCCTTGATTTTGATACTCTTGTTTTTTTCATCTTTCATTTTTGTCAGAAAAAAGACATCATACCCTTGCCTGACTAATTATTATAAGCAGAACAATTTAATACGAATATGAAATTCAAAGCCACATACATGATGTATCATTATTTATTTAAAGTTATTTGTTTTGAAAAAGAATACTGCATTGATAACCAAATATCTTTGGGACATGACTTCATGTGAAGAGCTGAGGTGGCGCAGTGGTTAAATGCAGCACTGCAGGCTGCTAGTTCAGCAGTTCAGCTGTTCAGATCTCACCGGCTCAAGGTTGACTCAGCCTTCCATCCTTCTGAGGTCGGTAAAATGAGGACCCAGATTGTTGGGGGCAATATGCTGAACTCTGTAAACTGCTTAGAGAGGGCTCTAAAGCACTATGAAGCGGTATATAAATCTAAGTGCTATTGCTATTGCTAAAGGTGATTTTGCTAATTACAAGAAATTTAGCAAAAATACAAGAAGTTTGTTTTAAGGTTAGATTCCAATGCATTTTTGGTTTTGGATTGCTTACAATTATATATACTTCATCCTATTTTAATAAATAACA
Source organism: Diadophis punctatus similis (assembly GCA_023053685.1). NCBI lineage: Eukaryota > Metazoa > Chordata > Lepidosauria > Squamata > Dipsadidae > Diadophis > Diadophis punctatus. The sequence goes on along the minus strand of JALIGW010000007.1, from coordinate 28,183,223 downwards.
GCAATTGTTTCTTGCAATTTTCATGACATCCTTCCGCTGATAACATAACAGAAATGACATCTTTATTTTGAATTGCAGTGGCTTCTGTATTGTAGCTTTTTTGTTTGGAAAGCAGAGTATTCATTTGATTGGTGGAAAAGTTTGAAATGTCTTTTTTGTATCTTCTCACCACAAATTATACCCACCAAAGAGAACACTTACCAAAATAACATTCGTTTTCTTTAGTTGACAGAAGTTATTGTTAATGAAGTTCTCAATGGAGCTGATGGAAGCAATATCAAGTGTGGTGTAATAGGGGAAATTGGCTGCTCTTGGCCTTTGACTGACAGTGAAAACAGAGTTCTTAAAGCAACAGCACATGCCCAGGCCCAACTTGGCTGTCCAGTCATTATCCATCCAGGCCGAAATGGGGATTCACCTTTCCAGATCATTAGAATTTTGCAGGAAGCTGGAGCTGACATCTCAAAAACTGTGATGTCTCATTTGGACAGGTAAATTGGCTTTCGGGAGACTGAGTTCATATTTATGTGTTGTATATTTATTTTTGCATATGAAGAGTAGAATTTTAAGGAATTCATTAAACCTGGATAGCACCATGTTTTGATGTATCATTAAGACAGAATGGCTTAATTTTTACTGGCAGTTGTAGTTATAATGCTTAGATGAATTATCCAAAAGTTTGTGACAGATCCTTTGAAAATACTCAAACTATAATACTTATAAAAAAGCACTCAGTTCTGCTAAAATATAGATTTTTTTAAAAAGCCTACCTGCTTTGTAGATTATAACATTCTTTTATATATGTCTCCTTAGTCCCTGATTGGGTACCTTAAATAGATTATATTTTTCAAGTGAAGTAGACTCAAAATCTACTTTATATTATCAAATTCTATTTATGTCATAGAACTCTTCAGACTCATAATTCAAAATATTTTATTGATGTATAGCTCTTACAGCATTGTTTAAATTTTATGAAGCCATGTATACCTCTTCTAGGTACTTGTTCTATTCTTCCAATACTTCACTGGAAAAATTGTCAGGTTTTTCTATACTTTTTATTAAACTTTCCAGCTTATGTACATTTTCTTCCTTTATTTGGATATACTATCTACATAGTATGCCCAAGAAATTGTGATTCTAATTCCCACACTTCACAGATTACTTTTGTCTCTTGTTTACTAATTATGATTCCATTTTTAAAAAATGAAATGTTTCACACTAGGTCCATTGATGTCTGGAATAAATTAGCTATGACAAGTTACATATATATTATAGAAATGAAATGGTTCCTATACATAACATCCTTCCTAGTGTCTCCTAGTTCAGGGGTCCCCAACTCCAGTGATGCGGCTCACTACCGGGGCGTGGCCCATTTGCAACCGGGCCACGGGCCGGTGTAAATGTGCATGATGCAGCTTGTCTAACCTGAGCAGCAGGCCAGTGCATGCGCACAGTTTGGTGTGAGCAGCGGACTGGCATGCACATGCATGTGTGCACAGCTTACCTTGCAATCGAGCTACATGTTCATGCGTGTGTGTGTCCTGGCCCACTGCTTGTGTGCCCCCGCACATCACTCACATGGCTTGGTTCCCCTCTCACCTCCAGCCAGGCTGCTAAGCCACAAAGGTTGGGGACCGCTGTCCTGGTTTGTGGCATACAGTATTTTTCACATAAAACTGCTTATCATTGCCTCCTTTATGATTGTCTAAGTATTAGGGCGGCATAGAAGAATTCCCAAATAAATAAATAAATAAAATTAATCTAACTAGATGTTTTAAATTAATGCAGAATTTTGTAGCAAGGTTACAGTAAATTGGATATGAAGCTGGATGCCCTATCAATTTTTCCACGGGGTATAGAAATACAGTTTTGCAGTCGTCAGTCAAGACAGACTAACAACAAGGCAAGTTATGTTGACTTAGTTCAAGTAGACTTGGCCATGGATAAGTCAATTGATGTTGATGTTGCTGACTTTCTGTAGAATTGAGAAGGACCATATATTGCAGTACATGGTCCTTCTCAGAATATTAGAATAGTTAAGAATAGAATAGTTGTCATAGGGTGTACATTTTGCAAGCAGAAAAGTTCTAAATTGTATCCACGATATCTCTGAATAATATTTAGAAAAAATGCCACATGAATTTGGTTAAGTGTCACCAGTCAGTGTTCCCAAGTCCCTCTGTTTGTGAGTTGACCCATCTTCCTGTTGGCCTTCACTGAATCAATTGTCAAAGGCTTGAGCTTTTTTATAATATGTATACCAATATTAGAAATATATCTGTAAAACAAATAACCTTCAATAGCTCAAGAGCTAACTGTTGGAGGACAATGCTGAATCTTTATCCTTTTCCAGAGTTTTTAACGTTTGTAACAATAGTACCAAGCAATTCAATGTAATGTTGAAAAAGACAGTGGGCTGTACTAGATGACTCATTTTGTATTAGAACAGCAAGGTATGGCTTCTGAAAACAAAAACAATATTGCATTTAATCAAGAGTATAGCAATGAATGTCCCCTTTCTTCAACTGAGAAAAATGATCTGTATATCCGAGTCTCTGTGACCTTGTGTGGCCGGATGTTGGCAGCTTGACAATTATTGATTAGCATTACTGACAGATGGAAGCTATTTTGAACACATAACTATCGTGAAAATATGGGATGCACTATTCTTTCTGTACCACTTCCATAATAGCACTTCCCTCCATAAAAAGGAACGATTGGCAAACTTGGTAAGTTTTTCAGATTCGATGAACATTCTGGAGAAAAGAGTCTAAAGCAGCCCAGTAAGAGGAGTCCCATGAATTGCAAGATAAATGGAGACATGGGCTGGAAAGGAGAACAGAATGGCATGGTCTGGAGTAGTGTTTCTTAAACTTCGTGCTTTCAGGATCCACTTTTAAAAATTATGGAGGACCCCCCAAAAGATCTTTAATTTGTAGATTTTGTGGATCTCTGAGAGTGTCTTGATGGGTCCCCAGGAATCCTTGGATCACACTTTTAAAAATAAATACTGTTCTAGAGGCATTGCTGACTGAAAAATAAGCATGAGTAGAGGTCACGATGCTGCAACTTTTTATTATAGATCCTTAAAGGAAAATAAATATGCTACCAACCTGTTTTTCCATTCTGCTCATCTGTGAGACATTAGAAGAAAAATAAACTTTTTCCAGATTGCAAATACTTCTCTGTCTGATTGCCTAGAGGTGAACCTTGATTGCCTCAGGTAATCAGGCTGGTGGTTATTAACAGGCCTCATTTAAATGAATTCCCTTTTCTTTTATATGTTAACTAAAAGATTGCTGGCATAATCCTTTGATTTGTGATATCAAATAAAGACAAAATAGAGTATACTCTGGTTCTTCAATATATTCATTCATCTTTATAAAAATTTTCCCCACTTCAGTATCTAGAGGTGTCTCTATAAAAAAAAGCATGTCAATTTTGAAAAACTTATTAGTTACCATTTCTGATTTATGTAAACTCTGAAAATTACTGAAAAAAGAAATGTATTAGTTAGCGTGGCAGGAGTGAGGAGCAGCGTGGTGGCCTGGTGGTGAAGACGCTTACCTCCCACTGGGAAGATTGAAAGTTCAATCCTAGACAGTAGCAGATGTTTCTCTCAGGGTGCAAAGACAAAATACCTGCTGCGAATACCACATAGGTATCAGGAAGGGCATCCGGCCAGTAAATCCTCAGCTCCATTCAGCCCCAACTGTACTGAATCAAGGGATTGCAGGCTTGAAAAAAGAAAAAGAAAAAACAGCAGTGAGATTCCTGCTGGTGGCAGTTATTTTTTAACAAGGGTTTCTTTCATCCTACCTGTTCCTCCTCCTTGATCTTCTTGTTAAGTCAAGACATTGCATTTCTGTAAGCAGTTAATTTCAGAAGAACTCATTGTGATGTAATTGAAGGAACACTAGGAACTCATAAGACATTAAGCACCAGTATTTGAAATTGCACATATTTTTGTATGCTTTTCATGCTGTTCGATATGATTCTTTCCTGGATCTGTAGTTTATTACCACTCTAACACAAATCATAGGCACAGGGACTTTCTCACATTAGCTGATTGCCTCCATATTATCATGCAGCCAGAAATACTTGATCACATGTCATGTTTGATCTATGGAATACTTTCTCTCCTTGCCTTTGGCTGAATTTAGAAAATTAATCAAATCAGTGATCAAAATATGGAGAGTACTGCCCTTTCATTGCTCCAGGTTAGCCCTATTTCAAACCGAAAGTACATATTAAAGCCCAGACTAGTGTTTCTCAAAATATGGTCCAAGAATCCCTGACGGTCCACCAAGACCCTCTCAAGAATCTGCAAAATCAAATTTATTTGCCAGTCACTGAAAAATAATAAGGGTAATAATAATAATAATAATAATAATAATAATAATAATAATAATAATAATAATAATAATAATAATAATAATAATAATAATAATAATAATAATAATAATATGGTAAGGGGCGTGCATAAACCAGTGTGCCTGCCGTCCCTGTCCTAAAGTCCCTATGTATTCGTAAAATATCATGTACTCAAAACCATGCTTATACTCCTTATATATTCATATTAATGTTTATACTTTGTCTGTAATCTTATACACGCTTGACTAAATAAATAAATAAATAAATAAATAAATAAATAAATAAATAAATAAATAAATAAATAAATAAATAAATAAATAAATAAATAAAATATTAAAATCCCATAAGACAATTGTGAAAAGTGGTAGTAGCAGTGAATGTGTTTTTTAAAAAATACAGTAAATAAATATAACCCATAAACCAAGCTCTTTGGGGGACCTCTGTAATTTTTGAAACTCAGAATGAGCGCTGGGAGGAAAGAAGTTTAAGAAATAATAGCCTAGAACAGGACTGTCAAACTCGTGGCCCGCAGGCCAGATGTGTCACGCGCTGGCCATGGCCACACCCAGTTTAGTGAAGGGGGGGAGTCACGATACGTCACGTGATGACGCCGTGATGATGCGAGTGTGATACCCTGGCCTAGAAGAACTATTAGTAAATAAAACTCTGTTTATAAGCAGCTTGGTACTTGGAAACTGGTTCATATTTATGACAATTGCACTGTCCCTTGGTCATGTGACATCTTTTTAAATCTTCAGACAAGCAAAGTCAAAGGGAAAGCCAGATTCAATTACCAACTATATTATTAACTTAACAACTGCAGTGATTCACTTAACAACTGTAGCAAGAACAGTCATAAAATAGGGCAAAATTCACTTAACAACTGTCTTAGCAACAGAAATGTTGGGGTCAATTGTGGTCATAATTTGAGGACTACCTGTAATTGTTATTGTACATCTTTATTATTAAGCTTCCCTACTCTCTTTCATAATATAAAATAATGTGGTAGGTTTTTTTGTGGGGGACAGTGAATATAACCAGATTTTTAAATACTCCAGATGCTTATGAATTGATTATTGTTAAAAATGACCTGATAGTCATTAGTTTCCTTTAAGACATATGCCTCAACCCATTCCACCCAAGGCAACTTGTTTTGATTCAGGAATTTCAAGTCCTAATGGTGACAAAAGTAAAAATATTCTGAATAAGTATAAAGTAATGATATAAGAGAGCAGTATATGAAGATTTATTTATTGTTTGCAGTACTTAGTTTTTCCTTTATGGCATATATTGCCAAAGAATTGAAAAGATAAATACATGTTACTCTTCTGATAAACAGAATGTGTATAAAATAGCAATATTTATAAATGCGATTAGGTCAGAATCTCTACAGGTCTTTTAATTTATTTTGGATTGATTTGAGAGGGACTTGTTAATTATAAAGCAATATGTGCTATATTTGTAGACTTATTAAATGACATAAAACATTTCAGTTGATTGTGAAACAAATTTATTGGTTTTTGTGCAGGACTATATTTGATGAGAAGAAACTATTAGAATTTGCCAAACTTGGATGCTACTTAGAATATGACCTTTTTGGAACCGAATTTATTTCCTATCATATGAATCCTGATATTGACATGCCAAGTGACAACGAAAGAATTTTACGGTATGTATTCCAATGCCATAACACATTTAGACTGGAACTTTTGTTGATGATAGAAATGTCATTGGTATCCAGGTTTAAAAGGCCATAAGATTAGCCCACCTACCATTTACATCATAATGACATGTGTGCTGTCTGTTCATAAATTGTATCATAGTTAATTGAGGTATCCTTTATAGTTAGTTCATGAAGGCCATGGTTCATTATCTCTTTCTCAACTAGGGTATCCAAGGAAATTCTTTGGAGCCTAATGGGACTTCTAAACAAGCATATAGCTTGGGAACATAACATACATTTGCCATTTCATATTTTGCTAAATTTATGATACAGTTGTCCACTTTAAAACACATAAAATGTATACTTTGTTATAAATACGTTTTCAGTAGAATACATGCATTACTCTTAAGATTTTAAGATCACATATATAAATTAATGTAAATTAATTAGAAAATTAATGTAAAAATAGGACAGCACAGACTTATAAATGACCACATGCAAAACTGATTTAAATAAAAAGTAATCTCATCAGTCCAGTTCTTTTCTAGTCATGGTTCAGAGAGAAGTTGGATAGCTTTCTCCATATTAAAGTTTCTTTTCTCCTTTGGTAGACATTGTTAATCAAGGGACAGAAAGAGATTATTCTTTCTAAAGGTAGAATATCACTTCCCCCCAATCTGGAAGGAAAACAGCCGTTATGGGAAATCTAGCATAGGTCCTTCCTTCTCACACATGCTGTCCTTTATATCATTTGTTTAGAAAATTGGCATCGTTCACATTGGAACATCTAATTCCACTTCTTGCTTAGTAATACTAGGCAGTTTCCTTCTTAGCTATAATTCACAAACCATCTTCATCATCTACTTGTAATAGGAATTTTAGTTAATATCAGTCATAGTTAAGTCATAAATCTTGGAGGAAAAGGAAACATGAGTGCCTAAGTAAATGGAATATGTAGTGTTGTACTCAAAAGAGTACAGATTGTACAAGAGTTTTATATTTTCATTAGATGCTATAGTAGAAAACTGCATCTCCCTACCCAAAATATGGAAAACATTTTTATGCACTGTTCTGTTCAGGTAAAATGTTTTACAATGTGCAAGAAATAAAGGTAATCATAAAAAAAGAAAGAAAACATAGGACATAAAAGAGAAGAAAGTCTTAGTAAATTTAGAGTGTACATAAAAAGTCTACAATCTCTGTTAAAATGCCAGGTTTTTGAGATGTAAAAAAATAAGACCAAGATAAAACATTTCAGAATTTTTTCATCTTTAATATAACATATAAGCTGTACAATTCAGTTGAAACAAACTGAAATCTTTTAGGGGGGGGAATAACAATAAAAACATACAATAACATGGTTGCATAAGTGTGCCTACCGTCTTGTAAGTAGAAATGTGACTGTATTCAGAGTTTACCAATCACATTCAAATTGATGTTAAATAGTACTCAGTACACACCTGTCGTCAATTAAAGTGACTCTGATAAAGCCCATATAAAGTTTGAGTGTTCTAGTTGGATTTTTCTGACAGTTACTCAGTTACAGCAAAAGCCATGGTCGTCAAAGAGCTATGGTCATCAAAGTGATCTCATTATTGGAAAGTATCAGTCAAGATAAAGGCATCAAAAATTTCCAAGGCATTGGATATACCATGGAACATAGTGAAGACAGTCATCAACAAGTGGAGAAAATATGGCATAGCAATGACATCGCCAAGAATTGAATGTTCCTCCAAAATTGATGGAAAAACAAAAAGAAAATTGGTCCAAGAGGCTGCCAAGTGGCCTTCAGCAACTGTAAAGGAGCTGCAAGAATTTTTAGTAAGTACTGGTTGTGTACAACAATGTCTTGCATTCTTCATATATCTGGGCTGTGGGTTAAGGAGCCAAGACGGAAGCCTTTTCTTACAAAGAAAAACATTTCTTTGGAGGCAGGCTACATTTTGCAAAAACCTACATCAAGTCTGACAAATTCATGTGGGAAAATGCATTATGGTGATAAGACTTTGGGGCCATAATTTAAAAAAGTATGATTAGCACAAAAACAGCACTGCAAATCACCAAAAGTACACCACACCCACAATGAAACACAGTGGCAGCAACATGGTTTGTGGCTGCTTTTCGTCAGCTGGAACTGGGGTTTTAGTCAGGGTGGAGGAAATTATGAACAGTTCTAAATATCAGTCAATTTTGGCACAAAACCTTCAGGTCTCTGCTATAATACTGAAGATGATTAGGAATTTCACCTTTCAACATGACAGTGACCCAAAGCATACCTCCAAATCAACAAAAGAATGGATTCATCAGAAGAAGATGTAAGTTTTGGAATGGCCCAGCCACAGCCCAGACCTGAATCCAAATGAAAATCTGTGGAGTAACCTAAAGAGAACTGTGCACAGGAGATGCCCTCACAATCTGACAGATTTGGACTTCTTTTTGCAAGTAAGAATGGGCAAAGATTCCCAAAGGAAGATGTGCTATGCTGATACCCTAAAAGACTGAATGTTGTTTTAAAATCAAAAGGTACTTCACCAAAATATTAGTTTAAGGGTCTGCACACTTATGCAACCATGTTATTGTATGTTTTATTGTTATTTCCCCCCCTAAAATATTTCAGTTTGTTTTTCAATTGAATTGTACAATTTATATGTTATATTAAAAATGAAAAATTCTGAAATGATTTATCTTAATCTGATTTTTTTTACATCTCAAAAAACTCAACTTTTAACAGGGATGTGTAGTACCATATTTTTATGTACTTTAACAAATGCCAAAATGTACGTTGTTGAACAAGTTGATTTCTTAGTTCTGGGACAGTTTTTTAACCAGGTAGCTGGGTCATATAAAATGTATATCAGGTTAATAATATTTTCTTTTTCTTTTTAAAGGGAATTAAAATAGGTACAGACAGCATAGTCTCTGTTTCTGTTTCTTGTCAACCTACCCCATGATTGATGAACATGAAATCATTCTTACATCATCTGCTACTTACTCTCAGTTTATTTGATAGAAAAGTCACAAGAGTCAGTATTGCAATTTCACCTTCAGTAGCCAAAGCTCAGAATTACTTTTGAGCCAATGATTATCAGCCTAGCCTAAGGGCTGTTCAACCAAAAAACAAAAGAAGCAAACAAATAAACAAAACCCTGGAGGCAGGGACACTATTTTTTATGCTCCTGAAAGAAAAGTGGGATGTAAATCTAACAAATAAACTGAATAAATGTATGATGCACCTAGATATTCTAATATGGGTCATCCTCCTACAGCCAGTTCATTCCCAGACAGTCTTTAGAATGGTCTTCACTGAAGGTGGCAAAAGACAATATAAGGAGACAAAATGGCTTCTATGCACTTATTTATGCTACAACTATTTTTGAGTGGCTTTCTAGGACTTCAGTTATTTGTTGAAGCAGATACTACAACAAATATTGTTTCAGTTGGCCTTCTCAGGGTCGTATAAATTGACCTATGTGTCTATAAAATTGGAGGGGGACTTTTTTTTCAATGTAATTCGCAGTCAGCTTTGCTAATTTGAGAATAAAGGTGGGGAATGGCCATTTAATTTGCATGGGAATCATTTCAAGATGTGTCTTGACATAGTATAGATTTGTTCCTCTGTAGTTTTACAAATTTTATTGAGGAGTGAAATAATAATTCTGCTATGGCGAGAAATTACAGGGAGAGAAATTTATTTCTCCTTCATCATAGTCATTAGAACCAGATTGCTTTAATTACTCGAGTTATCCAAGGAAGTTCAACATAGGTTAAACTATTACCTTGTGTAATGCTACATTAATATTTGTACTGTTTCATAGCTCACTTCTGGTTTTAATGGTTGCATGGAGCTCAGTCGTATCCATCAGTAAGCAAGATGGACAACTCCCATTGCTTGAAGTCAAATAGTCTGACTTCATTTATCTCACTGTGATCATGAGGTTTCTTCTAATGAGGAGATGGCTATTACAAATCCATCCAATTATCTGAAGTTCAATGATTTCAGTGCAGAAAATTGGTCATGTTCCAATTACTGAACCATGTAAACATTCCAGTATGTATTTGTTTAAATTACTTTCATATTGTGTTTGTAGGGGGAAAAATATTCCCAAGTGTAGTGGTTTAAAAAAGAAAAACACAAATCATTATTGAACTTTTTTTGTTAATCAGACTCCTCAACTGACCTTGACCTCTTATTCAGAAGTGTAGGAAACAATATTTCTCATAATGGCTGTTCATGAATCTGTGGTGTTCATTGTTGTATGGCTATGTGGGATATCTGAGATAGACTTATTTTAAATTGGTCATGTACCATCCTCATGCACCAGAAAGTTCAAAAGGGTATGTTAATGTACAATAAAAGTTGTATTTATTTATTTATTTATTTATTTATTTATTTATTTATTTATTTATTTATTTAATTATTTAATTATTTATTTAATTTATTTGTGAGATTTATATACTGCCTCACAGTGCAAGCACTCTAAGCGGTTTACACAAGTAAGCAATGTATATTTACATTGCCCCCAACAATCTGGGTCCTCATTTTACCTACCTCGGAAGGATGGAAGGCTGAATCAACCTTGAGCCGGTGAGATTTGAACCGCTGACCTGCGGATCAGTGTCAGCTAATGTGGCCTGCAGTACCTGCCTCTAACCGCTACGCCACCTCACCTTGGCTGAAGGCCAAGCTCTTAATATTATAGAATTGAGATAGTAGATGTATGTGTGGTAGATTTGATTGTTTTGTTAAATTTATTTTATGATTTGTCTTGCCCATTAGACCAAATATCTCTTCCCATTCAACTGTTGGGCTTTATTAGTATGCCACTTAGTTTAGTCTAGATATTCAGTCCAACTAAATTTAATTTTCTTCAAATAAGTTGTCTCATTTGAAAAAATACAGGTAGTCTTCAACTTACGACCATAATTGAGCCCCAAATTTTGGTTTCTAAATGAGATGTTGTTAAGTGAACTTTTCTCCATTTTTCTACTTTTCTTGCCATAATTGTTAAGTGAATCACTGCGGCTGTTCAGTTAGTAACACGGTTGTTAAGAATATCTGGCTTCTCCATTGATTTTGCTTGTCAGAAAGTCGCAAAAGGTGAATCATATAACCCTAGGATGCTGCAACCATCATAAATACATGCAAATTTTGATCATGTGACCATGGGGATGCTGCAATTTTATGTGAAAAGTCGTCATAAGTGATTTTTAGTGCCATAACTTGAAACAATCACTAAATGAATAGTTGTAAGTCAAGGACTACCTGTACTTTGTAATTCATGTGCAAGTAGAATACTTATAAATATTAAGTTCACCAACTTAATATTTAGGAAATAAAAGCTTTGGAGATTTTTCCACTCTATAGCCATTCACACATGCCAATCCAAAATTCTTGGAAATCTGACTTAACCATAAATAAACAGATGCTGGTGTTTTATTCAGCTCATCTTGCTACCAGAATGCATGATTTTCTCACCTTTCTGCCTGAAGCAGTAAATCTGCTTGCTTCTCTAAGATGGAAGACTCATATGCCAAGAATGTATTTATTTCAGCTTAATAGTAGAGAAATAATTCAGCATTCTCAACTCATGTATAGCATTAATTGAACCACAGAGCTTTCCAGTTTTTTCTGCTATGGTATCACTGAAGTGAGAAGAGTTATAGTATTTATTATCAGAACAATAGTAATTCATGACTCCCAGAATTCACAAATTTTCTATTTGTGTAAATCTGGTCCAATTGCTTTTTAGCATAGAATATGTGATTTCAATAAAAAAAAATACTTTTGAAATCTATTTCCAGAGATTATTTCTTTAGTATCATAAATTAATTTGAAGCATTTATTCAGAAATATTTCCTTTTTTTTTCCAGAGTTCGAACGTTGATTGAAGAAGGTTATGATGACAAAATTGTGATTGCTCATGATATTCACACAAAACATAGACTAAAGAAATATGGTGGCCATGGATATTCTCATATTCTTGAAAATATTGTCCCAAAAATGCTCACGAGAGGAATATCTCAAAATAAAATTGATAAGTTATTGCTAGAAAATCCCAAACAATGGCTGACTTTTAAATAAGAAAACTGTGATTGTTTATTTCAGTGAAAGTAAAAAAAATAGAATTGAAATTCTTCTTCGGTTGAGGAAAATAGAATTGTATCTCAGTACAATAAGAGTACAGAATAAGAAAATAAGATTTGTAATGCCTGAACCCCAACTTTTTGATTGTATGACTGCAACTTAAAACAACTGCAAAATAGATGTATTTCTGGAAAAAAAATATGTTTAATGAAACATCTATAATATGAAGATAGAGCATATCCTGTGAAAGAATCAAAATTATTTTTAAATGGCTTGTATGGAATTAATTGGATGGAAAACATCCATTTGAATTAATCAGAATGAGAGACCTCAATCATGATCTAGGTCACAACTGAATGTAGATGCCATTGTATTGTGTGCAAGTCCTTGCTAGAACTATTACAGTTTTGTTTTAAAAAATGGACATCCTAACATGAAATGCATTGTACTTTAAGTATATCCTGCAATAAATCCTTCCTTGCCTCATCTCATTCTATACATGTCTACTTATAGGTTCATTTGAGCAAAAAACTTCACATGTGAATTGGGCCTTTTCATTTCGAAAATGCAACACACAGCATTGCATTTCAAGGTGCAGTTGAAACTTTTGCTTTCCTGAAAAGCAGCCACTCTGCATAGATCCACCTACTTCTCTGAAACATGAGTCTTCTGTTGCTTGAAATATGTGCATTTTAACAATTTGGAAAAAAAATCTCGTTTTGCTGTCAGTAAGTTTAATTTGCGTATCTTCTCCAACAAGTTAGGTATGCTTTGGCAAACTGAAAAGTAAATAATGTCTCTATCAACTTACAAACTGGTGGCATTATCAAGAAAATTTCAATAGGATTATCAAAGGAATATTTTAAGATCTATTGATATGTTATGAAATTCATTTAATGCAATCCAGTGGATAATGATAGAATTCATTTGGCCCTTTGAAGATGGATTTTTGGCAAGTAAACAGGAATTTGCTAGGTAATCACCAGAGATTAGGCAGAGAAGGAGGGAAAAGGAACGGAGATTGTTTTGGAAATCAAAATCTAATATTCAAGCTGAAGTTAAGAGAAGCTAGGGTTGTACAAAGAAATATGATTGCAGTTTAAATGTATGGTTACGAAGAAAAAGAAGAATCAATTCAAACTACCATATTTTTCGGAGTATAAGACGCACCTTTTTCCTCCCTAAAAGTGGCTGAAAATTTGGGTGCGTCTTATACTTCGAATGTAGCTTTTTTTTCCAGCCCTAACTAGGTGCTAACAGATCTTCCCAGCTCTTACCTTGCAGGCTTTTTCATTGTTACTCTCTCCAAAGAATGTTTTTCCAGCCCTAAGTCTTTGCAGGGTTTTTTTTCATTGCTCTACTTGCTCCAAAGAAGGTTTTTTCCAGCCCTAACCAGGTGCTAACAATCTTCCCAGCTCTTACCTGCTTGCAGGCTCTTTCATTGTTACTCTCTCCAAAGAATGCTTTTCCAGCCCTAAGTCTTTGCAGGTTTTTTTTTTCATTGCTCTACTTGCTCCAAAGAAGTTTTTTTCTAGCCCTAACCAGGTGCTAACGATCTTCCCAGCTCTTACTGGCTTGCAGGCTCTTTCATTGTTACTCTTTCAGAAGAAGGTTTTTTTAAGTCCTAACCAGGAGATAAAATAATGTGCTGAAGCTGACCAGACTAAGGATGCTAGCCAGATGAATACCTGGTAGGCAGATTGTTTTCCCCTATTTTCCTCCCCAAAAACTAAGATGCGTCTTATACTCCGGTGCGTCTTATACTCCGAAAAATATGGTAACTTCTGAAAATGTATATGGAATCTATTGGATTGTACATAAATAAATTCCATTTCACTGGAGATGTTCTCAATGTGGTGATCCTAAATATATTAATAGGACTTTTAATTTATTTTGGTAAAAATTATTTTCTTGAAAGTGCATTGAAGAATAGATATAATAAGCTTATCAGGAATCTACTTTTAAGGTGCTCGAGAGCCAGTTTGGTATAGCAAATAAAGGTGTCAGACTAGAAACCAGGGACCGTGAGTTCTTGTCTTGTCTTAGATATAAAGCCAATTGGGTGACCTTGGGCCAGGCCCTCTCTCAGACCTAGTGAGAAGGAAATGAAAAGCCACTTCCAAAACATCCTGCCTAGAAAAAAGCAATGACTTGTCTGTCTAGTTACCATAAATCAAGATTGATTTAAAGTATCTTCATAAGCAGATTTATAGTGCCTATTTATTTAGTTACAGCAACACCTGAGCAAGTGTTTGTCTGGGTTTCAAAACTAAGAATTATCATTTAGCACTTCAATAGGAGATTACTAAGGAATTCCAGGGCTGCTGAAAACAAAATAACAGAAGAGTTGGAACAGAAGAGTTTGAGGTCTTCTAGTCCAACGACCTGCTCAAGCAGGAACCCCTATACCATTTCAGATAAATGTTTGTCCACTCTCTTCTTAAAAATCTGCAGTGTTGGAGCAGCCATGGTTTCTGTGGGCAACTCGTTCTAGTGATTAATTGTTCTAATTGTCAGGAAATTTCTCCTTAGTTCTAGGTTGCTTTTCTGCTTGATTAGTTTCCATCCATTGCTTCTTGTCCTGCCGTCAGCTGATTTGGAGAATAAATTGTGGCAGCCTCTCAAATATTGAAACACTGCTATCATGTCATTCCTAGTCCTTCTTTTCATTTCCTTTCCTTTCAAGTATATGAGAAGAAGGCATGATTTGCTTAAGAAAATTGCATGGATGGAGGACTCAATCTCCGAGTATACATTTTAACTTTTTCAGTTATTTCAAAGAATATTATATATAAAATCATTAAATATATGGAAATTTGTTTATGGAATATAACTGAAATAGTTCATTGAGTCTTCATTCCACAAAAATAGGTTTAAATGTACCATATTTGAAAATCTCTTTATACATATTTTACACAATCTTATTTCATATTCTCTGAATACCTCTTTGCATTGGACTGATAATGAAAGATCACATTTACAAGTTTGGCATCTTAAAATATGCACTCCTGTACATAAATACTCAGAAGTAAACCCTATTTGAACCACAGGTTAATTTGTGTTAAGTTGGTAAACAAATTAAGTCTAGAAGTCTTATTACTGAGTTCAGAGCCTAATTATAGACAATAAGTTTTTAATATATAAAATCTTGACATTTAAGTTAAAAGAGAATAATTAGAAGCATACTGGATTATTTGCTGGAGATTATTCATTTTTTAGATTACCTTACTTTATGAAATGTAGTGTGTAACTATTATATAGTATTAACAACTATTGTGAGCAAGATTATTATAAACTATTATAATACTTGACAAATCTTCAGGTCAGTCCCAAAGATAGCTGATAGCATCATGGAGTTTATGTGGCATTTCTTTTGCTACAACAGAACAAAACACCACATATAGACTACCATTGAAGCAGTTTACTTCTGAGCAGATCTGAATAGGAGTGTGCTGCGAGCTGCCCCCCCCCCCTTTATACAGCTAAATATAGGTGGGATACTTCCTGAAGTGCTAAACTGGGCAAAATTAGCCTGTGCAAATTAGATTTAAGAAGCCCATCTAATCAGTTCTATCCATAACTACCTATGTTATGTCACTGCTCCACCACTAGGGTGAAGTTTGCATACGGCTGTAATTGTAAATTGAATTGTAAATGGTATGCAGGATGAGATTTGTAGGAAAGAGCAAACTTAAAAAGTGTTGAAAAAAGCTACTAAATTCTTTAGTAATTGACACAAGATGCAGCAAGAAAAACTGAAATCTTTTTTCTGCACTGTTGTGACTATGATGATGCCCAACATAATGATTCAACATTTAACTTGTACCACACTGCTGCTCCTGAATATCTACATCATGAATTCTATCTTAATTTCTTAAAGAGTAATCGAATTATATTCTTAATAAATATTAGAAATAATACCGCCAACACTCCTAGTCCCAGAATATAGGGTTGTTGTTTTTTTAATTTCATATTTTGTTTTCATGGAATGCAATTGTTTTATTATTGTTTCTGACTCTTGCTTTGCATACAGAAATCTGGCCATTGACTTCATATTCATATTCTTGAATATGTTCTTACTCTATTAAACTAAATGGGACAATCCTCCTGGTTCTAGAGAGGGGGTATGCCTGTAAGGGATTACATATTAACAATTGCATAATATTGAAGCAATAACAGAAAATGAGACAATTGTGCTGTAGTTGTATTTTCATCTAAGTACAACAACACTAGAGCTAAGCTTTGAAGGAGCCCTGTTTCCTATTTCTAGATAGCTAGGAACAGAAATATTAGGCAAATATATCCCTTGGAGGGAACAGCAGAATATCTCTGACATCTTTCTTTTATTGAAAAAACATTCTTCACCATATACTCAGAATTGGCTCATAGTTAGCAGATAAGTCATAAGCACCAAAGCTGATGGATGAAGAAAAGCAGCATGAAATCATAGCACACCAAGGATATTACATATGCTGAAGAAGTAATTTGGTGCTTTTTTTCCCTTTCTCTCTCTCTCTAAAAAAATGTGATTTATATAGAACTTCATTCACATGAACATTAACAACAAGGACTATTTTGCTTTGGTGATAGTAGATCACACACCTCTTACACTTGTTCTATTTTTTTAAAACATCTTTCTCTGGGTTGTACAGATATGGGTTAGGTAGCATTTGGCTTCACTCCTGAAGAGTCTATGACCAATATCCCTTGGGCTTTCTTCATCCTTTTATTTTTGCCAAGAGAATCGATCATTAGGTCATTTAGTTTGTGCTTAATATCAGTCAGCATAAATTATAAATCCAGAAAATGTGCTGTATTTGTTGTTGTTTCCTCCATGTGCTTTTCCACCATCTAATTTTATATAGACTTCATCTCCTGGTTCCAAATGTAGGACCACGCTGTTGCTGGCATAATCATAGTTTTGATCTGCATCTTGTGCAATGGCACTAGCTCGCACCTAAATAAAATACAGAAAAAAAGACTGTTCATAATTTTAGTACTTGTCAACACTCAGGAATGAAACTGTATGTTCACTTGCAAGTTCCAACTTATATTTTTGGGGCTTTTCCCCCCCTTTACCACTGCAATTAACGTTTCACAAAAGATCCAGTTTTAGCTGTAGTAAAGTCTAGAACTGCGAACAAATAATTTGTTGTCTGAGTATCGCAGCTTCCATCCCTTAGCAAAAATAATTAATACGTCTGAAATCCTTTTAAACTACTAACTTAGCATGTCACTTGCATACACTATCTTCAAAGTTTGCTAATTGCATGGATGTTACTCCATTTAGTTTCATATGATCTGAGTTGTAACAATGAGCTGGATTCAAAATAATTACTCCAAATCTCTAACCCACTATTTTTTTGTGAAGTGCCAACTTTAACCTCCTTTCCCAATCTGACATTCTTTAAATATATTTGGGTTTGCAAACTCAACACTTTTACAAGTTTCATTGGATTTTTCATGGAAGTTCAAAATGATGTGTAATATATGGCTTTTGAAATAATGATATGGAAAATTATAATGCAAAAGCTATTTCATTATTACATTACATTATTTCACTAGATTACAGTAATATAATCCTACTGATTTTTTCACCAGATGAAACTAGAGGTGTATCAATATGATATTGTGTATGATTCCTATCAGTTCTATATCCGAATCAGGACTTGTGGATAAAACAAAGGATGCAAGATTATAGAAGTATGAAGGCAGTCAGCATGTAATCCATTGATGCTCTTAGATCTGAGTAAAAAAACTTTTAATGCTCTTCAATAAAAAAGATCAAATTGAAATATGGATCATCTGAAAGAGCAACGAGTGTGAAATCACCAGGTAACTATCACTATTATTTTTAATATTAATATTAAAATATTTTCATAAAATCAATATTGAAATAAATATTGCATAGTCTTGAGATTCTAGTCATATACAATTATTTAAGCTCAAGATTTGTTTTAAAATATAAGTCATATTGGATTAACTATATTTAACAGAGGCTATTTGAAGCTGCTAGCACATCTGATATCAGTTCAGCATATAACTAAACAAGAATTGCATCAGATCATTTATATGTACTTTAGATGCATAAATAAATATTTAACCTTTGATGACCATTTTTGCAATGTATTTATAGTTTTATCCTATTCTTTAATAGATCTAATTGAGTGGTTTTGGATGTCTGAATGAAAAAAATAGTTCAAGACTTCATATAAACTCTTCTGGATATTTTTGGAATTGGAAGAAGTAAAATATGTCAAAAATGCCTATACACGCCTTTCAAAAGTATAGATGATAGGTTTTCAAATTAAATGTTTATATGTAGCCCCATGTTAGTACAGAAATGTTAACAATATATGACTTCCTACCATGCAAGATCAAACAGCGGATTAGAAAGCTTAGAAATCATAGAAGCAGAAAAAACCTCTTCTGCATTGTATAGCAAGCTTCAAGAAGGCTTATAGGATTTGTAATTACCTTGAACATGTTCCAATTTAAGCTGCCATAATGTAGAGTAATATCCCAAACAGTCCAATTTTGATTCATTGCTTCAGAAATAATTTACTATTTATTGAGGTGATCGGTCTTGACCACTCTTTAATCAATAAATATCACAAGGGATATTTCCTAAAAACGAAGAAACTGTGAATGGCTGAGGACCTTAGAATACCAATGTCTGAAATGCACATCAGCGGTGGGTTGCTACCAGTACGGTACGGTTCTACGAACCAGTAGCGGCGATGGTGGGAGGCTCCGTCCACCCGCTTCTGCACATGCGCAGAAGCATCACTGCGAGAACCGGTAGCAATGGGATTTATAACCCATCACTGATGCACATCCTTTGGATCTATGCTCTTTCTGAGGTAATAATTCTAAATAACAAAGAGGAAGATGATACCTTTTGTTGTATGTGAATGATTATTGCAACGTGAGGTGAAATAGTTAGCGCTTGCATTTCATTAGGTTTAAGTATTTAAATTATATTCAAATTCCACGTGCTTCATCTAAATATGTGTTGGAATTGCATGATGCTTGATATTACAGCTGATAATATTGGTGCTTTTATCATGACATAAACTCTACCTTTAGCATTAAATGCTTTAGCTTTATACATTATGAGGCAATGGACAGACGTCACATAAATACATAGTATTGCTTACTTCTATAATAAAATAGAAACCATAAGAGAACTCAAAAAACAGTTTGAACAATGCAATAGCTTTCTATTTATCTACTGGGCCTTGCATCTGCATTAACCTGAATCCCATACTCCGTGTACCACCTTTATAGCTTTTTCTCTTTTGCTTTGTTGTTGTGGGTAGATAGTATAATCTCTTTTCAAAACCTATAAGGACAGCCTCAGAAGAATATTCCAAGCTGTATTGCTGTACATTTTAAAGGCATCTCCAAATTAAAACAATGTGTACATTACATAAGTTTCATGACTGCTCACCTCATTGGGCTATAAAGGTATACAGGGACAGTCAAACTGCAAACAAACTAATTATGTGGTAGTCTCAGCAGTTCTATATTTATGCCAACTATTAAGGAAAGCAATAAGCTATGTGGGAATCCTTTAAATATTCAATATGTTTCTCTTAAATATTTTCTCCCTTACAAGTCGCATGTATTTCAGGACTGATATTTTTCTCATTGCTATGCAATCTATAACACTTTGCCCTCTTTTTAAAAGATAATTTGTCCACCCTACCAATAATTTGTATAGAAAATTCAATTCTCACAGTTCATTAGCTATCAATGCTATAAGATCAAATCATTGCCCTTAGAATATCAATGGATTACAGCTAGTCACCAATATAAAAAAAATTGGCTTAAGGATTGCTTATGCCTGCATTCAGTACTAGCAAGATCAATATTTGCCTGTTTGTTTGGTGACTGAATTAATTTTTAAATGTTTGGAGCTATAGACTTAGTCTATCTTCAAGCTAATATGAACATTTGTTTTCATACAACATGTCATGCACTAGATTTTGTCCTGTTTTTATTTGTCAGATTTTAAATAAAAAAGTTTTCATTGTAATCTGATGTAAATGTGAGAACTGTACATTAACTGTAATTAATGTAAACCAATATATAGTATTTACGAGTGAGACTTGTTTATTTGATTATTGTATATGCTTCCATAGTTTTATTTTTCATATACTAGTCAGAAGATATAAACACAAGGTTAAAAGCCATGTATGATTAATTTATCATCCTCTGATGACCTCATCTGTAATATGCAGTCAATCCAAAATTGAGGTGATTAAAAAGTGCTCCTCTGGGTACAGCACATTGGTATTCTGCAAAAAAAAAACACCTTCAGTAATTTCCAATTTCATTATTCTTCTTTTCAGGAAAAGGATACCTTCCAATTTCCATATTTGAGTTTTTGCAAGATATTGGTTAAATGCAGGAAAACCATGCTCTGTTCTAGCTATAATTTTAACACAAATGCATAAACGAAAAGCAAAAATGAATTATTTCTGGTATCTCTTAATCTAGAAGTGGCGATAAGAGAGAAAATAGCCATTTATGTTTTCAGTACAACAGTTCACACAGTTTGCACACACAATGCTTACCTGTACTCTAAGTGTAAAAACTCTCTAGTATTTCCTGATAAGGATTGTGAAATCAACATATTCAGTAGAATTAAGACAAGTCTTACAAGTTGGCATTATGTCATCAAATTATAATTTCACTTTGACTTTCATGAAATTATTTGGACATTCACTTTGCAAAGTTCATTTTCATTCATAAATCACTGAATTTTTGTGGGAACAAATCCATCTAGTCATGAGTACTATTTTTTTCTTAGTCATATAATTATCAATCACGCTTACAGAGACATTAATGAATACAATTAGCATATAGATGACATCTATAAAGTTATATGCATTCATTATTGTCCATGTAAGATATATAGAGGTAACACTACTGTAGAATGATTAAAATTTATAAACCATTTTATAAACTTTCACGATCTTTAATATCAGAAGAGTTCTGATACTAAAGAAATCTTTAGTATCAGAAGAGTTCCCCAAGTTTTTCCCCAAAAACTTGGGGAAAGCAGAACCACTATACCTTCTCTAGAAAGTCTCAAGAACATGGCAACAAAACCCGATTTCTGACAAAACTTTAAGACGGAAAGATTCAAAAAATCAAGTGGAGATTGTCTGTTTAAAATAACTGGGCCTTAGTTTAATTATATTTTAGGATTGATTTCACTTTGTCTATTCCAAGTCTTGTACCGTTAGTAAGCTAGAATTAAATTCACAGATGCCAATTCTCAGTGCACTTATTTGCAATCCCAAAGGGAGGTATGGCTCAAAAAGTATGTACAGATATTGCATTATGAGATGCTAAAGTGTCGGCTTAATTTTGTGTTTATAAAACTGGGAATAATTCTCCCACCTTCCCAAGTTTCTCCAGAATGTCATATTTTGTTTGTCTTTTCCATTTCTTTCGGCCTTACTTTGCTTTAGCCTAAAACTCTGCCAAAAGTGCGCTGAAGCTGTAACGCCAGCAGAACATTCCCCCCATACACACACTGTTCGCTCCCCTTCTTCACCCATTTTCTTCAGACCAGGTATCCTAAGAAAACGCCCGTAGGTTTGCCGGAGACCCCTTCGAAAACGCTCGGGTGTGAGTGGAGTGGATCCTGGGCGTGAGGAAGATGGAGAGTGTCCTATCAGAAACTGGGCTGAAGGGGAAAGATTTGCAGATCTAAAAAACTCTGTCCCACCCCACCTCCCCGGTATATGATAAAAGCCCCCGGAACCATTTGGAACTAATAAAGGGCTCTTTGTTTCCAGTCTGGGCCGCCGTGCCAGGAGGCCCTTGGGAAAAGCCCGCGCTTTCTCATTGCTAGCAAGGCGCGGTTGAAAAAAGCCGCTCAACCCGCCAAGCGCGGCCCAGCCTTGTCTCTCCTCCTAAACCTGTAACTAGCCGGGGCTTCTAGCCAAGCTTCGCCCACGCCTCGTGCAGACTTGGGGAAGAGACGGCTTCTCGGATAGCGAAACCGCCTTTCATTTCGGATGCAAACCTCTTAAGGAAGAGGAGGGCGCTTCCTAACAGGCCCAGCTGAAACAGCGCTCCTGATTTTCTTCTCCCTCCACAACTGTCTCTAGTACTGTAACAACTTTTCCATTGTCGTGCAGGAGTCATCTAAGCCGCTTTTTCTTGGATGCGGCGACGTTTCTGAAATTACAGCCCCGCGCCTAGATCATTAAGGTTCCCTCTCGCCTGTTTCCTGCGATAAGGTGGGTCGCCCGCTCATGTCCGCGGGAATTGGAAGGACGATTCCCTTTCCACTGGCTTCCCGTGTCCATACGGGCAATGCAGATTGCCCTTTTCCCACGCGACAGCAAATGCTCCCCAGCAGGGCCCAACGCCACGTCCGCCTTACCCCCATCTACTTAAACTCTTGTTAAGACTTACCTTTCCTATGTCCGCCCCCACCACGTAATAAGTCTCCCGAGATTTTCCCTTCCCGCCTGCTCGTCTCAGAAAACAATTTAAAATGCGCGCAGTTTAAATCATTGCTCCCAACACTTACATCCCCCCTCCATTCCAGGTATCCAAGAGCCAGCGTCTTCCATCAGAAAAAGGCGGGTACTGAAAGAGTGAAGAACCGTTTCTTGGCCCACTTGCTGTGGGCCTAATGCCAGTTGATTCATGGAAGAACAAGGCGGAGCCCTTCAATCGATGCCCTCCGGACGCTACATCCCCGTATTGCCTGGCATGGACAACGGGCACCCTGTTTTGGGAATGGGGCGTAATACAGTTGCCTTCCACTTTCGCTCTTGGAGATCTCGAAGACAGCCGTAAGACATTAGATTGGGGGACGCTCAAGTCGTCGCAAGTAGGCAGCAAACTTTACTTCGCTATTCACACATATGCAGTGAAGCCCGATTAAAGTCCCATATCTATTCCCATGTATACCAATCCCCGTGTACACGACCATTACCATAGTTGTGCAGTGTTCTCACAAATTGTTAACACCCGGCTATCCAAATAAGGATTTGTAAAACTCATCATTTTTCATGGTGTGTTGTGTGTGTGTGTGTGTGTTTGTAATTTCCCAAAAGAAAATATATCCCTGCCTCCAAGAGGAATCAAAAATTAAGAAACCCCAAACATTCGCCGCCTTGTTGATAAAATGCTGCTGTTCTGAATCCAGCAATCAAAAACAGCAGCAGGTTATAATCGAGGTAGGAGAGGGGTGTTTTTTCCCCGTCCTGGGGCTACAACCGAATTAATATTTATTAACATTTTCACCGAAACACTGAGTTGCTGCCTAGGCCTGTCCTCGTAGTCTTACTCGGTAGGTAAACTCGGTTTGGGTCTAGCGCACCATCTGCCCAAGTCTCTCCTTGCCAGCCTAAACTACCAAGATATTGCCTTTTGGGATGCCCAGAGCCTGGGTGGCGCTCCTCTCCCGGATTACCGTCAGCTTCCTCAGGTCCCAGAGCTCTGTTAGCCATGCGAGCATCTCCCCTAGGGCTTTCTCTTTAACGGTGCAGACTCACCTCTTCAAAAGTGTGCAAAAATCCCCAAAGGCTTGCAGCCTTCCTGTGCCTGCAGAGAGGAACCAATTTTTGCTCCCACTGGATCATCAACTTCCTAAGCTACTTTTATTTCCCTGCAGGATCTCCTAACACTTACCGGTCGAACTCTGTGTTCATTGAGAGGTTCCCCCTCCCTTAATATTTTTTTTGGTCCGCTTTCTGTAGCCAAACTCGGCCAGAGGCGGCTGCTGGCGAGGCGGAAAAGCAACCTGCAGAAGTCCAACCAATGCAGCTATCTACCCCGCGCGGGCAAGCGACACTAGTTGGATTTTTGCCTGTCCAGGATGAGCCTTGGCGGAGAAAATTTAGAATCGCCCCCTCCCCGCTCCGCCGGGGCTCATTTCTGCGCCCTGGAGCTCTCCCCGGTCCCACCTGGTTGTTCTTGCAGAGGTCAGCCCACATGCTGGTGCCGTCGCCGCCCCGCATGAGCACGTGGTAAGTGAAGAAGTAGATGCCCGGGATGGAGCAGGTGAACTTGCCGGTCGTCGGATCGTAATGGTTCCCCAGATTGGTGACGACGTCGTCGAACTTCAGGACCTCGTAACCCTCGTGCTGGCGCTTCAGGCCCGCGTAGAAGGCGATCTTGGGCACCGTGCTGTAAGTGGCGGCGCTGATCGCCCCAGCCGCGTTCAAGCCTGGCGCTCCCGGCGGGCCAGGTAGACCTTGGCGCCCGGGTTCGCCTTTCTCTCCCGGCGGGCCCACCGGCCCCGGCGGACCTGGTTCCCCCGGGGGCCCCCGAGGCCCGGCTTTACCCGGCCGGCCGGCCTCACCCTTGGGGCCTTGGATGAAGGTGGGCAGCGACTGCATGAGGCCGCGATCGGGCGTGGCCGCCGTGCTGGGCGCCTTGGTTCCGCCGTAGGGGTCGCAGACCATGCGGCAGGTGCCCAGCATTTCGTAGTGCGCCGATGTTCCCGCCGAACTCACCAACACCGGGATGAGGATGACCAGCAGCAGCACCATGACCACCCCTAGCGCACCGGCCGCGATCAGCCGGCGCCTGCTGCCCACCAGGCGGCTCAGCGCAGGGCGATCCTCTTGCCTGCTTTTGGACAAAATCTTGATGGTGGGTCGGCAACCTCTTCCAGCCGAAATCACCGCGGGGTAGCCTCCCCGCGTTCGTGGGGCCTTGTCGCCCTCTTCCTCCCGTTGACCGGGAGGGGCACGCGGGCAGATCTCCTTCGCCAGATCCCGAAGCTCAGGGAGCCTTGCTCCGCGCTGCTGTCTTGGACGGCTCGGCTTCCCGTCTGGGGCACCTGTGGCTGCCGCTGCTGTTAGGCTGAGTGGAGTCGCTCACACTTTTATGCTGCGGCTGGCGATCGACTTTTTCCCCCCCCGTCTATGCCAGCTCGAATCAACTTCCCTTCTGCTCCTCCCGGTCGCCTCTTTTGCGGTCTTCTCGCGGGTCGCTCCCCTCCCCCTTTTCTTCCCTCCCTTCTTTTATTTATTTATTTTTTTCTTTAATTCATTCATTCATTCTTACTCTTCTGCAGCGACACCAAATCTCCGAGGGCAGCGGGGGGGAGCGCGTGGGAGCCTGGGAGATTCCTGCTCGCCACTCGTGCCGGGGAGAAGGAAGGAGACGGAGGTGCCTCTTCAGCCCTGGCTCGCTCCTTCGCCGATACTGCTGGAGGGTCCCCAATCGCGAAGCCCCGCGCGCTGGAACGGAGCACAGAGATGAGCGCACGCAGCCCGCTACCGCGACAAGAGGAGGCTGCTGAAGGCGCGGGGGTAATTTATAAGCACCCAAAGGCGCAAAGGAAAGAGGAGCTGCTTTGGCATCTCATACCAGCATCTGCTGCGCTCAACCCACTCACCGAGAGTTTGGCATCTCTCTGACAAGTGTGGGGAAATGTTTTCCTTCCCTCCCCTCTTTCCCTGCCTCCCCTCCCTGTTTATCCCTTCTCACTGAGCAATGAAATTGGGAGCTCTCCTCTTGCCCATTCTTAAATGATATGGCCGTTTTCTTGCTGGAGTAGCTCATGGAAGGTAGAGAGATCTACTTAGGACTTTCCTCCAGTCTTTGATCCTGAATATAAAGGTCAACGCTTCTCCTTATTTAATGGTTCCCCCAGTGGCCCCTGTCTGTCATGTGAAATATCACTTTGAATACAAGGGTAGTGTATTACAATTCACCTGACAACCCAGTGTGCACGCACGCACGCATACGCACACACATTCACAGACACACACATTGCTGCTTCTTGATTTAACCCATGATTTAAAGCACACAAAAAATTTCATTTCTTGCTTTCTTGCTCTTTTTCTGGAAATCACAGCCAGAGAAAGGGACTGCCAACCCCCCCTCCCCAAACTCAATACATTTTTGAAACCATGATACATGTTGTTTCCTTGATTCCTCTTTATTTAAACAGCTTTCTAGACCTTCCTGTACATTTGGTGGCGGAGCTGAGTGTGCTTTCCTGGCATGGTGAACATGTATCACATCACTTCTGCCCATCTCTGGAGCAGATAGCAGCACAAATTGAGCTTCTTCCAGATGCAGGGCAGAAGAACGCCACCATTTTAAACCACACAAACCATTGATTCTAAATTATACTTCTACAGTCAGGCTCAATTGGATGTCAGTTCAATGATGGATGACATTTGCCTGTCAATATGGAGATGATGGTTTGAAAGAGTGTGAGATATTAGAAGCAGGGTAAGAATCTGAAATAAGCAAAAGTGGTCTGAGAAAAGTGGGGAAACAACTGAATAGCATCACACTTGGTGTGTGTGGACCAAGAAGCTGTGATCTTGTCCAAGTTGTTGCGTTGCACAAATCTCTTCTTTACACACACCCTTACATTTCAACTCCCCATTTTCCCTTTCTGTTCCACAAGACAATACAGTCAAAGAGGCAGACAGCAAGAAATATCTATTGATCCTTCTTTTTAAGCAGAAATGTCAGCAGCTTCTTGCATTTTTGCTTAAGAGAATCAAAAGGCGAAGAAGTGAGTGACCATCGCAGGCCATAGAGATGGATTGACCCAACTCCTTATCTCCTCAACAGCATGCTGATAACAAAAAAAGGAAAAAGGTTTGATTTTTTTCACTTGTAAATATTCTTACCACTTCTCTTTTTCTGATTTTTGTCAGAGTTCAACCTTTTATAATCTGACAAACACACAACCCAGTTGGCAGATCCCTTGGCCTTCAATACCCCCCCCCCCACACACACAATGGCACATCTTGAAAGAATTGGAGAGGGAAGAGAGATGTTATTTATGCTATATCAGTTTCTCCCAAGAGGAAAACATTTTGAAACATTTCATCTTTGTAAGGAAAGGAATAACATAATAGATCTCGAAAAATCAAACATGCATTCAGTTTTCCATAGTCTTTACATCAACATGGTGTTTTCATAACATTAAAGTTGGTTATAAGCCCTTTACCTTCTGTGTGCTGAAATGAATATGAGTGTGGATTTCTGGTTAGCTAAAAAGCAGCACTTTCTAATGGGGGTGGGGAAAGGTTTCCCAAATGCAAAGAAATAGTGATAGAAAAAGGAACCCCTTATAGGATATGCTTCCCAGAAAGAAGAGAGATTAATAAGGACAGGTGGAATATGTGATTGGATGGGGGGACGAAAAGAATGGAACACAGGAAAATAGGACAACTGGCTGACTAACCCTGGTTATACTGTGCTGCCACATTTTGCTGCAGCTCTTATTTGTCTTCTTTACAGTAATACCAATCTGTAAAAGTTGGAATGGCCCTATATACATCATGCCCATGTTGCCTTAGGAAACTTTAATGAGCCTCAGACAGTTTGATAGATGTCTGTGCCTGCACACTGGTTTATAACCTACTTGTTCAGGTTAAACATAGAGAAACTCTGCCAATATTATCCCCTGTTACTCCTGCCTTAAGTGCTTGGGCTGTTGCAAATTCTGGTCTCTTCTTTGCTTCACCTGCCAGTGGGAAGGTCTGAAGAAATCACCCAAGCAGGTTTGGTGGTATATATAAAGCGAAGTGCAAAATTCAGGATTTATTCACCTCTTTGCTAAAACAAAGAATAATTTCCGAATCCATCTTTAATTAGGGAGCCAAAATGATTAAAAAATTATAATGAACTATCTGTAGAAGGAACCTCTGCTGTAGACATGAGAAGCGAAATAAGAGTGACTTGTACTAAGCCATAATTCATAATGATTGTTTAGCTGTGTGAATGCAGCTAATTTTTTTAAAATAGTGATGATCTGGATGATGATGATGATGATGATGATGATGATGATGATGATGATGATGATGATGAAATAGGTAAAAACACCAGACAACAGATTTTCCTCCTGTCAATAAATTTTCTCTCTTTAAGGTCATACAACACATTTTCAGCAGTTCCATTAGCGATTCAGCTCTCAGTCAAGCTATTCCTGCAGATGCCCCAAGTTTTTCAAATTCCGTTATTACCAAGGTAGGAAATGCATGCAGTGTGTGATATTTTGAAGCCTTTCAATCTGTTTATCAGCAGTTGCTTTAGAAGTTGTTTGTATTACCTGCTGTATAATGAAGAAAAGTGTGGATTTATTCGTGCACATCCTGCATGTTGAGATGCTGTGGCTTTGCACCTATATGCCCTGGCAAGTTATATCCTTTCGTGCCACAGCTCCACTGCTCTCCCATAAGGATGCTTCAAGGAACATTTTGGTAAAATATTTTGCTATCCAGACCAGGTCAGACCATTTTCAAGCCTGATGTTTCTTTTCTGAGCTTCCCCATGCATTGCATACCAAATTTATTTCATTCTGTTCAGTTTTTTGTGAATTAATTTATTGATGAACAAAGATATGAAAATTTGGCCCCATTATATAATTTTTTTCCAACATTATGTTGGATTAGAAAGAATACAAATCACAATCTCTTAAGTGGGACTAAATACTACCCTGAAAGGTTAGAAAACCTGACTATAGGTCAGGTATATGTGTTAGATCACTTTTCTCAAACTTGGCAACTTTGCCAAATGTGTGAAATTTAGGCCCCTGAATTCCCCAGCCTGCATGCCAGCTGGGCCATTCTGCGACTTGAAGTCTATACATCCTAAAATATAGAATGTGTTATATTCTAATCTGGGATGTGATGTAACATATCTTGTTCTCTGAGGCTGATGTTTTCCAACAATGGAAAGGGGTGGAGTATTATGGTTCTTATTTTAATGTTGTAAGCTGCCCCAAGTCATCTATATATGAGTTGGATGGCCATACAAATTTAATAAACAATCAACAACAAATAAACAAACAAATAAGGTCCATAGTGAGGCATCTCTGCTTTGCTCTTCATTAGAGCTACCAATGTTTTGGCTGCAACTGTCCAGACAGCCAGTAAATGGACACAAATAAAGTGAATTTTCTTTACGTTTCTACTGCCATTTAAGGATCACCCAGATTTCTGCAGTTTGTATTCCTTAGTTCTGCTTTATATATATATATATATATAGGTAAGGAGGAGAGGTACATACACACACACACACACACACACAGACAGACACACACACACACCCCTATATCCAGAGAGAATCTCAAGTCCACACTGCGCAAAGACAATTCATAATGGTGTGTGGTATTGATTTGAGAGCCAATGGAAATAGATGCAGCCTAGGGAATAATCAGATAAAAAGGGGTGGAAATATGCAGCTGCATAATAGGCACAGAAAGAAACAAAAAAGTTGCACCCTAAACTTCTCAGACTGTAGAAAGAGACAGCAGAGGATTTGTACTTTCAGACTTACAAGATTTTGTTAATGTAACCTTACAGTAAAGTAGAATTAGATCATCTTGTCATGCTTTTCCTTTCTGGTCTACCTGGTAGAATCAGAAAAAGAGAGAGTGGGGAAGGGGGGAGGGAGAGAGAGAGAGAGAGAGAGAGAGAGAGAGAGAGAGAGAGAGAGAGAGAGAGAGAGAGAGAGAGAGAGAGAGAGAGAGATCCTTCTCTTTTTCTGCCCCCCTTTCCTTATTTTCAGATTATATGCTTTGTCCCCTTGTTTGCTCCACCCTCTGGTTCCAACTTCCTTCTTGCCTTTGGCCATGGGAATCTGGAGGGTCTGATAAGAAAAGTCAAGATGGTGCCCGTGTTGATGGGTTGAAGCTCTGGCCATTGTGTGTCTGTTTTGTGTGTATCTGGGCACTTTTTTTCTTTTTGCCATAATCTGGATGGGGGATACTCTTTTTCTTCCATTTAACTCTTTAGTGAGTGTTCATTTCTTTCCTCCCCACAATGAATTGTGCACAGCTTCTGTTCCATTTTGCATTCTTGAAAATAAGTTAAGGAAATAAAGAAGGAAAAGAAAATTGGGCAATTAGATCTCTGATTAGCTTTTGGCTTAATTTTTGATAAGTAGCCTAGTAATTTTTGCAACAAGTATTATTACACAAAAGCTTCTATAAATTCATGGAAGATTATACTATTAACTAATGTATTTTGTTCATTTTCTCCTGCTATTTGCTCAGAATTGGAAACATTCAATGACTAGATTTTGGAGGTAAGATAGTGGTATGCCAATTAATTAAATAATTATTTGCAGCGATTTTGGTACAAGATGTATAGCTTTGTTTGCCTTTGGTGAAATTTAAATAAAATGTGGCAATTCTAAATTTAATTACACTGTATAGTTAAAAATTAGTGTTAGTAGATTTGTGTCATAGGGACCATATTATAAAACTTTTAAATACCTTTTAACAATCTCTGAAGGAGATTGTAAAAAAGTACATGATAATAAAATGTAATGCACAAGATGAATGAAATGCTGATAATTGGGAACGAATTGACAGCCATTCACAAAATGAGGATTGGATGATAAAGGCAAATATACTGTACTTGCGCTGATTAACTGATTTGCATATATAACATGATTAAATAAAACCTAAACAATTGATTTTTCTCAAGCTTTGTTCAGTTTTGTCTCTGAAGTTTCTGTATTTCATTTCACTTTATCCAATCAATTCATTCCTCAGTCTCTAATAATGGATATCTTTCTATGGGTCTGCAAAGTAGGACAACTCTTGCAACATCTGAATAGTAGATTGTAATCTACTGTTAATGTGATAATCTTGATTTTAAGGATCTTTTAAACAACAAAATAACTATTGCTCCCACCCTAACCCACAGTTAGAGCTATTTTTTCTACTTTGACAACTTGGTATAACGAAAGGAGATGGACATTTTCAAATACTTTTCTAAGTGGACTCTGAATTAGTGCATGTTGCTTTCATTCCTCCTATTTAATCTTTACAACAATCCTCTGAAGTAGGTTAGCCTGATAGATAGAAAGTACTTGCAGTTTATGTGATGACAGCAGGAATCCATAAATTTATTTTCAGTTTATGGGAGAAGTACTTCAGATCTAATTTTGATGCTGTCGTACATATTAGACTTTTTGCAGCCCCTTTTGCAATTATCTTCTGATCTTACGTCTACAAGTCCTTTCACCTTCTTTGATATCCATAATCTTTTTTCTTAGCTTTTTATAAAATACTTCATTTATTAGGAAATGTTTCACCTTGCACATCAATTCTGGACATCTATGGAGTGATTTCCCTTTTAAAAGCCTTTTGTCTTTCAACTTTGGACATGGTGATTATCTGTGTTCAAAGAAATCAGTCAAACCTTATGATAATTTCTTGGTTTAACATGCTGTCAAGGACCAAGACAAATCAACTTTGGGGCTGGTGTTAAATCTATGATTCTACACATATTCCTATGCTCTTATTTTCAGAATCCCTCTTCTCTGATCTTGCTTCCAAAGGATGCTAGGCATTTCAAGAACATCAAGAGCAGTATAAATCTCCATTTATGTTTTGTGGAATATTTTATATTTTAAGTACTAAATACTGTTATTCCCCACCCTTTCCTCCTCTTCTGCTTTCTCTTCAGAGTCCACAACTATTATTTCTACTGCGATAATTTGTGTACATGTGGAAGCAAGACGGGCAAATGAGTAAATGTGTATCATGACCTTACATTGCAAATCATATGCTTTATGGACTCCTGGAGGAAAAAATGGTGAATTAAAGACAGCTCTGTTAAAAATGGAGCCAAGGACTATGGTAAAGATCAAAGACCTGGTGAGTAGACCTGTTCTTGGAACCTCTACAGACAAGGAGGGGACAGGAAATTGCCCATATGCCTTCTGAACAGTTGTTCCTTGTGAGCAGGCCAGAAGACAACAGTCTCTGGCAAATCTTGAGTACTGAGAGATAATCATAGTACCCATTTTGTTCACAACCATGGTCAGCATCTTTTAAAGGTCACTAAGTTTTGCAAACTTCCCTTTGTAATGACTTTTTGCTGTAACTGAGAGTCAAAAGAAGATATGTTATAGATGTGTCTATAGATAATGGATGGGATATAGGATGAAGATATCATTGGTGAGAATGAAGAAAGAAAAGGTAAACGGTTACAAAAATTGTTTGTACTTGGGATGAAGTTCAGTGGTCATTTATTTATATAATTCTTTTTGCTCTCTACACTATCCTTATGTTCTTATCCTTATATGTTCATATCCTTCTTTCTTTTTCTGTTTTTTTCCTTCTCCTTTATCTTTTTCACTCTTTTATTTTTTGTTTGCATTATATTTTACTATTGTAATTAAAATCCTTAATAAAATTATATATAAAAAAGTAAACAACATGATTTACATATTGATCCAATTATATCACAGTAGTGTGATACAAATTTCCTCATTTTTCATCTTTGTGTTTTGTAAGTTAGCACTATTGTCCTAATCCAGTTTCCTCTTTTAAAAAAATGTCACTACATGCTGATACTTTCTGGCATATTTATAATTATATGCTAGTTGTGGGTTCCTTTCCTGTCTTTTATCTGCCTCTGTTTTGTGACTCCAACAGATCCGATTCAAGGATCAATGATTCTGGGACACAACATTAGCATAATAATGATTTGCCATTATTTCTTTCCAGATTATTTTGAACTTTAATTTGCAACCCAGAAATTTCCTGGTAATCTCGGATTCAAAAAGTAACCTTTCTTAACCAGACCTTTCTTAACCTTCTTAGAGCAATTTAGAATCAAGGTCACCTAGTCTCTTCATATTTATTTATTTATTTATTTGTTTGTTTGTTTGTTTGTTTGTTTATTTATTTATTTATTTATTTATTTATTTATTTATTTATTTATTTTGTCAACACGTGTACAAGATAACAGGTATGATATAAACATAAACAAAAGCAAAGTATGTATAGGTAAATTTAGACAATAGGACAGAAGGACAGGGACGATAGGCACGATGGTGCACTTATGCACGCCCCTTACAGACCTCTTAGGAATGGGGCGAGGTGAACTGTAGACAGTCTAAGGTTAAAGTTTATGGGGTTTGGGGAAGAAACCACAGAGTCAGGTAGTGCATTCCAAGCATTGATCACTCTGTTGCTAAAGTCGTATTTTCTGCAGTCGAGTTTCAAGCGGTTTACATTGAGTTTGAATCTATTGTGTGCTCGTGTATTGTTGCGGTTGAAGCTGAAGTATTCTATTAAAGTTTTCTTTTTTGTTGTTATATCTCATCTCTTCTAAACTTATGAGTATATATAAGTTTTATTTCTTCCTCCTCTTTATCAAAAAAGCTTTCCATTTATTCAGCACGAAGACCTTTTCACATAAGAGCAGCAAAGAGCTTTTAGGATCTTTGTACCATTTGTATTGTTATGAGAATGCCATTCATTTGGGGGGGGGGGGAAAGTGAGTCATTTTTTTTAAAGTATCCTAGCCAAACAGATCGAAGGGAATGGAAAGGAGCTTTTAAAGCCCATGCTGCTAATTTAATAATTTCTGATGGTCCTCGAGAATCTTGATCCAAACCACTCTTCCTGTATAGGAAAGACTTATTTTCACAAACATTTTAAATGTGAACATCTTCACATCTCAAGGCAGATAGAAAGAGGAAATAAGATCCCAGGCTAGAATAAAAGTTGCCCATCATCCTTTTTTTAAATTGTTCCATTTAAAAAAATCAGATTCTTTCAAATCTAATACCTTGCATACCTTGCAATGAAGTATGAGTGTTGTTGTTATATTTTATATTTATTACAACAAAAATTATTAAGAGGAACAGAATAAATAGCTACCTAAAATAAAAAGAAGATAGAAAGGAGCAGAATGGATAAATAATAAAATATCACTCAATAAATGGAGACTTTACAATTAAAATCTAAAATTCATCATTTCAATCATTCATAGAACTAGGTTTGTTATTTCCTCTCGAGAAATAAGTCGAAATCTCTATTAAAAACTCTGAACAAGATAGTAATATTGCTATCATCGCTATTTGTCATTGTTCCAAGGGTGAATGCATATAATAATGTAAAGGAAAAAGGGGAAAGAGGTTTGCAGGAGAGAACAAAACAAAAAGAAGAAAATCCAAAAAGACAGCAAAATCAGTAAAAATAACATTGGGAAACTACATAAATTCCCTCCCATTGTAACTCAGTGTGTTTGAGTTTGCCTTGTATTGTGAGTTCAGATATATAAGGGAGATATTCTTACCTAAATGCAGTCAAGTATCGGCACTGTTAAGTTTTGCCATCCTGTTTGGTTTTACAGTCTGATAATCTCAGTAAAGATCTCTTTTCCAATGTTGAGTTAAACTTGTCCTCATGGCCATATATCTTACTAAATTGTGATGTTTATTTATTTATTTGTTCTGGAGCAATTACCAGTAGCAAACATTTAATTCAGAATTGTTTTTTTTTAATAATGCTTTATATTTTTTCCAGTACTTTGAGGGCTTTTTTACTTGACACCTTATATAACAAAGTATTCCTTCTGTATCACAAACTTTCCAAGCATTATATATTATATGATTTACCTATTTTCGCAATGATGGAATATCTGTAAAACATGTTATATCATTTTTTTCTTAAGTTATAATATGGAGTGAATTTTATTGAATTTTCCACATTGTTGCATTGCAATTATTTATTTAAACTTTGATATCCACATTATTATATACCTTTTTTAACCAAAAAGGTGTCTGTCAACTGTCACCATTTGGGCCCATCGCTCAGTGCCTAAGGGTCCTTGATTTCTGTTTTCTGAGGAGTAGAGGATATGTATTTTCTTGTGAAAATGTCCTTTAAAACACTGTGTGAAAACTAGATGCTTTGGCATTCCAAGGGAACTTCCTGAAAGTGCAGAAAACACCCTTCTAATTTTGCGTGGTGATATTTACTCCCAGGCTTATTAACACTTTACTCTATTCTAAAGCTGTAGTAGATTGTCTGTGATCCACCTTGACAAAGGGCTTCATTTCCTGAAAATGAGTTGCTCCTTTTTAATGGACTTCATGCAAACGTGTCAACCAGCCTCAATGAATAGGTAAACTTGAAGATGCTTTATTGAAGCCACTCCACGAATAAAGCTTTTATTAATAATACTAGCTGTACGTACCCGGCCACGTGTTGCTGTGGCTCAGTCTGGTTAAATGGAAAAGAAAGAAAAGAGAAAGTGCATGTTTCTAATATGTTTAATTTCACAATGCTTGTAGGTATACAATATTTTTTGTTGTTCCATTGTCTATGCAGATAAAGAGATTGTCTGGTTTGCCGACTCTAGAACACGCAACATATAATTGTCCATGTGAGAAGCAATCCGTGTCTAGATCTAAACCGCACAATCATAAATGGATCGTAAATCAGAAACATTGAAATGGAATCGTAAAATATTTAGTATAGCATGTGTTGCTTTTACGTCCAACAGATGGCGCTGTTTTTCAAAAAAAAGCATGTTTACCTGTCACAGGTATGACATCTATATAATAGTAGGTATATAAAAACACGTGCATATTCGAATGCAACGTTGTGTCAAAATTTCAAAACAATCGGTGAAGAACTTTCGGAGATTTAAGATTTTGAACAAACGAACATTTACATTTTTATTTATATAATATAATATAATATAATAAATATATAATATAATATATAATAATAATAGTATAGTATAGTATAGTATAGTATAGTATAGTATAGTATAGTATAGTATAGTATAGTATAATAATATAATAATATATAATATAATATAATATAATATAATATAATATAATATAATATAATATAATATAATATAATATAATATAATATAATATAATATAATATAATATAGATGAAACTTTGCTGTTTTGGGCCACTTTGCCTTGACAAAAAGTAAGGGGAGCTGTTATGGTTTTCACATGCTCATTTCAAAGCAGCAAGTAAATGTGAAAGAATCCATAGATGGATTGCTTCATTAAGCTGCACAGCCATAGAATTTTGTAATAAAAGAGGTAGAAATAGGAAGATTAGGTTCAGTGCATCACCACACATAACCATATTTGACTTTTTTTTGGTTCTTGCTGCCAGAAAAGTGGTATCGGGCTTAGGAAAAGGATGAGGTGAGGTGGGGGTTATATTTTTTGCTGTCATGGTTTTTGTTTGTGTTAATCCTTGTTAGGGGAGAATACTTTAACTAGACTATATATACTGGTAGTGAATTACGCAATTGATCCAGCATCCTATATATTCCATATGTTTCCTTTCTTCATATAGAAATTGAAATTCAAACATTTCACTGCTTCTAGTGGGGGTGTCCTTGTGCTTTTCTGCCTTTTTCTTCTTTGTTCTGCAAATGTGATGCTTTCCACATCTGATTAAATCAGATATGCGCAATTTTCCAGACCAAAAGCTAGATTGATCCTTTGACTATTGGGGGTTATGCTCCAAAACTAATGGGAAGGATCAGGGAGGGAAATGATTTCACCTTCATTGAAATTCAATAAAATTCTGCATAGTTAATAAGATTAGTTTCCAGTTATGTGTTTATTAATTTTTCCTGCATTATTATCTTTAAAATTATATTTGGGCAATAATTTTCGGTGGTTTCTGGGCCCACAGTCAAGACTGACCAAATAGAGCAAAATTTTCTTGACATTTTGAACAATTTAATTGATTTTTCAGATGCATTTATATTTGCCACAATAATGTAATTATAGTTTTTAGGGATAAGTCCATTAAATAATTAAAGAAAATATTTTTTAACTGTGTATATGTTATTTAATGTGCCAAAGATGCTTTTCCAAAAGACAACTTTCTTGTTTTTTTTATTTTGAAAATGTTTCATTTCTCTTCCAATAAGCTTCTTTAGAACTAAAGAAGCTTCTTAGATGAGATGTGAAACATTTTGGAAAAAGCAACCATGACCTGGATGATTGAGAATCACCATAGACGTGCTATTTAATGATTAACAGGACTGGCCAGGATTTATTTTTTAGACAAATTCATCAGCCTCAACTTCTGTTCAGTTTCAAATCTGAATTTTAGTCAGTTATGGAATAAGGTTTTCAAAAAGTTAAACTATCTTATCTAAATCTTTGATAATAGATGGCTTTGATGGTTGAATTGCCATCTAGATAAGATAGCCACACACATTAGATCAGGCTTATGCAATTAAACAGTTAAAGAGTAGATATTTAATATATCAGGTTTAATAATATAAAATTATTCTATCAACATACAATTGCCACCACTGTTTACAGGATACAACTACAGTAATAGCAATAGCACTTAGACTTATATACCGCTTCATAGTGCTTTACAGCCCTCTCTAAGTGGTTTACAGAGTCAGCATATTGCCCTCAACAATCTGGGTCCTCATTTTACCCACCTCAGAAGGATGGAAGGCTGAGTCAACCTTGAGCTGGTGAGATTTCAACCGCCAAACTGCAGCGGTTCAATATATTATATTAAAATAAAACACAGCAAAGTATAGGTAGTCCTCAACTTACAACAATTCATTTAGTGACCATTCAAAGTTACAACGCCATTTAAAAAAGTGACTTATGACCATTTTTCACACTTTACGACTATTGCAGCATCTCCATGGTCATTTGATCAAAATTCAGACACTTGACACTGACTAATAATTATGACCGTTGCTGTGTCCCAGGATCATGTAATCACCTTTTGTAATCTTCAGACAAGCAAAGTCAATAGGTAAGCCAGATTCAGTTAAATTAGATTTACTAACTTAACAACTGCAATGATTCACTTCACAACTGTGG
Organism: Diadophis punctatus similis; assembly: GCA_023053685.1. NCBI lineage: Eukaryota > Metazoa > Chordata > Lepidosauria > Squamata > Dipsadidae > Diadophis > Diadophis punctatus. The sequence continues at coordinate 28,145,493 of JALIGW010000007.1, read as the reverse complement.
CAAGAAAGGTCGTAAAATGGGCATAAACGGATGGTACAACATAAGAGAACAAACCCATCAGGACAAGATTCAACAGTCCATCTGCATTTAAAAGACAAAGGTCACTCTTTTAAAGACAGCAAGGTCCACATTTTGGATGGAGAGGATTGCTGGTTTGAAAGAGGCCATCTATGTCAAAATTGAACAGCCCTCTCTCAACAGAGGGGGAAGGATAAAATATCTATCTGCAGTCTACAACCCAGTCTTTTCAGCAATTCCAAGAACACTTCAAATCCATTTGCACTACTCAGATTATCCTGAGGACACAGACAAACCTCCAAGTGGCTTCAATTATTCTCTAAAAGATTGCAAATGACCAGCTGTCTGCAAGGAATATAAATCCTTCCATTCATCCCCATCCAGTCAGAACTGAAGAAGCTTCTTGGATGAAAAGGGAAACATCTTCAAAGAAAAAACAGAAAGTCCAGTTGCCTCTTGAAAAAGCACCTTTGAGTCATTTAACAAATGTTTCACTGAGCAACAGAAATTTTGAGATCACTTATGGACATAAGTCGAGGACCACCTGTGAAAGACTTACTATGTGGCAACACTAATAATTGGAGTGTATGTGTGTGTTATTTTCTCATAATTTTCTTATTAAAAGTTGTTCAGAACATTGTTCTCTCATTCTTCTGTTTATCTTTATTGTTATATTTGTTTTGCTCTCTCTTTTTTTTAAACTTCCCATTCTTTTACTCTATGCAGCCATGGCAACTGAGTGGTTATCTGTTGGCAGCTGCCATTTTGCTTTCCCATATTTGTCTAGAAACATGGTATTGTTCTAAGGAATTCTGGAATGAAAATAGCAACCACTGTTTCCCTTCTGGATGCTTTCAGAAGACATAACATCTAGCATGTTCCTAACTCATGCTATAATGAGGATACTGCCATGGAAGATACTTTCCTGTACCAGTGGAGTGATTTTATATTGGATCGTGGAAATGAACTTATCCATGCCCATATTTGTTTATTAAGCATTTTACATCAGAAGTGCATCCATAACACATCATAAAAGAGTCAATAAAACCAAAGGAAAAAGGCTAATAAAAAAGTAGAACATCATCTACCCATTTTTTCTAAGCATAAATTGATAATAATTTCTGTCAATATTATCATGTTGGCCAGTAGTTCTTAAAAATATCACACATTCTAAACCTTTGCTTGCATACTTCACCCTTGCTAGCCTAGATCTCAGATTCCATACGTCACTGCTGGAAAGAACACAAAATAGTGACTCTAGTCATTATGCAGTGTCTGAGATGTTAGCCTAGGAATATTTATTCAAATGGCATAAACTGCTTGCTCATGGTGAAAAGGCCTATTCTTCTTTCCACTTCTTATTTAAACTAAGAAGCAAATAATAAACATGAAGTGTGTGTGTGGGGGGGACTTTGGCTGGAGACAAATGCTTTTTATGAAGAGCTGAAATTAAACAGGCATCTCAAAATGTATGAATAAGATGTGGTATAAATCATGTAGAATTTTTATTAAAAGCTTTGTCAGTTGTTAAAGTCAGTCATAGGGAGCTGTTGGTCATGAAAAAGGATTTTGAGAAACTTTGAAATTGAGATCTGAATGCCAGAGATGATGGAAAACTGGAGAAACAAACACATCTCCAGTATCTTCTACATTTCTTTTCTGTCTCCTTAAAACCTGCTAGATTCTCATTTCTCTAAACTTGCAATGTTATGGCATGATATACCGTGGTCTTTTATATTCATCAGGAGTTTGATGGATGTGCAATAAGAATGGATAGCTGGGAGTGGAGAACTCAAAATTAAAATCCTAAGAGTGGTGAATTGCCAGGAGATTTATTTTTTTCCCTTGTCATCCTTGCAATATATTATTCTCTTTGTTCTCTGCTTATTAATTCTTGAGTCGTTAATGGCATAATTTACTTTGCAAATTGCAATCATTTTAATTATTCATTTGTAAAACTTAAAGTGATAATAAAGCAGAGAGAGTATTTCAAACCAGGGAATCCTCTTTCCAGATAAAGAACAGCCAATGGCCATGCAGTCGGCATCTGGAAGATGTTGAGTGATTTTAATACGTGTCCAGAATATTTTGAAGTTTTGCAAAGTCTTCTTGAGAACTATTTCACAGAACAAATCCTGTCTTCCTAAAGCATCCTGCACAATTAGCAGAAACTGTTTTGTTAAATATGTGCTTGTGTACCCTGTTTATTTGTTACACCAGATGAGAATATATGTAAGCTCAGGGTTGAACTGTGAAATGCTCTCTGTGCTTGGTTGTTTGCCTGTAGACATTTCATGATAAGGTAGCATCATCAAAGCATTACCTACTCAGTCATGAAATGTCTGTAAGCAAACAACCAAGTTCAGAGAGCATCAAGGACTCCATATTTGATATATGTGTAGGGTTGACATGAAATAAGGATGATTTTTTTGGTGTTATCTAGTTTTGTATAAGCAAGTAAGCAAGCAAACCAACAAATACAATTGTAACATAGAAATAGTAAAAAAACACTAGGAAGTTAATACTTCATTTAAAAGACTAAAATAATGTTATAAAAGTTATAAAAGAGGAATGTGAGACTGAAAAAGGAATTCAACTATTTTCAGGAGAACAGCCACTGTCTTTTAGGGCCAAATTGAAGGCTGCATTTCCAACAATAGATGGGATCAGGATGAAACCAAATTTTGTGTAAAAACAATTGTATTCATTTATTTACTTATTTATTATAAAGATATTCCACAAATTTATTCTGTACATGTGTAATAATGATCCTATTATGTCATATGAAAGATTACAGATTCTTTGGAGGAATTCTGAGACCTGTATACAAGACTTTGAAGGGTAGCTATGGTCTTTGAATTGCAAACTAGCCACTCATCAATTTCAATTTTTCTTAAAAAAAAAAAAGGAGGCAACTAATTGTAACATGTAATTTCAATAGATGAGTACAGCATATATCTAACCTGAAAAGGTGATAATTAACAAGTTCTAAAAGGAAATGCAAGGTCAAGTACAGTATTATTATTTGCTGTGTGACTTTTCTGTGACTTGCCAGAATACTCCATTAGGTGATTCATCTAAGAGTTAATACATTCAGTCATCTGGATTGGTGAGAAGTTGTAATTATGGTGGCACCAAGAAACATAAAGTCTTGCCTGGCCCATGCCATTAGAAGAGAAAGATGGGAACAACAACATTTCTACATTCCCCCCCTCCCTAGTTCTAAAAAAGAAGAAGATTTAACACAGTCCCTTCCATTGAAACAAATGGAACACATTTTTCAATGCAGATATTGACCTCGCTTAGACAGGAGGCCCCTTGGGGAAGTGTTACTAGGTCAGAAAAATCCCTGCATTGTTCTGGTAAGTGCACCAATCTACCCTCTTTTTCCCCTTCTTTCAGGTCTTCTAAATTTCTACAGAAGATAGAATTGGGTACTTTAAATTAGAATTCCATCGTCAGAGATCAAAACTGCTTATTTGCTGTTTAGAAGATCATAGACTATGGTATGAAAGTTTTTAAAGAAATCAGCAAACATTGGCACATATCATCTGCCAATGTTTGGCATTAGTGATACATTCCTGTATCACACTTTGACCCTCAGATTCCAATGGGTTTAATTAGCATTGGTCTGCACCACAAGAGGATTGCTCAAGTAAAGCTTTTTTATACACATAATGGAAACTTCCACCTTTTCTTCCTACTAATTTCAGCCATGGTGGTAACATCTTCAGATTTTAGAAAGAATGAGTTGTGTAGATCCTTAAAAGCACACGAGCATCATAGTCAAAGCGAGTCTATTCAGATTAGAATAGAATAACAGTTGGAAGGGACCTTGGATGTCTTCTAGTCCAATCCCCTGCTTAGGCGGGAAACTCTACTGTTTATGTAGAACTGTGTTGGCTTTTTTGGCAATTGTTGCACACTGCTGGCTCATATTTAAATGATTGTCCACTAAGACTCCAAGATACCTCTCACAGTTACTACTATTGAGCAAGATACCACATATACCTGTGTATTTTGTTTTTCTTGCCTAAATGTAGAACCTTACTTTTTTCACCACTGAATTTCACTTTGTTAGATAGCGCCCAGTGTTCAACTTTGTCAAGATCCTTCTGTATCTTTAATAACAACAACAACAACAACAACAACAACAACAACAACAACAACAACAGAGTTGGAAGGGACCTTGGTGGTCTTCTAGTCCAACCTCCTGCCTAGGCAGGAAACCCTACACTACTTCAGACAAATGGTTAGCCAACATCTTAAAAACTTCCAGTGTTGGAGCATTCACAATTTCTGGAGGCAAGCTGTTCCACTGATTAATTGTTCTAACTATCAGGAAATTTTTCCTTAGTTCTAAGTTGCTTCTCTCCTTGTTTAGTTTCCACCCATTGCTTCTTGTTCTACCCTCAGGTGCTTTGGAGAATAGTTTGACTCCCTCTTCTTTGTGGCAACCCCTGAAATATTGGAACACTGCTATCATGTCTCCCCTGATCCTTCTTTTCATTAAACTAGACATACCCAGTTCCTGCAACCGTTCTTCATATGCTTTAGCCTCCAGTCCCCTAATCATCTTAAGGAGTGTTGGCTACTCCTGCTAGCTTGGTATTGTCTGCAAATTTGATGGGTTCCCCATCTATCCCCTCGTCCAAGTCATTGATGAAGATGTTGAAGAGTACTGGGCCTAAAACAGAGCCTTGGGGTACCCCACTGCATACTTCCCTCCATGTAGATGCAGTTCCATTGTGGACTACACGTTGAGTGCAGTTGGTCAGCCAGTTACGAATCCATCTGGTGGTGATAATGTCTAACCTACATTTTTCTATTTTATCAAGTAGTAGGTTATGGTCTACTTTATCAAATCCAAGTAAATTATATCAACAGCATTCCTCTGATCCACTAATTTTGTCACTTTGTCAAAGAAAGCGAAAAAAGATTAGTCTGGCATGATCTGTTTTGACAAACCCATGTTGGCTTTTGGTTATTACTTTGTTTGCTTCTAGATGTTAACTGGTTCGTTGTTTGATGATCTTTTCCAGAATCTTCCCTAGTATTGAGGTCAGGCTGATAAGTCTGTAGTTTCCTGGGTCTATTTTTTTCCTTTTTTGAAGATGGGAACTACATCAGCTCTTTTCCAGTCCTTTTCCAGTTCACCGGTGCTCCAGGATCTTTGAAAGATATAGTTCAGTGGTTCTGAGATCTTGTCTGCCAGTTCCTTCAGAACCTTTGGGTGTAATCCATCTGGTCCTGGTGATTTGAACTCGTCTAGGGTAAACAGGTGCTCCATTACCATTTTCTTCCCTATTTTAACTTGTGTTCCTAATCTGTTTTTTGTGGTGCTGTTTTTGATAGGTTGGCCTGTTTTTTCCCTTTGTGTAAAGACAGATGCAAAAAACGAGTTAAGTAGTTCTGCTTTGTCCCTGTTGCTTGTCACCTTTTTGCCACTTTCTCCCAGTAATGGACCAATTGTTTCCTTGACTTTTTTCTTGTTTTTAACATGTTGGAAGGAGCTTTTTTGGGGTTATTTTTTACTTTCGTCGCAAGCATTTGTTCATTGTGAGCCTTAGCTTTCCTCACTTCATTTTTGCAGGCTCGGGTTATTTGCTATTTGCTGATAATTCTGCCTTAGTTATGTGCTACTCTTTCCACTTTTTATACTTTTCCTTGTCCTTTTTGTCTTTCAGATTTCTTTGACAATACCTACTTTCTATTAATAATTAGTATATTAGTAATTTCTATTACTAGGAAAGTAATAACACAGGCTTTATATATTCTATCCTACAGCTGGTGCAGTGGTGTGGGTAGTTTTGGGGACCCCAAGAATGACCCCTGTGACAACACTGCTCCATGAGCTGCACTGGTTACTAGTTTGCTTCCAGATTCAATTCAAGCTGTTGGTGATCACCTTTAAAGCCCTTCATGCTACAGGTTACTTGAGGGACCATCTCATCTCACTGGGATTGACCCCTACCACTCATGCTGGCAGAGGAGGCATGCTATGGGTCCCGTCAGCCCGAATATTCTGGCTGGCGAGGTCATGGAGGAGGGCTTTCCCTACTGTTGCTCCTGCCCTCTGGAACATCTTGCATCCTAATGTGACAATGTGGCTTGGGGCTCCAGTGGGGGATCAGCGCAGTGGAGGTGGTTGATTGAGTAATAACAGATCCCACCTCCACTCCCACTCTGCTCCCACCCTCCCCCATGTGTTTTTTGTTTTAATGTTTGTTTTTAACTTTTTTTGTTTTAGATTTTATGTAACTGTAAGTCTTACAGAGTTATCCTGTGGTAAATTTTATAAATGAATAAATACATAAATAATCCTCTTTCTATCCAGACCCTTGAAATTGCGTTTATCTTCTTAAGCCATAAAGAGTGCATAATTGACAAAGAGTAGTGTCATCCATTGTAATTGCAGAATAATACCAGAACTAATACCAGACAGAATAGTATTGCTGAACTTGCTACAGAAGGTATGCTGTAACTACAGAATAAAGTAACTTCATTCACTTTATTGTTACAAATGTGGCAATATAAATCAAGCGTTGTCAAGTTGCACCTTGTTACATTTTGTGTTAGATATGCTCTTAAAAATTCCAGTAAATATCCTCCAAAATATGTAAACACAAGAGGTAAGGTAACAATCAATTTACCTTATTATACAGATATAGGTATAGGAGAAGGCAATTGTCTTCCATCTGTGCCAATTTCAGTAAAGTCAGATTTGTTCCTGTGCCAATATTCTGGAGTTTTCTTTTAAATGGATATGTTTGCAGACTTATACGTGGGACTCGTAGGAGGCAGAACGGAGAGTAAAAATTCCAAAGCCGATCTTTCTGAATGGGACAGATGGTGATTTTATCCAAAAATAGCTTTTTAAGAAGTAAAGCACATGGTTAATTGCATTAATTTTAATAATTGCTTTTGTATGCTTTGATTAAAAACTGGCAAGGACCTCTATACAAGATAATTTACATACCTCCTTGTTGGAGCTTTGGATGTTGCTATTTTTTTAAAAATGAATTATTATTGCAAAGTTTCAGTTACTGAATGTTGCCCACATGTTATGTAGATTATGCTTATGTGTGACTTCATGAAAGAACTTAAAGGCTCTAGACCAGTGGTGGCCAACCTTAAGCATACCATCCGCCAAATTTTTTCGCAAACGAGTTCCGATCCGCCATTTATTATTTATTTATTTATTTTGATCGTTTTTGTATGCTGCCCCACTCCCGCAGGACTCAGGGCGGCCGTACAACTTTCTTTCTTTCTTTCTTTCTTTCTTTCTTTCTTTCTTTCTTTCTTTCTTTCTTTCTTTCTTTCTTTCTTTCTTTCTTTCTTTCTCTCTCTCTCTCTCTCTCTCTCTCTTTCTTTCTTTTTGTCTTCCTTCCTTCCTTCTTTCTTTCTTTGTCTTCCTTCCTTCCTAACCTTTCTTTCTTTCTTCCTCCTTCCTTCCTTCCTTCTTTCTTTCTTTGTCTTTTCTCCTTCCTTCCTTCCTTCTTTGTCTTCCTTCCTTCCTAACTTTTCTTTCTTTCTTTCTCTTCCTTCCTTCTTTCTTTCTTTCCTTCCTTCCTTCCTTCCTTCCTTTCCCTCCCTCCTTCCCTCCCTCCCTCTCTCTCTCTCTCTCTCTTTCTTTCTTTCTTTCTTTCTTTCTTTCTTTGTCTTTCTTCCTTCCTAACTTTTCTTTCTTTCTTTCTTTCTTTCTTTCTTTCTTTCTTTCTTTCTTTCTTTCTTTCTTTCTTTCTGTCTTTCTCTTTCTTTCTTTCTGTCTTTCTTTCTTTCTTTCTTTCTTTCTCTTCCTCCCTTCCTAACTTTTCTTCCTTCCTTACTTTTCTTTCTTTTTCTTTCTTTCTGTCTTTCTTTCTTTCTTTCTTTCTGTCTTTCTCTTTCTTTCTTTCTCTCTCTCTTTCTTCTTTCTTTCTTTCTTTCTTTCTCCCTCCCTCCTCCTACCTTCCTTCCTTCTTTCTTTGTCTTTTCTCCTTCCTTCCTTTCTTCTTTCTTTCTTTGTCTGTCTTCCTTCCTTCCTAACTTTTCTTTCTTTCTTTCTTTCTTTCTTTCTTTCTTTCTTTCTTTCTTTCTTTCTTTCTTTCTTTCTTTCTTTCTTTCTTTCTTTCTTTCTTTCTTTCTTTCTTTGTCTTCCTTCCTTCCTAACCTTCCTTCCTCCCTCCCTCCCTCTTTCTTTGTCTTTTCTCCTTCCTTCCTTCCTTCTTTCTTTGTCTTCCTTCCTTCCTAACTTTTCTTTCTTTCTTTCTTTCTTTCTTTCTTTCTTTCTTTCTTTCTTTCTTTCTGTCTTCCTTCCTTCTTTCTTTCTTTCTTTCTTTCATTCTTTCTTTCTTTGTCTTCATTCCTTCCTAACTTTCCTTCCTTCCTTCCTTCCTTCCTTCCTTCCTTCCTTCCTTCCTTCCTTCCTTCCTTCCTTCCTTCCTTCCTTCCTTCCTTCCTTCCTTCCTTCCTTCCTTCCTGCAAAGCAATCCCCACCATGGCTCCTTTCTCCCTCGCCCAGCCCTCTTCCAAGATGCCAAGTCCTGATGCCGCCACTTCTGGCATCCCCGCGTCTCTTTCAGAAGGGAGGGAAAGAGGGTGCTTCCCCCCTCCCCCTGGAAATAAGAACCCCACGCAGGAGTAACAATCACAACAACCAGGGCTGGCAAAGCACCTCACCAGCACCAGCAGCTGGCGGAAACAAAAGCAAGTGCGGGGCGATGAGAAGGCTCGCCCCAGGTGGAGCTTCCACGCAGCTTCTGCATTCCGAGAAGCAGCAGCAGCAGCGGAAGCAGCAACAGCGGCCCCACTCCTCAGAGCCCTGCTGTCCTCCCTTTCCCAATTGAGCTGTGGAGTCCTGCACCTCAGGGCATGTGGGCAACGGGCAATTGCTTAGCTTTGGGGTGAAGGCTTGGATTGCTGCCTCCACCTCCGCCTCCTTCTTCTCCTCTACCCCCCCCAACGCTTCCTTTGCTCTGAAGTAACGGCACATAAGCGGCAGGGCCAGCGCTTGTGACTGACTACTTCCTCCTCTGACCTGCTAGCTCAGGAATTCTGGGAGTTGAAGTCCACGAGTCACAGAAGACAACTTTGCTCATTTCATCACTGCCGGAGTTTGACTTCGAACTGCGCGCGCTCTCCAGAATTATGCAGGAAGAAGGGGATCGGACAATAAGGTCAGAATCACTTTCGCTCGCTAAAACCTTCTTATTGTCCGATCCCCTTCTTCCTGCATAATTGTTATCCACTGACCAAATTTCTCTGTACATTTTTCTTCACGGTTGTAAAACAGCGTCACCTTTTCTGTCCGTTGGATGATTGCAATGCGCCACTTGCAATCATCCAATGCGCCACGTTTGGCGCATGCGCCACAGTTTGGCCACCCCTGCTCTAGACATTCTTCATACACCTAAACCTATACCTATTTCTATATTATATACATATACTGTACATATACACTATATCTATATTACAGAATAGGATTCCGTCTTATCTAACTTTCAGTATTTTAGTTCTCACATAAAAAGAGATGGAATTTTCAACACATTATTCTGGCTGCCATTTTGGCTTTTGTCACTATTCCCTGCAGACAGTTTGGCTAAGGACACCTTGATAGAAGGTTAGCCCTCTAAACCTATTGATACAGTTGCCAAGAAAAGAATAAATATTTAAAGTCCTTCCAGCCATCTAATACAGGTAGTCTTTGACTTATTGTCAAGATTGAATTGCTTTGCATCTTTCAAACCCTAATGCTTTCAACTTGCCAATGAATTGGGAGGAAGGAAGGGGGAAATGGAATGCCGAGAATGTATGCGGAGATCGTGAGAGTATGGAAACTATCAAGGTCACCACTGCAGGTGCTTGAGAAAGAGATGGACTGTTCCCATAACAAGTCTCATAATTGGACAATGTGATCACCCAGGGGTGAGGAGAAGAGGAACCTATTGTGAGGAACCTATATAGAGCTGGTTTTGTTTCTTCAGTACCAATATGGTGTATCCAATAAAGTTTTACTTTTGGGAATTCAGTTGCCCAGAGAGTGTTTCCTTGTTTAGCTGACATTTATGACCATTAGTTTAACAACTGTTCAAAATAATGATGGTGCTGAACAGTGCCTTATGAATTTGGCCCTTAAAAGATCCTTGCACTTACAACTAAGAGTTACCCTGTGATAAGACAGGAAGCCAATAAAGTTGATAAATAAAAATAAAATAAATTAAAAAAACCTATTACAGTGTCTCTGTGGTCATGAAATTAAAACTCAGGTGCTTGGCAACTGGTGTATATTTATGATGGCTGCCGTAAACTGGGGGTCATGTGATTGTCATTTACAACATTCCCAGGCGGCTCCTGACAAGCAACGTCAATGGGGGAAGCTGGGTTTGCTTAACAACTGTGTGATTTGCTTAAGGAACATGGGGCCGGCCTGGAAATAGCATAGGACCAAGCCATGGTGCCTCTGCTAACGAAAATGGGACGGGGGGGCATGTGCAGAACCAATGTGCCCCATTTTTGGCTTGGATGGATGGCCTGCTGCAGTACTCTGCTGGCCAAAATGGGGTACAGGGGGCCACACCCCCCCCACCTGTGTCCCGTTTTGGCTGGCAAGGTGCTGCAGGAGGCGTCCGTCCTGTCTTCCCCCCGGTCCATGGAGAAGAACTACAATGCTGATTTGGCTCACGAAGAAATGCTGTTTGAAACCCTTGATGTAAAGGATTTTAGGAACCAAGTACCTATGATGTTGGTTGGCCACAGCCATTACTATACTGGAGCTTCTCCACTATGGAATGCTTCCTGCCACAGATAAGATGCGTATCTTCTTTTTTAATATTCAAAAGCTTTTGAAAATAAGACATTTTCAACAGCTTTTGGCGTGTATAGGCAGAGTTTCCTAAGACTGATCTGTTTTCTTTTTGTGCGACATTTTATGAGGATTTGGTTTTAAGATAATAGAATGTTATTACACTTTACTCTTTATATGTTGATAATTTGGATTATTATACAATGAGGTGTTCGTGCCAGCCCCACGATGTCGTTCTGACCAAGAAATCAACTCTGCAAGAAAGCTGAAACTATTTTTTTTATATTGGCTATAAAAACAGAATCTTTTAAGTTTTATTGTGCTGTCCTCTACCCCCTTATAGTTCAGGGACTTAGGGAGATGTCTGTTTGATTTTATCTGAATGTTAAAAACATGTGTCAGCACCTTCTCCAAAGACCACTGGTATCAAAACTCAAGACCCACAGGCCAGATCTGGCCTGCAGGGTACTTAGATCTGGCCCGCATGCCTCTGCCAGTGAAAATGGAGCCAGGGAGTCTGCGTGCGGCCCTCCTGGGCTGTGTTTTCAACCACAACTTCCTCTTGCAGACCTCTGCCAGTGAAAATGGGCCCCATTTTCACTGGCTGAGGGCTGCACAAGGCCTTTGCGCCCCCCTCTCCCCCAGGCTCCATTTTCACTGGCAGAGGGCTAGCAAAACAAACTAAAAACAAAACAAAAGGAGAAATGTTTCCCCTTTTGCATTTGAGCATGCAAGAAGGGAAGGAAAGGGGAAAGGGAAAGAAGAAAGACAAAGAAAAAGAAGGGAAGATGGGAAGTATTAAATTCCATGGTGGGTCACTCTGAGGTGGTTGAAACTGGGGTCTGGTGCATCTTGGCTGTAGATTTGTCAGACATCTCGGACACACATGCGTCATCCAGAGCGGACTGGAGGGTGATGTCCTTTTTAGCTAATAGCCAGCGTTGGAGTTGGACATCTCTCACGCCGCAGACCAATTACTCTAACAGGGAGTCATCCAAATCAGGAAACTCGCAAGGGATGATAGCATCTCTGAGGGCAGCCATGAAGTGGTTAATGGACTTTCTGTCCTTCTGCAGTCTCTGGCGGAACACAAAACGCCTTGATATGCGCAAAGGTGCTGGCGCATAATGGTTTTGCAGCTTGGCACGCAGGGTGTTCCAGGGAACCGCATATATGAGCTGCGGTGCCACCAAACATCTGGCTGTCATGAAAATCTGCAGGCCACAGCACTTAAAAAATGCACCTGCTTCCGATTGCTGGACAGCTCGGCTAGGCAGTTAGCCTGTAAGAAACATCCAAAACACTCCAAATAAGCATTCCACGTCTTGGTGGCCGGTTCATAGGGTGCGAAAATTGCCTGAGAGGCCAACCTTAAAAGGAAGGCAATAAGCATGGAACAGGAACCGCCTTTAGCAAGGCATCGTCAGCTCTTTCTGATGACTAGCTCTCCTTCTCTGTACCATTGCCTCAGAATCCCACCTTCGTTGCCAGTATTAAATCCTCAAGGACGACAGAAAGCACTTCTAAGGCTAGGTAGTTCGAGAAAGCAACGTTTATTCAAGCAACTTCAACTAAAGGCTAACAAGGGAAAAACCGGCAAAACTCTTTCTGTCAGCTGCACTTTTATAGTAGCTGTCAAAAGCATGTGACCAATAGGAAGCGTCTATTTCTCCTGCCTGGCTGAACTGTCAAGTATCAGCCAATGGGAAAATAGCTGCTAGTTGCTAGGCAGAAAACAGCCAATGGGAAAATAGCTCCTAGTTACTGGGTAGAAACAGCGTCTCCTCAGGACGTAACAGGAAGAGAGCAAGGAAGGAAAAATAAGGAAAGAGGGGAAGGAAGAAGTAAGGAGAATGAAGAGGGAAGGAAAAAAGAAAAGGAAGGAAGGGAAGGGAAGGAAGGAAGGAAGGAAGGAAGGAAGGAAGGAAGGAAGGAAGGAAGGAAGGAAGGAAGGAAGGAAGGAAGGAAGGAAGGAAGGAAGGAAGGAGAGAGATTGTAATGAAAGTGAGGGAAGTCCTGCCTTAGTACTTGGTCACCACAGGTGCTCCTGACACAAGTGATGTCGACCTGTCCACACCCAACCTGGCCATGCCTACCACAGCCACCTCAACCCACCGAGGTCAAACACAACCCTGATGCGGCCCTCAATGAAATCGAGTTTGATATTCCTGGCCTAGAGAAAAGTGCCTGCATGTATCTCAGGGTCATCTTTCTTACAATTTGTATGTTGCTGCTCCTGAGCTATTTAGAACTGAAGTGATAAAAACACTATAAAATACATGCATCATAAATATATATTCTACTGAAATTGCAAATCTTGGTCCACTTTTTGTAGGATGAAAGAGAAATTAACTTGCTTTTTCCTCTGAATCATGTGACTGAATTCCAAATTTTCCATTCAAATGTCTCTTTCATAAATCAGAAAGAATCATTTTCTTTCAGAGCTGACCCTTCTTTTGAAAAAAAATTGAGGGAATGGCCATGCTGGGTTGTATGCCTATCTTCAATTTTTATTTCCTAAGTTGGCTGATTTCCTATCTTTTCAAATCAGGTAGCAGAGCTGATTCAACAAATAGTCCAGTTACGTTCTGTATACAAAACAGGAGAAGTGATTTTATAACCAATGTGTCTCACTAACACACTGACCCCTGTAATAGCAACATGGGACTAATTTTAATATTAACTTTGTCCCTGGGTTCCTATATGGATTCCAACACAATACTAAATGGCCATGTTCATACTAAGCCCAAACCAAATTTTACTTTGTGTGCTGTATGAACTCAGGCATTATAGTTCACCGAAACAAACTGATTAAGCAAAGAGCTGATTTACAGTGAAGTATGAATCTAATATTTAAAAAAATAAAACAGTACAGTTGCAAAGTATATTAACATTGCTTCCCCCTTTGAAATAATGATAATAATATACAATCTAAATTTATATTCATAGATTTGTATTGAAGGATGTTGTGTAAAGGGACGATCTTCTCTATGGATGCATTGCAGCAACATTATCACCATGAATATTATTGAGCTTGGAAATTTTTAATGTAGCCATTGCTAATAAATTATCTTCTTTCATACCCAAGTATGCATTTGTAGCCTTGAAATCTTGTGGTTTCTGAAATCACAAAATCGTAATTCTTAATAGGTTGGAAGACACAAATTATTAGGTGCAGGAGTCACAACCATATTGAATACATTAATCTAATTTAAATCAACCTGCGTGTTGTTTTTTTCTCCACCCAGATCTTTATGATCAAGTCTGTGCTATAGAATACCAACATGGTGTAAGGGAATTGCCTTCTTCTCTTAACTTAGTCTATCTCACAGGGTGATAATTGTGAGGAAAAATGAGAGAAGGGACCATTCCTCATAATTGTGAGGAAAAATTAGAGAAGGGACACAATTTCAGCTTTAGTTCCTGTATGAAAAGATGAGTCTAAGTCTGTCAACTTTTAAAAGACCAAATATGGCCCCTGAGTTGAAGAAAAATTCAGATCCTGGTCAATATACTTCTTTCATTAAGCTGATGAAAAGTCTTTGTTTGTTGGTGCTAGTTCAGCCTGATCTTCTGGTACTTCATTTGGAACGTCAATTTCTATAGATGTTGCCAGACTGTCTGTACTTGTTTTTTTCCCCTGTACCCACTAGATTCTTTTTCAGGCTCTCGTTGTGATGTGCAATAAACACATATTCCGGTACATTTGCAAATACATCATAAAATCCTCTTGAGACAGTCATTTTTAGTGAAGAAGAAAGCAAGAGAGAAACACAGTCAAGTGGATACTTTTAATTAAATCCGGAAGAGGAGTGCAGTATTTGTTTGGGTGTCTGGACTGAAATACCCAATAGCAATTGGGAATGAAATGTGCCTCTTGTAGAAATCTATGGTTTTGATTTTCACCGGAGATGGATGCTTCTTCAGGTTGATACTTGAATATAAAAATAACTGAATGGGAATTGGGAAATGAAATGGACTGTTGCTTTTAGCCCTTGATGCTGCATTTGACAAGATAGCCAGGAAGCCATAAATTATGACATTTTCATAGTATTTATACCGAAATATTAGGTTTATTGTGTGCATTGCATTCATCCTGAGATGGGTATTCAATGAGATAGGAAGTTTCAAAAGAAAAACCACAGACTCACATACACTCATATATCATCTTACCAGAAAGATTTGGGATACAAGAAAATTGATTGATTTGCTTATTTATTAATTAAATGGACATCTCATCACAGTGTTGAGAGTTAATGAAAAAAAAATTAAAATATCTGTGCTAATACTAAAGTCAACATAAAATCAAAACAAGATAACCATGAAGTAACCGTTCAAAAAATAAACTCAAAATATAAATCAGAGTTGGTCCAATCTAATTAGAATGCCTTCTGGGATAGTTCTTTTTTTATCATTTATCATTTTTATTGAGTTATAAAATAAGATACAAAATACAATAGTAAATAGAAAAATGGTGGGGAGGAAGAGGGAGAAGAGAAGTGAGGAAGAATAAGAAAGAAAAGAAAGAAAGAAAAAGAAAAATATGAGCAAGCCATTTCTATAGAGATCTATCAATCCAACTGGTAAAACCGAAAATCAAAGTTTCATTCTTTTCCACTTCAAGCACAAAGTTCAGAAGTGATCTCCATGTGGAAATAAAAGTACTTATATTCTTTTCTTTAATCAAAATAGTCAATTTTGCCATTTCAGCCAACTGCATGAACTTCTGCAACCATTCGTCCATGGTAGGGATAAAAGTGTTCCATTTTTGTGCATAAAATAATCTTGCTGCTGTCAAAATATATAGTAACAAAGTTCCAAAAAAATTTCCAGGTCTTTTTCCATTAGGCCCAAAAGGAAAAGTTCTGATTTCATCTTTATCTCCATTTTCAAATTTTTCTGTATTAAAATATGAATCATACTCCAACATTTTTTTGCTTTATCACATGTCCACCATAGATGATAATAAGTCCCTTATTTACTTTTACACTTCCAACATTCACTTGACATGCCTTTATATATCCTAGATAACTTATCTGGTATTAAATACCAATGATACAGCATCTTTTCTTTTAGATTATAATTTAATGTAAATTTAAACCCTTTGTCCCATATTTTCCCACTGTTCAAGCATCACATTAAATCCAAAATTCCTTGCCCACTAAATCATACAATGTTTTGCATTCCAAAATCAATTTCAATAACAAGTTATAGATTTTAGCGATAATATGTTCATCGTTTCCACATAGCAAAATTTTCAATTCATTTTTAACAAAGTAAAATGCATATCACGTTTTATATAGTTTAAATATTTCTTTCAGTTGTTGGTAAGTAAACCAATGGTCTTCTGGGATAGTTCCGATTTCAGCTTCATTCTAAAGAAAATCAAGAAAAGGTCCAAACTGACTTTCAGAAAACCAGCATTGCTATTGAGAAGAAGCACCTCTGGGCCTCAGCTCCTTCTACCTCCTGAAATCCAGGTATCATGAACAGTTTCTCCCTATGACCTAATAGGTTGGTTTGACTCTGGTCAAAGCAAGTGGCCAAGCCATAATGGCTTTATAGGTCAAGCCCAGCACTTTAAATTGCACTTTGAAACTAAATGTGCTTCAGTAGTCTATTCTGGTGGAATGAGTTACTCTAGCAAGGTAAGGTTGCAATGAGTGCACCAGCCAATGTGGAACAAAAGCTCTTTTAACCACATCTTGCATCTGTTGAACTAGCAGGAAATCTGAGTCTAGATCAGTTTTTTTTCAAACCAGGTAACTTTAAAGTGTGGATTTCAACTTCAAGTTGAAATTCATTCATCTTAAAATTGCCCGGTTTGAAAAACACTGGTTTAGAAAGACCTATAAATCACATATCATCTCCTTAAGGGGAATTGTGTCTGCCTGACCTAAGATAATGCTGGTGCTGCTGGAAAACCTTGATGGATAAACAGCATTTCTGTCTTGTTTGGGTTCAGCTTCTGTTCTGTCCTTAGACCTTCCAACCACTGAGAAAGGACATCAATAGCATCTTCCCTACAGCTCAGAATGGCAGTTGAGTTAGCATACTAGGAATATCATATCTTGAATTGTTGGATGACTTCACCAATGGTTCACTCAGAAGGTGATACTCTGACATGTAATATGTGGAATAGCAACTGAAGCAACTGTACATTGGAATAGTGTTGGAAGTAATAGTCTAGACCAGGGATGTCAAACTATTTCATTGAGGTTACATATCAGGTTTGTGTTTGACCTGGGGTGGAGGCATGGCCAGGGTGGGTGTGGCCAGCTCAATGTCACTCATGTCGGCACCTGTGGTGGCCCAAGCGCTCTGCCAGCGAAAATGGGCTATCGAGCTCCATTTTCAGCTGCGACATTTTCAGCAAAAACAACTCGGGAAGACCACATGCGACCCTCCCAAGCTCCGTTTTCGCTTACGGAGGCACTGCGGGCCAGTCCTTTGCTGTTTCCAGGGCGGCCCCATGGGCCAGATCTAAGCACCTTGCGGGCCAGATCTGGCCTGTGGACCTTGAGTTTGACACCCCTGGTCTAGACTGAATTATGGCTCAAATTTCCTATTCTTTTGCCTAATAAATAACAGCAGTGCTCTTTTAGGGTAAATTCTCATACGGACACCTCTCACTCTGCAACAGTATTGTTTCAAACTTGGTAAGGACAAAATGTGTGGACTTCAACTTGCAGAATTTTCCAACAGAATGATGGACTGTGAAATTCTGAGAGTTGAAGCCTACACATCTTAAAGTTGCCAAGTTTGAAAAACACTGCTCTATAGAGACTCTGGATAATAATTTGTCCAGTCCTCAATGGTCCCAGTATTCAAAGATGCATTTGGATTGTCACTGCGTTTTTTAGTATTTGTCAGCTGAGCTGAGCTTCTACTCTGGACTGTACAGGAGACAGAGAATCCTTATCTAAGTGTCTCGTGACTTATGCCTTGTGATCCTTATTTACTGCACATGTCATTATTCTTCCTTTGTTCTCTTCCTTGCTTTTCCTTTGTCAGGCTGGACATAGGTAGGATGTAATCAAATATCTTTTGTACTTTTATAATAAATGTATTTATTAGAACTTTACTTCAGTTTTATTTTGTTAACAGTTAGCAGCCATGAGAATACATGGTTCACCTACCTCTAATTTATAGCCTCTCCAGAAAGGGGGGGGGGCTGTGGAACTTTTTTACGTTCCAACATATGGTAGCAGAGGATGGTTTGAAGGTTTTTTTGGCTGTTACTCAAACAGATAAGCATATAGGCTATTAGGGCTGATTTATTAGCTACTGAGATACACTAATTAATTGCTGACACTATGCCGAAGAAGAAAGGAAAAAAGATAAAAGCCAGGGCACTCTCTTTTGAAGAAATATCTTGTCTCTCTGAGGAGGACTGAAGAAGACTTTTGAGCAGATTCTCAGTTCTTCAATCACCCACTACTTCTGTAAGAAGACAAGACAAAGGTGCTGTGGGAGGAGAAGCCTGTTCTGGAGAAGAAATATTGAGGTCAGTGACGAATGTTTCTCCAAGCACCCAGTTATTTGCTACAGGGGCCCAGGAATATGAAATATTAGGTGCCAGGCCAAAAGGTTCATTAATGGCCGAGCAGTTTATTCCCATAGAGAGAGAGAGAGAGAAAGATGAGCTTCTCAGAGAGAGAGAGGCAATGCATTATTCTCCAGTAAATCCTGCAGAAACAGCATGGAATGCAACAATATGGAGCTATCATGAGAAAATTACTTACATGGAGAGTGAACTGCAGAAAGCAAAAAAGGTTTTTTTCAAAGCTTAAGGCAGATGGGCCTTAATGATTTGGAACAGATGATTCTGCTCCAAATGCCAGAATCCTCCATGTTTCCTTCTTCTCTGAGGCCAAGGCCACACCCTCAAGAGGGCTTTGTGTCAAGCCAATCAGATCAGAGGGCTGTATACATGTCACTTCCTATGTCTCGTGATATTCCTTCTCCGTGCTCTGAAAGAGAAAGGTTTTATGCACTGCCTGAAACTAATGTAGTAGCACCATCTGCTGGCGAAAAAGCAAAAATGCATTCCACAGAATCACAAAAGCATTTTGAAACTTTACAGAGAGGTTTTTCAACTTTGTCATTAACTCAAGCAAGTCTGCAGGCTGCAATGCCACATGTGTCTCCACAGGCTCCATCATTAGCACCACCTGGTGGTGCAGATGACTATTTTAGCCAACTTCCTAATTTAGATGAGGCACCTGCAAAGGCAGGTGCCGGTCCCTGCAGCAGGCCAGATTCATATGGCAGCTCCTGCGCCAGTGGCAGACAGGGTGCAGCAACCACAGCCTCATCCACAAGTGCAGCAGCCACAGGTTCGCTTACAGCAACCACAGCCACACGTGCCTCAGCCACAAGTGCAGCAACCACAAGTACCTGCACAAGTGCTTTTACCTCCACAGCCAGCACCTCAGGTGTACATTCCTCAACAGACATCTTCTATTGTTCCACTGGCTGGTGATTCAAAATTAAAGTGTTCAAGACAGAATTATAAAGCATGAGTCAGTGAGATTGGTTTATTACTTCACAGAGAAGGTACTCATTCCATGGTTTTCAATCCTCCTGCCCAGCCATGGGCTCCTGCCATAAGAGACTTTGATACTAAAGCATGCACAACATTATTGATGTCTATGGACACTGAACTGCAGGTAACATTTCCACCTGATGCAACTGCCCAACAAATTTGGGCCCAATTGGAAACATGCTACCGGCCTGTTTCAATTGAATCTACATGTTTGGTCTTGTCTCATTTTCATGGTTCAAAATTAAAGACTGGTGAATATATTGGAGAGCATTTAACTAAAATGAAAGGAATGAGGAAGGATTTGGGTGAAAGAGGCTATGTTATTGATGATTTTCAAATGATCAGCATTATTATTAACTCATTGAATTATGAATGGAAAGATGCCATTACAAAGATTAATCAAGTGCCAATTTCTCAATGCACATTGGATCATGTATGCAGAATTTTAACAGAAGAAAAAGCATTCATGCTTGCCACTCCACATTTGAGAGGACCACCCGCATCAAGAGCTCCAGCGAGGTACACCTTCCAAGGAAGAGCCTACGTTCTAAGGATGCCAAGATACTACATCTGTAATCGTGTGGGACGTATCACCTGGGAGTGTCCCCAACGACTTCCAGTCATGTACCAGCCCAGAGGCACAGACTCCGTCCAGTACCAGCCCAGAGGAACAGATTCCAGAGGAGGCAGAGGCAGAGGCAGAAGACAAGGCTGTCGTGGTCCCAGGCGTGATCCACAAGCTCCACTCGCTAGATTGGCTTTAACCAACGATCCACAACCGAGTCCAGAATACGACAGACAACTTTTGTGGACTTTGGACAGTGGATCAGCTTTGCATGTTACATTCAGAAAATAATTGTTTACAGAGATGCACGATCCTGAACCTGAATTATGTGAACTGTATTCTTTTTCCAATCATCCTTGTCAGGTCAGAGGAAAAGGAACTGTCTACATTCAAGAGCTTGGTGCATTCATTTCTGATGTATATTACATACCAACGGCAAATAGCAGCTTGCTTAGCCAAGTTCACTTGTCTAGAGTATTGAAGTTCCAGGTTCACCACCTCAAGAAAGCAAGTTATATAGTTAAAGATGGAGATATTGTTGCTGAAACCATGTTAATTGGTGATGTTTATTACTTAAAGCCAAAGCCTAAAACACAAGCACAGGCAAGTATACAATATCTAAAGGAGAGCACAGGCCCAGAGAGAGATGTCCCAGTGAGAGATCCTGTTGCTACTCCAAAGGCTCCTAAAGCTAACAAAGGGAAAATTGTGAAACAGGTTGCTCAGAGCAAACCTGAGGTTCCTCATAGAACTGTTAATGTTGAACATTCACTAACTGGTAAACCTTTGCATTACAGGTGTATCCATAAGTGGCATAGAAGATTGGGGCTTGCCAGTTTTCGTGTTTTCGTGTTCTTAGGAAAATGGCAGATTTCGCAAAAGGTTTGAATCTAAGGGGTGTAAAAAGGCAAAATCCAAGGCAGCAGCTGTTCCAAACACGCTACACGCTTGTCAATACACATTTTTGATTTGGTACATAATGACATAGTAGGTCCATTCAAGCAGCCAACACTTGGTGGCCAAAAATATTTCCTAACAATTGTTGATAATTAGTCTAGATATGGATCTGTATATCCTATGAAAGAAAAATCTGAGACCTTTCAGATCTTTAAAGACTTTGCCGCTCTTGTTCATAACCAACACGGAGTGAGCATCGCCAGAATTCAGAGTGATCGGGGTGCTGAATTTATGTCTCAGAGTTTCCAGGACTGGATGCATAAGAATGAAATTATTCATCAGACCTCAGCGCCTTACACACCAGCTCAGAATGGAGTTGCAGAAAGAAGACAAGGGGTCCTGCAAACCATGATGCGTTGTCTCCTAGAAGACGCCAACCTCAGCAATCCGTACTGGGGTGAAGCTGTGAAATATGTAAATTACATTGTCAACCGCATATGGAGTAGTGTAATAAATCAGACTGCTTTCTTCATGTTGTATGGTCACAAACACAAATTGATGACAATTCAAAATGGAGCAAATTTATTGACTCTAATGTGATTGTGATTTCTCAATCTGCGAATTTTGAGGTCCAGGATTCATTCCAATGATCCTGGAGTTTATTTTCCTAGAGATGATGCCACTGATGCCGCGCAGCCTGATGACCAAGATTCACAGGCAGATGTTCCATCCACTAGTTCTTCCCAACCTGATGTTCCGTCTTCACAAGCCATGGATGCTGACGCTAGCGACGATGATGAAAATGAGGACAAAACGGAAGAAGACTGGATGATCGTTCCAAGGCGTTCCAAGAGGGCCACAAAAGGGATTCCTCCACAGAGGTATTCGTGGCAACTGACAGAAACACCTTTGCCTTTGATTTGTAATGTTACACTTCCTCCTGATAAGTTCACACAAATCAAGCATCTTCCTGATTCAGAGCAAGAGAAGTGGTATGAGGCAATACAGGCTGAAATGGACAGTCTAAAGAAACTTAAGGTGTTTACGCCTGCTAAACCTTTAGCAAACAAAAAGTCTATAGAATCAAGAAGAAGCCAAATGGTGAGTCATTGTACAAGGCCAGACTTGTAGCTCAGGGTTTCGCTCAACGGTAACCTGAGGACTACACCAATACTTACTCACCCACAGTAAGGGCTGAAAGCGTAAAAATTGCTTTAGCAACTGCTACTATTCTTGGTTTAGAAGCTTTCCAGTTCGATGTTGACACAGCTTACCTGAATGCTGACCTGGATGAGGAGATCTACGTCAAGGGACCTCCAGGGTTTCGACAGCAAGAAGGGGATACTTGGTTCCTACACAAAAGTCTTTATGGTCTGAAACAGTCTGGTTTAATGTGGTATTTATGTCTTACTGACAAACTAAATTCAATGGGTTTTATTAAGTTTGAAACTGATGAATGCGTGTTTACAAAAAGATCTGATAATACATTTGAGATAATTCTTGTTTATGTAGACAAATGGCAGTTGAGTCTGCAGAAGGAATGGGGGCCTGGCAAATTCTGTCCCAGTTGTAGTGTTAATTGAATCATGGCATTCTACAAATTGACCACTTGTACATTTTCCTGCTACTGCTGTTGCAACAATGGTGCCACTAGGTGTTTGAGAGATCCCTTGGGGATCAGAGGCTATTCTTAAAGCTAATAGTATTTACACTAACTCTATTGTAAGGTTACATTAACAGAATCCTGTAAGTCTGAAAGTACATTTCTCTCCCCTCATCTTTACAGGTCAAGAAACTAAAGAAGGTTCCTCCTGAGATGTTTATTATCCCCCGTTACTTCTGCAGGTTCATGTGCCTCTTACTGGGCAATTGCCTGATCTGAGGCTCTTCTTCCTGGCTTCCACAGTCATTCTCACATGCCATTATAAAGACTGACCTAAAACCCTTTAAATCTGGCCTGGGCTTGCATTGGAAACATAAAGCAGCTCATATGCATTGTGAGAGATAACAATATCATTGTCATGTAAGAAGTCTCATTTAAGCTTTCTCTTTTTCTGGACAAAGGGACAAGTTTTTGGAGTAGTGATCCCAACTGCTGTGGCCTAGAGGTGGAGTTCTTGCCTCACAATCAGGAGGTTGTGAGTTCAATCCTAGGTAGAGGCAGATGTAGGGTCTCCTACTTGGGCAGTGGGTTGGACTAGATGACCTGCAAGGTCCCTTCCAACTCTGTCAATCTGTTAAAAAAGTGTTGGCAACTTTAACATGTGTGAATTTCCCTATGCTGACTGGGAAATTCTGGGAGTTGATGTCTACACATGTTAAAGCTGTCAAGGTTGAGAAACACTGCTCTGTGAATGAAGGGTGTGTGTGTGTGTGTGTGTGTGCGTGCGTGCGTGCGTGCGTGCATGCAGGGTGAGAATCTGATCTTGGAATCACTCTGAAGGTATGAACATTCACACATTAGACGTTCTAGCATTAATACAGAGATTCAGGAAGTGGCTGATCCCACATTGGCCATAATGAGAAGGCACCTAATTTTTTAGAAAAGGGAAGAAAGAGCCATAAATGTAGTTTCTTCCTTCCATGGAGCAGCCCAAGAATTATAGGCTTATCGTTCTAGCATTGAGTATGCAGTGGCTCTTTGATATTAGAACTATTCTATGCCCACATGTGTGAACTCTCAAACTTCTACATTTTTAAAGTCAAAGTTTCCATATAGTCCACTGACCAGCAAGTAGGTTTGGCTTCAAAACTGCTGAGGTGATGGTCTCACCCTGAGAATGCTGCAGTTGCAAGAGGAAAAGTCTTAATGAAGATATATGAAGGCTATTATCCTATTAGTGTTAATGGAAGGGAGAGACACCGATTAGGTTAAGAATGAGCACCAGCCAAAAATGCACAGCTAACATTCTGGGATTCAAAGGTGTTTCTTCTGCTGAGTTTAAAACCCCACTCCCACCTTCATCAGTCGTATATAAGTCCCAGTCTAATATTTTTCCTTGCTTTTCCCTGAACAAATGCTATGTTTCACCTGTGTTCATTATTTACATTTCTTACAAATATCGTGTTTCCCCGAAAATAGACCTACCCCTAAAATAAGCCCCGCCTGTTTTTTATGTGTACCAGCGGTGGGCGTCACATAATGTAACAACCGGTTCATCCAGAACCAAAAATGTGAGTGCGCGCACAGCCTTCCGCGCATTCGCATGGCTTCAAAAAAGTGATATAGGACGGGATAGGGCCACCTGCTGGTCGGAACTACCGGTTTGCCCAAACTGATCCGAACCAGCAGCAGCCCACCTTTGGTGTGTGCCTAATATAAGCTCTACCCCAAAAGTAAGCCTTAGTAAAGGGCATGGGCATGGCCAGCTTGGGGGGGCGGCGAGCATGCACAGGCTGGACGGTGTCTGGTAGCAGCCACAGCTCATGCAGTACAGGTGAATTGAGTATGTGTGCAAGCAGAGACAGAGGCATGGGGGGGAAGGCAGATGATCCGGACATGCCACGGGAAAGCCGAGTGACGATGGGCTGGAGCAGCAGGCAGCCGCGGCAGGCTCATCTTCATGAAGTAACACCAGCAGCAGAGGCAGAGGTATGGGGGGGGGGGAAGCAGGTGATCTAGGTGCACCACATGGGCCGCAGTTAAGCTGAGTGACAGTGGGATGTTCGGTGGATGGCCGTGGGAGGATTGTCTTCATGCAAAGACACTGGTAGCAGACAGAGGCAGAGGCATGGGGGGAGGAGAGAAGAGATCTGGATGAACCGCATGGGCCACAGGAAAGCTGACCAGCGGTGGGCCGGAGTGGTGGGAGGCTCATCTTTGCATCTCTGGTTGCCTGCAGCCCGTGTGGCGCATTGGGATCACCTGCCTTCCACTCTACACGTCAGGATTGCCTGCCTTCTGCTCCATGCCATCTGCTCTGTGCAGCCCCAAGTGTGGGTGAGTGTGCCAAACAAGGGATTGTGGGCTGCAGCTGCTTCCAGATACCGTTGGTCCCTGCGCATTTGCCGGTTCTTTTGTGTGTGCCAGTTAGGCTGATCACCCTGAAATCGTGTTTCCCTGAAAATAAGCCCTAATGCTTATTTTGGGCCCCAAAAGAAAATAAGACCAGGTCTTATTTTCGGGTAAACACAGAAATATATATTATTATATCTATTATATTTTACCTGAATTTCTAATAATAGGCATAAAGCAAGTGATTTTGGATTTCATCTCTGAAGGAGTAGGAATGCTGTTTAGGGAAGAAAGAAGAAGAAGAAGAAGAAGAAGAAGAAGAAGAAGAAGAAGAAGAAGAAGAAGAAGAAGAAGAAGAAGAAGAAGAAGAAGAAGAAGAAGAAGAAGAAGAAGTAGTAGTAGTAGTAGTAGTAGTAGTAGTAGTAGTAGTAGTAGTAGTAGTAGTAGTAGTAGTAGTAGTCAAGATCTTGGGCAACTTTCGAAATCAAACAGCAGACATCTGGTCCACAACATACATGACATCACTATTGTAGAAAAGAAAAAAGTATGGTTCATTAATATTACAAAACCAGGTGATGCATGAATTGAAGAGAAACAGCTAGAAAAAAATAACAAAATATTATGATTTGCAAATTGAAGTTGAGCAACTATGGAGGAAGAAATCAATAGTTGTTCCAATAGTAATAGGAGCTCTTGGAGCAATACCCAAAGGGTTGCCTAGATACATGGAAATTTTGAACTTATCAGTCCTGAATATTCGGAAAATATTCAGCTCTGAATGTTTCTGAAAACCACCTTACTCGGAACTGCCTACATAATCAGACTTAACAGCTTTTAGGTTCTTGGTTAAGACTTGAACTATTAAGTTTTTATCAGATCCAGAGTGAGTCAAATTGAATATTAAATCAATAATAGTAATAATAATAGTAACACAACAACAACATCAGCAACAACAAATGATGATTGATAAACTGGTTTTGAGGAATTCAAAGAAAATACGAACGAATTTGTTCATGACCTGCATTGATTATAAGAAAGCATTTGATTCTGCCACATACAACTGGATTGAGAAATTCTTAGACATTTTTGGAATTAACAGCAACATCTATAAATTCTTGAAGGCTTCAATGAAGCTCTGGCAAACTAAGTTGATGGCCTGTGCAAAACAACTTGGTGAAGTTGAAATCAAATGAGGAATCTTCCAAGGCAACTCAGTGTCAACTCTGTTATCTGTACTTTCAATGGTGCCACTAACAAGCATTTTGAAGAAAGCATACTGTGACTATGAAATGGCTAAAAATGGGCTGAAAATTTCCCATTTGCTCTACATTGATGCTTTAAAACTGATTGTGAAAACAAAACCTGAATTGCTCACTGCTGAAAAGCATAGAGGAATTTAGCAGAGACATTGAAATGCAATTTGGCATTGACAAATGTGCAACAATTGCTGTTAAGGTAAGAAAAATGGTTGAAGATGATCGATTCAAACTTAATAATGAAGAGCTGAGAAAAGCAGCAACACCAGAAGAGGGGTACAAGTACTTAGGAGTTTTGAAAGCTTCTGACCTGTTGCACAACCAACTCAAGGAAACTACTTCAACAAAATACATAAAGCGAGTCTGGAAAATTTTGAGTTCAAAGCTGAGTGGAGGAAATATCATAAAGGCAATTAACACCTGGGCAGTGCCTGCAATACAATACTCAGTTGGAATAATTGATTGGACTCAGCTAGAACTTGATAACTTGGATCGAAAGATAAGAAAACTAATGACAATGCACCATACTCTGCATGCCTGAAATCACTGTTGTAGAAAAGAAAAAAGTCTGGTTTATTGATATTGCAATACCAGGTGATGCACGAATTGAAGAGAAACAACTAGAAAAAATAACGAAATATTGCAATCTGCAAATTGTGGTTGAGCGATTGTGGAGGAAGAAATCAATGGTTGTACCAATGGTAATAGGAGCCCTTGGAGCAATACCCAAAAGGTTACCTAGATACATGGAAAGGTTGAACTTATCAGACGTGAATATTCTGATATTTTTGAATATTTTCTTTGCAAAAAACCACCCTACTTGGAACTGCCTATGTACTCAGATGCTACCTTAACAGCTCTTAGATCTTTGGTTAGAACTTGAACTGTTAAGTTTTTACCAATCGCAGACTGAATCAAATTGAAGACTAAATCAATAATAGTCATAGTCATAATCACAATCGATGATGATGATAATGATGATGATGATGATGATGATGATGATGATAATAATAATAATAATAATAATAATAATAATAATAATAATAATAATAATAATAATAATAATAATAATAATAATAATAATAATAATAATAATAATAATAATAATAATAATAATAATAATATCATCTGCCTATCCCAGAATGTTGGTAAGGACGAGATAGGTAAACAAAATGCCATATCCAGTCTGGACATCTGGCTGACTGTGTGATAATCAATAATAATAAATAAATCATCATTACTATCATCATCTGGAATAATCGATTGGACTCAGCTAAAACTTGATAACTTGGATTGAAAGACAAGAAAACTAATGACAATGCATCATGCTCTGCACCAAAAAAGTGATGCTGATTGATTGTACTTACCAAGATCTCAGAGTGACAGAGGTCTCTTACAAGTGAAACAAACTGTGGAAGAGGAAAAACACAGCTTAAACAACTACATAAAAAAGCAAAAGAGTCTCTGCCGCCCTGAGTCCTTCGGGAGTTGGGCGGCATATAAGAATAACAAAATAAATAAATAAATAAATAAGGAGGTGAACAAGGGAAACCTCTTGAAAGCAACAAGATTGAAAGTAGATTATTGAAAAGAAACAACAGAGCATCAGGTTTTTAACTGGAAAAAGAAGCCTACGCACAGTCAGTACCTGAAGAACATTGAAGGAAAGATAGACAGAAAGCTAACATGGAACTGGTTGAGATCAGGAGTGCTGAAGAAAGAAACTGAAGGCTTCATTTTGGCTGCTCAAGAACAGTTGCTGCAGACCAGTTCCATGAAAGCAAAAATTCAATATGTTAGCAACAACAGCAAATGTCACTTGTACATGAAAGATGAAACAGTGGATCACCTTATCAGTGGCTGGAGCAAAATCTCACAGACTATTTACAACATCATTATCAAATTGCCAAAATGATACATTGGAAGCTTTGCCAGAAATTTGGGGTTGAATGCAGCAAAAAATACTGGGAACACCAAATCGATAAATTTCTTGAAAATGAGCAAGTCAAGATCCTGTGGGACTTTCAGATCCAAACAGACAGACAACATACATGACATCACTATTGTGGAAAAGAAAAAAGTCTGGTTCATTGATATTGCAATACCAGGTGATGCATGAATTGAAGAGAAACAGCTAGAAAAAATAACAAAATATGATTTGCAAATTGAAGTTGAGCGACTATGGAAGAAGAAATCAATGATTGTACCAATAGTAATAGGAGTCCTTGGAGCAATACCCAAAGGGATGCCTAGATGTAGGAAATGTTGAACTTATTAGAACTGAAATTCCTGACTCTGCAAAAAGCATTGTACTTGGAGCTGCCTATATACTCAGACGCTACATTAATAGTTCTTATGTCCTTGGCTAGGACTTGAACTGTTAGGTTTATACCAGACTATGAATCAAACTTAAGATTAAATCTATAACAACAACAACAACAACAAGAACATTCTGGTAAATATAAAATATAGTGGTTAGCAAAGCACAATCCTCCCTAGATGGCATCTACAGAACTCCAAGAAAAATATGTGGGGGAGAGGAGTTAAAATGACTGACAAATACAAGACTTCCTAATCTTGTGAGATGTTCATGCTTTGCTGAGATCTCATGAGAGTTTAAGGAACAGTCATAAAGCCTCAGGTGAATACAGAATTTTCATAGGTAATTGGGCAGGTTGTCAGGGTTTGAGCTCTCAATTTGGGAGATTTAACAACCTGGTGAGATATGAAGTATCCTTTTTTTAAAATGATGTATTCTACCACTGGATCAAATCAAAGAAAGCCACTTGCTATTTGAATTATGGATCAGGCCAAAATAATTTTATATGGGATTGCCTTCAGAGATGCATTGGAAACTTTAATTGGTAGAAATTTGAATTCTGATTCATTGACCTCTATTACATTGATTCTCAAGAAAATTCTGCTGCCAACCTAAATGGAAATAGAAGTGGAAGTCAGGCATCTTTTAATGCCTAATTGGTATTGGGTCAAATATCTGAAGGTCTTCTTTTCATAAGACCCAATTCATGAACTGAAATGATCCCAGGAAGTCTTTTCAGCTGTAAGTATTATGTACTTAAAAAAACAAAAGCCTTTGGAATGATTATGCTTTAATCCTAGAATTCCAACCCAAAAGTATTTCAGCCACTGTCAACTCTTTACTCTTCCTGGTGCCAGAGCTCAACATTTTTAAATATATGGGCATCTGAAAAATAATTGTAACTTTATTTTATTTATTTTGTCAAGTACGTATTGGTAATATACATAGATATAACATTGTTTATATACATAAGATGGGTACTGATAAGAGGGAACATTAGGACAGGGACGGTAGGCATACTGGTGAACTTATGCACATCCCTTACTGACCTCTTAGGAATCGGGTGAGGTCAACAGTGGACAGTTTATGGGTAAAGTTTTGGGGGTTTGGTGACGAAACCACAGAGTCAGGTAGTGAGTTCCAGGCATTTACCACTCTGTTGCTAAAGTCGTATTTTCTACAGTCAAGTTTGGAGTGGTTCACTTTGAGTTTGTATCTGTTGTGTGCTCGTG